>JAKTUZ010000006.1:0-511331 GCA_030556945.1 Hyphopichia buzzinii | reverse complement strand
TGCGTCGAGCGAAGGGCTTGACCCATTGGATGAACCTTGTCTTATAAATAACGCCCATTTGCGATCGAACAGCGAAATCAGGGAAATTAACCGCCTTTTTCTTCGTCATCTTCATCGAGCCTGTTTATCCCTACCCACATGGTACGATGCGCTTCCAATAGGGTCTAGTTCCGCAATAAGAGGAACGTCAAATCAAACCACAGGTCTTTTTCTTGACTGTTTACCACTGTGGACTTCAGAGCTCGACGATGTTTGGTTTTCTGGCTTGTACCAAAGATTAGATGAAGCTTTCATCAAGTTGTTTGACAGGGAGATAGGAGGGTCCTCACGGATTGAATTTCTTTCAAAGTTTATTGAGTACATGCGAACGTGCTTCAATAATGAACCAAGACCATAGTCAAGCGTCGAGGGCACCAGCGAGTGGACTTGGGACCTTGCATTTTTTCAATCGGTATCAAGTCCTCTTCTGTATATGTTTCAGGCATTTGGTTATGATGTAGAGGTACGCAAACGGCCATTCAAGCTAGAACTGCTTCATGGTGGTCTGGCAAGATATTCCATGAATCCCCACATACAGTTGTGGTCCGGCCCCGAATATGCTGTTTTCGGTGGTGAAATCAAACGTGCCCACATTGAAGATGCTTGTGTTGAGGATGACAGACCTACTATGTTTTCCGTTGACTTGACTAAACAGCTCCTCGCATATCATTTGGGAATGTCGCTTGACACGAGTCTATTCAGTGATTCGTTATGCAGCATTTTGATACAGCTCGATGCCCCTAGAACTATCAACCGAAACCACTCGCTCTCGCTCCCAATAAATGTTCCGTTGAAGTATAAGGTGAACAGGTCATCAAACGCCAAAGTTCCCATTCGAGCAGTGGTGGCATCGCTCACTTTTCGAAGAATAGAGCGCAAAAGGACTGATTTGGAACGTACAAAACGTCAGCTTGAGTGCCTCAAAAGGTTGATCTTTGCAGGTCCTCCTACTCAGGTAGCACAGCGTGAAAGATACCAAAGTAGCTCTTTCAAAGGCCTAGATTCTTCAGACTTCAGGAGAGATGGTAATGATGACATAGCCATCCAAGGAGATTGTGACAATATTGATTTGTCTACCATTCGTGCCGGACCAGAATACTTGAGCCAAATCATCCTTTTTGAGTACAGTGTCTTGAAAAGATATTTTCCAACCCTAAGGATACCTGGACTCAAGGACTTCGATTAGCTTATCATGAAGGTCTATGACCGCACGCTTCTAGGGAGTTACTTGCTTTTCCATCTGTACGAGAGGAAAATGGGTATGACCACAGAGGATATATGTGAATACGCTAAAAAGTGTTTCCAGCACGAAGTAATTTGCAACAAGAAAATAATGAACTACAACAAGTTGACTAAGGACCAAAAGCTCAAAGTTCCCAAAGTGTATGCCCATGGAACTATAAACTTCTACGGTTGGGACAAGGAGTTTAATGTCCCCATCCCATACTTAGACGGGGATTTCTTGTTGATGGAGTACATTGAACATCAACCGGAGACTCTCAGCGAGTTGACATACAAAGAAGGAAAGAAGCAGATGCAAGTGCTTGCCAATTTGGGGATCAAACACGGAGATTTCGCCGACAGGAACATCATCGTGAATAATGGCCACTTCAACCTCATTGATTTCTCTAAAGGATGTGCTGGTGACACGTCGGCTGTGTCTGAGTTTAGGGAACGGGCACTTGACTCAATGAAGAAGGCGACTCAAAAGTCAAACTCGACAAAGTTTTAGCCAAACAGCAGCCTAGATTATTTAGCACCGCTATAAAGTAATTTGCAGTAACTGAGAATGATACCTAGTACATGCAAGAAATGTAAGCGACGGTTTTGTGATGATATGTACATTGTCTATAGTAGTAATCGGTGTAATATTGCAAATGTGGTCTGTGAATCGGGAAAATGATCGTGGAAGAACCTAAAGAGTTGTCTGCATTTCCCGATGATCCTTGTTCTTCATGATTTTGAACTGTTAAAGACTTTTCTCCTTGGACACTCGAACTCAGTCTCTTTCGAACTTTTTTGCAATCATTCTTTCCTCTCCTTCTTATAATTTTCCTGGTACTCTTCATGTTTCCGCTTCCTGTCGCCCCACTTCAACTGCTTTTTGTGCCTCCTACTCTTCAAGTGAATGTCCCAATTGTCCTCCCCAACGGCCACAAGAGGATTCCCATGCTTGTCCTTGCAAACAGAACATTCGTAGTGTTTCCAGTTCTTAGTACTGTCCAATTTCTTGTTACTGTTGAGCTGAGAAACGTATTGTTCGTCTGGTAACATTTGTAGTAATGACTCTGGTGCCTGAGCATGCGTTACCAGTTTTGGACCATTTTCAATGAATTGTGTGGCTATTTCAACACCAATGTTATTCACATTTTGCTGCCATTGCGTCAAGTCAGTCGCATCCAAAAGGTAGAGTTTCCCTCCGTACTTGTAGTTGAATCTTGCCTCTTTCGCAAGCTCTACTCCCAAGAGCTTTTTGATCCACTTGACCTGGTACTTTGCGTACTGTCTTGTTCTGATTTTCATTCTTTCAACGCCTTCTTCGAAGAGTTTCTTCGTCTTCTGCCCGTCTTCAAGCCACGGGAGAAACTCTTTAAACCCAATCACTTGCCAGATGCCACTGGTACAGTCAGGTTTGGGACTCTGCTTTTGGTAGAAGCCATTCATGTCCAAGATCTCGTTTAAGGCCCCATGTTCCATCATCTTGTCGACCCTAGCATCCAATCTTGGCTTCAACACCTCACTGTCCGCATACACCCAAAACAACAAGGTATTGAACCGGAGGGACGAGTCTTCCAATTCGTCTAGTTTCTGTTCTTTGTAAATATCGCTAGGCTTTTGACCCGTGGTGTAGTATATTTCCAAAGCTCTTCTGAGCTTTCTCTTATCCTGAGGATGGAATTTTTCACTGATGACAGGATCTATGGCATTCAAGGCATCGAATAAGCCTTCAACTGGACCGTCCAACACCTCAAGCTGTTGAGGCGTCAACTCTGACTCCTCGTCTTCGCGAGATCCCACCGTTTTGTTGCTGAATAGAAGCGTTTGGAGATAATAGTGTGTTCCCCCAATGACTATGGGTATTTTCCCCCTGGAATGGATATCTTCGATGGCACGATTGGCCTCTTCTCGATACTGATGGATGAAGTAGTCATGATCCCAGTCAACGTGGTCCATGACATGGTGAGCGATACCCTCACGTTCCGGAATCGGGTGTTTGTTGGTGATGTTTTCGAGGCCCTTATATACTTGCATGGAGTCAGCATTGATGACTTCTCCGTTGATGGATTTGGCTAGTTCCACGCTGAATTGTGACTTGCCGACACCCGTGGTGCCCACAATGGTGATGATGCTCTTCTTGGGCTTGGTTGTGGCCATGTTGCGTAGATACCTAAAGTATCGAAACATCAACTATTCGATTCTCTGCGATAGACAAAAAAACTAACAAAGACTGCAAAATAATCTGAGAAAAATCTACAAAACAGTTTAAGCAAGCAAAATATACAAAATAGTATGACAAGACCAAATATGTCCAAGTGTACGTACCAGTTAAACCTAATCAAATGTCATTCGCTCAGCTACAACGAGAATTAAAGCCCTGTGATCGATGCGATCACATTAGTTATGTTTATTAGTTGAGCTAATCTCAACAAGGCAAACACAGACCCAGAGCATTCCAAACCCCAGTACACTCAGCTTGAGCAGCCGTGGTTGGAGGTTGAACAATGAAGCCGAATTTAATATATCTTAAATGCATTTCTAAAGTTTTATGGAAGTCAAACAGTGATGAGCCTTTGGCTGACTGAAATGTAATGGAGAACCTCAGCATCTCCAAATGATGAGTAGAGTAACGAAAAAGATCCGTACTTTGAGCATACAAGCTACTGGCCCACCAATGTGGAAACACAGACCAAAAACTCAATATCTATGAAACCATAGTCATTTGAAAGGTCCCATCTTTGAGGTCAATGGCTTCTTGGATTGTAAGATCCTATAATCTCGAAGTATGCCGATTACTGGGACAACTCGCGGCCCTCGATGCGCCTGGCCGTCACATACTCGTCGCAATCTCGAAGAAGCCTATTACCGTTTGCAAGTAGCTGTTCGTAGAATCTGCGGCCCTCTCCCAAGTCCACACGTAGCTGCTGGAACTGCGAGAATGTCCTTTCGAGCTGTTGTATAGCCCTCTCTCGTTTGCTGGTTGTTCCAGGAGTCTGAGAAGCAAATTTCTGGCTCAACTGTTCTATCTTGGCTTCAAGTACCCGTTGCTGTTGTTTTTCGCTCTCCAAGAAGTCCAAGTCCGGCTTGAACAACTGCATGTGTTCCTCATAGACCAGTTCAA
The DNA here is from genome assembly GCA_030556945.1 of Hyphopichia buzzinii. Classification (NCBI taxonomy): domain Eukaryota; kingdom Fungi; phylum Ascomycota; class Pichiomycetes; order Serinales; family Debaryomycetaceae; genus Hyphopichia; species Hyphopichia buzzinii. The sequence goes on along the minus strand of JAKTUZ010000006.1, from coordinate 506,953 downwards.
ACGAAGAGGCATTCACGGAGCCCGTATTGTCGAGATGCTGGTGCTTCGACTGTTTGTAGCGAGCCAAGAGTACCGGCAAGATGTTGTTGTCGCGGGCTTTATGTTCAAGTGAGCTGAGAAACTCACGGCGAGCAGTGAATCGGACGTCGACCTCGCTGAGCGCTTCCCGCAAGTCTACCACCGTTTCTTTGACGGCTTCATCGAGTTCGACACGAGACGACAGGGGAATGAATTTCGAAAGTGCCTCGTAGCCAGAACAGTATACCTGAAGCGTATGTGCGATTTGGTGATATTCTTCCCAAATTGTGTTGTCGCCCAGTTTAGCCTTGGCCAAGTATTGCCGCATGGTTTCAGTTCTCAGCACAAGTGCCTGGGCCGCCTCTAGTGCCGGAGCACGAGTCCACTGGTGACCTAATTGGTTGCGCAAAACATGGTCCTCCTCGGCGTCCAACTGAAGTCTTTCCTGGCATCCAGCGAGAATGCTTTGACACAGGGTAGCGTCTTTCTGTAGGTCTGCAAGCAGAGATTCTATGGCAGTTATACCGCCAAATGCTTCAATGTCACGGGTGTGCTGAATGATGGAGTCCGGGAGCCCTTCTGGTTTCTGAATGGTGTCTAAAGAAGCAGAAACGTTTCTGTCGGTGACAAATGCGGTAAGCATGGAGTTCAAGGCCTCAATTGGACGGACCAAGCGGTCGTTTACATGCGAGTCCTGGCGATCCCTAAATGCCTGAGAAATTTGGATGATTTCAAACGGAACCAAGTCCTCGAATATGGCCAAAGGCTCAGGGTCAGAAATGACAGAGGGTTTCACCATGGCCACCGCCAATAGCGGAAGCAATTCTTGTTCCAGGGGAACTTGCTGGAGGTAAATGAGATCGTTTTCGCGTTCGGCGGTTTTTAAGGCATCGTTGATGGTGTTGCTGAGTCCAGACAAGTCATCCTGGACCAAGGAGCTGATGTAGGAGCAGCTTTTGTGGGCCAACTGGCACCATTTCTGCGCTGCACGGAGATGAGCCACTTGTTCCCCGTATTTGAACGCATCAAGGCTCCCATTAGACAACCTGAGGTGGGCGGCCGCTCTAAAATGGCCATGTTTGACTTTGCAATGATTGAGCCACGACGAGTGCCATCTCAAGCGGATTTTATCTGAGTTTTCACCATTTGCAATGGCCTGCTCATACAATTCAGAAGTCTTCGCAGACAATTTAGCAAGCACGGAGCTATTGGCCTCGTTGCTCATGGCTTTCTGCCACACCATTTCCTGTGCCTGTGCCAACATCAAGTCTCGGAGAAACGCCATCGCCAGCGGCTCCATGTCAAAGCGGTCAGCTTCCAGCTGGTCCAACAGGCACAAGTGGTCGAAGTAGCCTGCCGCGCGCAGGAAGTGGGCGCACGAGCGTTTCAACGCGTCGTCACCAAATCGCGGGCCCATGGCCCCGAGCTGCGAACACACCGCGCCCGCCTGGTACGCGGCGCAGTACGACTCCTGGCGCCACGAGTGGGCCAGCACGGGCCGGCGCTGGCGCGAGCCCAGTACGTCGTACCACGAGAATTGGGCGGTATCGTGCGGAAATCGCCGTGCTAGCGCCACTGCCGCCAGCCGGTACTGTTCCAATGCGTCTATGTCGTCTTCTTTCGTCGTCTCGTCGGCCATTCGTGCCACACGGAGTCGTAGCTGGCGGCAAAGGTCAATGTCTTTCTCGAACAACAGCGCCGGCTGGAAAAAGGCCTTGTCGATAGCCAGTGCCAAGCAGTCGCCCAAGTCGTCGTGCGACGTCGCCCGAAGCTGGACGTAGAGCAAGTTGGTGTTCATTGGCTGATGAAGAGTAGTATGATTATTGTAGCAAATATATTTGATATTTATGCGAATTTACTATACATTAATATACAAAGAGTGCGCGATAACATTTGCCATGTCAAGATGAGATCTTGAACAATCTAAAAGAGGTGACGAATGAGGAACTTGAATAATCAGGTCTCGAGGAACTTAATGAAGCATGCCTGCTTCTTTTTGGATACGCGATCATCTTATGGGGGTGGAATATACAGAAGATATCTCGTAGAGATGGAGAATATGGGAGGTATCTCGTAGAGATGGGAGATATCTGGATGATTCTAGAAGCACCACAAAATATAGAGAGTATTTGAGGCAACCGTGGATTTGTCTCAAAACCAACAGAACTTGTAGATACTGACCGAAGAAAAATACAACTGCCTGTTTTATTAGCACCTGAGTCATTAAATCCAATTCATTTATCTGTGTCACACTCTGCAAACACTCCCAATGAGCCCTCGACAAAACTGATTCCGCATATTGAAGTCAATTCTCTCGACTTGAATATGATACCTCTTATCACCCTCTTGAAAAGCACAAAATATTCGACCATCGCGCTAGCAAGGGTCTTTAGGCAATACCCTTTGAAAATGATCCAGCTAGTTGCTCCGCATCTTTTCACGAACTCTTGCCTGAGCACTCTGCTCAGCTTCAACAAGCTGGTCCACTTCCAGCTGTAATCTGTCACCCCTCATTGAAATCACAGCCTCTTCGTGTGCTGCTGCCTGCTCATATACTCGAGCCTCAATGTCACATTGCTCGATCTCGGAGTGGAGCTGCTCGATAGCTGCAAAATACTGCTCGCTGCGCCGGCTGTATTCGTCGTAGCCTGTTTGAGCTGCCAAACGCAGCACCTTTGACTCAATGGAGCTATAGAACCTTTGCAAGGCATTGACAGCTTCTTCTGCCACTTCAAATGTTCGTGGAAGCAAATATTCGCCGTCCGAAGTACTCCTTTCGGTCTTACCAGCAAGTTCACCATCTATTTCACGATGGACTTGCTCGTAAATTTCCTCTTCAAGGTCTTCCACAAGTTCCGTGTCGAATCCAGCATCTTTATACCGTTTGTAGTCCGATTTGACCAATCTCACTAGTTCCTCGTACACCAACTGGTCAACTCCGGCGAGCAGCACCGACTTTAATTGGTTCGGGTTGGGTATCACATACTCTCGCTGTACAACCTGTGATCTCCTGAGTTTGGCCTTTTCCTCGTCCACCTGACGGAGGAGTTCGAGATTCCTCATTTGCTCGCCTCGATCAACAAAACGCGAGTCCATGGGGGGTTCCACCATCACCTGGTCTTCGTGCTCATCGAATCGTGGCACCATAACCAGCGAGTGCACCCTAGGCTCAGGAACTGTCTTGAAACTGCTCTGCACCAAATCTCTTAAGATCTTCTTCCACTTCACCTGGGTCTCTGGTTTAACCTCTTCCTTGGGGGTCTCTACTTGTTTTTCCTGTGCCACTAGAGTCGAAATCTCAGTCTGTCTTGCTATAAGCTCCTTGGCCTGCATGGCGATTCTTTCGTCTATGTCATCGACTTTCTGGCGTTTGAGCTCCTTCTCGTTCTCGACTTCAGGAAGCTCGAGTTTCCTCTTGGCCAATAATCGTTTCTCCCGCTCATTGAATACCTGTGCGGCCATTTCCAACTCCAACTGTTGTTTCTGGCGGACTTGTTCAATTTCCAGTTTCTCCCGATTCTTCGCTTTCTTGTCACTCTGTTGACTTTGTTTTTGGTCCATATCCAAGCCGGTTCTGGCCACAGTACGATTGAACTTCGATTTCTCCTGTTCATTCATAGCATCTTCCTCCACAGTATCGTAGAGACCAGCCTGTGGAGTACGCTCGTGTGGAATGTCAGCATTGTAGTCGAACTCCTTCCGTTTCTTTCGGTTTCTGGACTGAAGACTTATGTTGATACCGGCAGCTTTCAACTCCCTTCTTTTTTGAAGCAACGAGATACGCTTGCTTTCATCAAGCATTCTTTCACGGGCTTTTCTTTTAGCCTTCTTTCCCTGGGTATTGGCCAATCTAGCCTTGGCCTCAGAAAGCATTTCCCGCTCTTCGTCGTCCAAGTCTGCCAAATCTGGCCTCGAGGGCTTTGTTTCTGGGTTCACGTTCAAGTTGGCCGCGCCCGTAGACGGAAGCGACTCCACGCCGGCCCCAGCTAGCGACAACTGTTGTGCTGCAAGTCCGGCGTCGCCGCTGACGGCATCGTCCAAGAGTTTCTGGTACCGTTCCACACAGTGGGCCGGCGTCCGGCCGACAATGGGCGCAATACTTCGCCACTGGTTCGGAAGAAGCTTGGCCAAGCTGAGGAGTTTCTCGTCCTGTTCTCTGGTCCAGGCGGTCCTATCGATGTTGGGATTGAGCCATTCGTTCCATCTGGCTTTGGCATTCTTCGCCGACTTCCGTGCAAGCAACGACGCCACACGGTCCCATTGGTTGAGCCCGTATTTGGACACCGCCGCCCGGAGAATCTCGTCCTCGACGTTTGTCCAGGCGCCACCTTTGACGTATGACATGTTTTATAAGAAGTAAGAAGTAGAGAGTTGTGTTTTTGAGATGCATCATTTGTGCGCATTTTGTTCCTCGTAGCACCAAATTGGCACTAGCGTGGCATGTTTCGCCCCATGGTCGCGCGGATCTCGCGCGAGGCTAGCATTAAATCGCGCCAATGTCGCACGAGCCGCTCACGAGCATCAGTCTAGTGTCGCGCCGGAATCGACAGCTCGTTCGCATTCCGTGGGCCCAAACATCTACACAAATCACAGTCATTTCTCTCTCGAAAACAACAAACTCCACTTGCTGAAATAATCACATTCAATTTAATATCTGGTGTTTTCCAACAAAAACTTCGGCTTGGAGCAGCTCATACCATTCTCCATACCCGTTCTCGCCATGAGAATCTTCCACTCCAAACATCAGAAACTCATCCTTCAATGCTATCCGGCGGGTAAAGGTACCGACAAGAAACCAAACCCGCTGGAACTAAGTTACCTTCTCTATTATGCATCTACGCGAAGAATCAAGTTGGAAAAAGTAGCCAATTTCTTAAACAGAAAGACTCACTCGGATGTCGGCAGGTCCAGAGCCGGTAATTTGCAAGTAACACTCGCAATCATCTCGGCATTGATTGAAAAATGCTCCGATAACTTGAATGTGTTTGCCTATCAGGTGTGCTCAATTTTGCAAAGCATCTTGCCTTCAAAAGATTTGGCCTTGTATCGCTCGTTGCTTGCCACCTACAACGTGCTCTGCTCGAAGCTCGATAGTGGCCTCTTTACTGGTGACAAGGACTTTGTCGACGCCTTCACCAAGCTCTCCGAAAATCTCATCTCCACCAGTGATAATGCCCTGAAGTCCCCAGGCCCGAACCTGAACGAGTGGAAAATGATTGCCTTGATGGCTTCAAGACATCTCTTCAGCTGCTTGGGTTACAACATCAAGTTATCAAAGAAATTTATCGGAATGTGCATCCCGCTTTTAACAAACACCATTCACCAGAATAACTCTCATAAGAACTTGTTGTCTCGTATCAACAGCAACACCAACGCCATTTCCAGTACCGGTGATAACGAGACTTCTCACCACCTCACCAAAGTGGTACTGACCAAAAGCACCGCCAAGGCCCAGCAGCAGATAGACGAAAACTTCGAAAACGACTCCGTCACTCCACAAGATTTGAACGAAGAAGCATTCAGAGGTTTACGCTCCTTATTCAACACCTCCTTGACTAGTCAAATCATCGAAGCTACCAAGGCCTTGGTTAAGACCAATTATGAGGCATTGACTAAATCCAAAGTACCCAAAGTCCATAAAGATGACAAGACTGTCGCTACTAAAGCTGCCCCAGAATCCACCAATAAACAACCCACTCCAGATGCTGTGCAATCTGAAAACCTGGATGATTCTGAGGCCATCAATTGGGGTAGTACTCTTTTAGAAATGTGTACTACTTGGATCCCGGTTCAATTACGTTTTGTATCTCTCGCTACCCTTTTATCCAAACTAACCACATTGTCCCGTCAATCCAATGAAAAAGAGAATTACTTCGAGTTAGAAAGGCTCCAAGCCCATTACATTTTAGGTCTTCTATCCTCTGATGTTAACATGATCGGCTTATCTATTTCGGACGTTATTCAACAACTTCTCAGCTTGCAAACTGAATTACATTTGACTCAATCGAAATACTTATCAGAAACCCAAGTGGCAGAATTGACTTCACTTTACTCCCAATCCATCTGTAACCTATCCAGCCACATCTACTACTTCGACCAAGTGCCTGATTCCATTCAAGAAGTATTGATCAAAATTGATTCCGTTCTTGACTCATCACAGAATAATTTGGAAACCGCCGATAACGGTAAAGTCACTCAATTGATAATGACTTTGTTGGATGATATTCAAAAAACTTTCTCTCTTTTAAGGCTCAATTCAAGTACAATTACCAGAAACCACGCTCATTTAGAGCATTGGGATCTTTCATTCTCCTTGTTATCTCCTGAAGCTGAGTTTGCCCCAGAGGGTCGATTTGTATTGACGAAGGATCAAGTTGAGCTTATTCAAGCCAAGTATTTGGCAGTGTTCCGTGATTTCCTCAATAACGAGTTGATCAACAGCGATGAAAACTCCGAAACCAAAGATCATTTCGACACTGGTAAGGCAACTTCGAATTACTTGAACCCTGATATCCACGAATACATCTCCAACAATGCTAACTTCATTACCCAATTTTTAGTACATGTCGACAAATTTTTCCAAAGTGAACCAAAGCATTCACCTTTATTGATTGAAGTCGTTGATACCCTTAAGGACATGGTCTCGATATTGGGAATCAACTTCTTGAGTAACTACACCCCGTTCTTCTACCATTGGCAATTACCTCTCAGCCAAAACACATATAGCGAGATCGCTAAAATCAAAGATACTATTGCCTACACCATAATGCATTACTCGGTGAAGTCTTTGGACTCACAATACCTGCATCATTTGAATGGATACTGTTCGAGTTCAGTATTTTATGCCAATTTACTAGTTGATATCGAATACCGGAAATTGAATGGATTATGGATTGCTGAATTGGAAACTGTGGATTCTACTAATAAAGACATTGAAAACAATGCTAACCCAGATAGTCATCAAGACAGTTCTGGAGCATTGAAATTTACATCTAACAAAAAATGTTTACAAGAATTTGCAGCTGGAAATCCTTTCACAGCCAGATGGATAAACCCACAACGCACACTACTCTTGGATTTCCCCAAGCAAAGAGCAACTGATAGAGGACATTTGGAGCAAGGCCATAACATTTCTCTTGATGACGATTCATCGTACTTATCAGAAGCTGGTGATCTTACCGATGCAGACATGTCAAGAGGAACGTCACACATGAATGGACTTGGGTTGGGCAATGCCAACGACATCACTTCAATCCATTCAGGCTTGATTCACAACCAGTACCCATCGACGAGATTTAACGGTAACAATACTGTTGGCAGTGACTTTGGAAGCATGTCTTTCGTTTCAGGAGAACAAAAATATATGAACTCACCCCGGGTCGCTGACTTGAAAGACATGATGTTGGACAAGAGCATATTATCCAAACCGGCAGCTGGGTTTGCCAATGGGACTGGAATTGCTAATGCCAATGGTGCTGGCAATGGCAGTGGACGTGTTTTAAGTGATGGCAACGGTCACGTAGCTAGTGATTCCGTCAACACTACACCAGGATCAGTTCTCTCCAAGCAAATGGCCCTGGCTGACCTCGATTCTATACTTGGAGGTTTGGATAGCGACGACGACTCAAAATTGGTGGTTTAACTGTATAAGTACCATTAAAATTACAAAATACATATATGTACTACATCATTGGCACATTGAACAAATTCTAATGTCCGTAGATTAACTATACATTCATTGACTCATACAAAAAACGTCAGGACTAACGTCTACTCATCGTCGTCGTCGGCGCCCAATGCTTCAAATGCATTGAAAGTAATGGTTTGTTTATCAGCGATGGCATCTCTTGGGTCCACTGCTTTTGACGAGCCCAAGTTCTTGTTGTTAGGCTTGATCTTCATTTCCTTAATACTTTCTCTGAATTGTTCTCTTTCATCAACGTCTTCAGCGCCAAATGATTTCTTTGCTTTGGTGAGTGTGGCCCATCCGTCTTCGTCCACAACAACGGCTTCACCTGCCTTCTTACGTGGAGCCTTTGCCTCACTGCGAGAGCCTCTTCTTCTGTTCAAATGAGAATATGATCTTTCATACCCGTTTTCATCGATATAAGTATCTCCTTTTGGTCCTTTCTTAACATTTTTCTGAGCAGCATTGTAGTCTCTCACTGATTGCACGAGCTGGTTGAAAGCGTCCAACACTTCGGGCTTTGGATTGTGTGCACTTTCTTGCAATTCAAACAATTGTTCCTCTGAGTATTTGGCCATTTCTCGTGTTAAAAGTTGTCTTTAATTCAAGTCGTATTCTTTGACTTTGGCTTCAGGTTCGAAAAAAAATCGAAAACTCATGTTAGTATTTCGGCTTCGCACGACCTCGAGTAATTTTTTTTTTATTTTGTTTCAATTCTTTTGATTTTTCTTTGATTTTTTCGGGTTGGTCGCGTGACTAGGCAATCTGCAGGACACCAATGATTTTAAGATGAGATGGAATAAAAATCATGGAAAACTAATAATTGCAGCCATTTAAATCAAGTTAGATTAAGCAAATTCAGTTAAGATGCCACTTGCACATAACCTCAACAAGGTGACCAAGAACCTCTCGAAGTCGCGAGGTGCCATGCACATCAAAGGACGTAAATTCAAGCAGTTGTCACGGGCCACGTTGAGAGATCAGAAAATCACAGCAAAGAAATTAAAACATCAGGAACAGAAGGACAGTCAGTTGCTTCTTGAAGTTCACTTCCAGGAGAAGGTCAACGAGCAACCAGAAAGAGAGACCTTCGGCTTGGAAGACATGAAACTGTTTATCCAGAGCTACAATGATCGTTTCAATGACGAGTTGTTTGAATTCAGAGAGAAGAGAAGACCAGGTAGACCAATGACTGCCAGACACCAGATATTGGAAGAGAAAGTGAAATACGATAACCACATTTTTGCTACCGGTATGAAAGTGCCAAACTTGGCCGATAAGGAAACTGTTCAGAGACTTCGACTCTGGAATGGTTCTCATGGAGGTGTCACCATTTTTAAATATGTTCACATCTCTAAGGATATGGAGAGTTTACCCACCAAAGAATTGGAAATGGCGGTCTGATTTCATTACATTGCATCTATAGTTCTTTTATGTTAATTGTTAATTTACACTTTCTTTACTGAAAATAATTATGTATTGAATATCTTAATAACAAAATGAATACAATTGAATCCATTCAATCCTTCCAAAATAATCCTGCCAACGATGATTTCTTCTTGTCTCCATCTTCTGTGCTTTCTTTACCATCAATCGCACCTTCAACTTTGCTCACTGCAACTGGTACTGCTTCAATGGCCATCACTTGTCCATTGGCCAAAGCATTCTGAGCTTTTGGTCTGTGATCTTCAAGCCACCAATCGATTCCTAAAAGAGTGATGACAACAGCTCCGGCAGTTGCAAAGACAGTCTTAATTTTGGATGTAAAGACGCTCTTTCTATTGTATTTTGGTCTTGAGAAAACCAAGAGTTTCTCCTTCCCGTCCCCACCGATAAGCTTCCAATTCCTTCTTTGCAATCGATTAATCTTTTTGGCAAGTTGGCTCATGTCCTCTTGAGGAAACTTGTTCAAAACACTAACCATATCCTCTTGAATGTGTCTTCTTCCCAACGGGTTCTCTTCTGATTCAATTCTTTGTCCGTTAGATGTCACCAAGAGAAATTGATTCTTACTTCCAACTTCCCCAGATGGGAAAAGTAAATCACCTGACCTTCCACTTCTCGAAATTGGTAACAAAGGATTGAAAAAGTTATTGGACTCTAATGACCTGTGTGAATTGGCCATGCTTTTACTCCATTCGTAGGCCTTGGTCTCCCTGAACTTTCTCTCCTTGGCTAACTCATCCTGTTTTTTAGCATCTTGTAAGAATTCTTGCAACGACTCTTTATCTATACTATTAGGCTTTTTGACTTTACTTGCTCTCTTGTAACCATCACGAACTTTTTCAGCAGTCATGTTGACCATTTCATCGTACTCTGTGGGGTCTTCCTCGAAAAGATTACTTTCTTCTTTAGTTCTCAAAGCTGTGGTGACGGCATCTCTGATCATCATTTCAGATTTAAACATATCATCATGATCTAACTCAGAAGGTGTAACATTTTTGGACATCAGTGAAAAAAGACTTTCATCATTGTACTTGTTAAGTTTATTTCTCGAATCGGGTTTCTTGCTAATGAAATCCTTCATATCGAACTTCTCGGTAAACTCATCTTCAGATGGAACAGGCAACCTGGTCTTAGATTCCGGAGCGGCTTTGGAATCATTCGATGTCGTAATCGTGTTAAAAATTGAACTTACTTTTCGATTAGTTTCAAAATCAGTGAACACCTGGGCATTGATCAAAACATTATCGAGGATGAATCCTTGTTGACCATTATGTTTGAACAATAAAGATAGGTTGCGGAAGAGTTTGGAGAATGCAATTCTCTTGTTGAGATTGTATTTCTTGGAATTGTCACACATCGCCTGAAGTTTCAGTAAAATCTCTTCAGTAGACGATTCTTTAAAGTCTTTTCCTAACTGAGTTCTCAATTCCAATAAGTCAATCATATATTCGTCCAACATAAAGTCGTCTGGCATTTGTTTGTAAGCTTCAGAAATTGGTGCAAGAGTCGTCTTTGCCTTGGTCTTTCGAATTTTGGCTTCCATGTTGTCAAATACCGATTGGCTCTGAAGAAGACTATCCAATATGGCAGTGTGTCCCCCATTGAGGTCAAACAATCGTGTTAACCGTTTACTTAATCTCATGAACTCATAAACATTTTCCTTACTCAATCTCGAAGTGGGATTGGTGTTTGGAAGGTCATTGTGGACTTCGTTTATCCTCTTGTCCAATAAGGAATTGATTTTTTCACTGGTGAAGTTTTTGAACGAAGCCTTGAGCTCATCAGTTTTGAAAATTTCCAATTCTTTAGTAAACTTGTGCAATTCTAAATCATCTGGGATTTGGATATATGGCTTGGGGGTTTGAGGCTTAGAATGTAATTGTCTGCTCTGCTGTATTTTCTTTCTTTCGGCAATCTTCTTTTCGACACTATTCAACACGGATTGATTTTGAAGTAATGTGTCTAAGATGGCGGTTTGTCCACCATTTGCATCAAACAATCTGGTCAATCTTTTACTCAATCTCATGAACTCATAAACATTGTCTTTGCTCAAACGAGAGACCGGATTAGTATTGATCAAATCGTTATGAACCTCATTGATTCTTTTGTCCAATAAAGTATTGATTTTCTCAGCTGAAAAATTCTTAAAACTTGCTTTAAGTTCATCGTTTTTCAAGATTTCCAACTCAGTCGTGAATTTGTGCAATTCGAGATCGTCTGGAAGCTGAATGAATGGTTTTCCAGTATTCGACTCCTTATCAGTAGTTGTAGTGGTAGTTAATGGTGTGCTCTTAACCTTGGCTTTCTTTTGTCTCAATTTGGCCTCTAATCCACTAAACACCAGCTGACTATGGATCAAAAAGTCCAAAACTTCGGTATTGCCAGAATTGATTTCGAATAACCGACCCAACTTATTGTTCAACCTTACGAAATTATAAACATTCCCACGATGAATACCTGCTTCTTTTGTACTCACGAGTCTTGGGGAAGGAGTCCTTAAAACCTCGCTGATTCTAGTTGAAAGAACTCTTGTAATTGTTTCGGCATCAACGGATTTGAAGGGGCATTGTAAGATCTCGTCCCTGAGAACCACCATTTCATTATGAAGCTTTTCCAATTCCAACTCATCAGGGACTTGGGTATTGATTGTAGGATCGGTGGCGACAGGAGCTGCCACGACTTCATCCAAATATCCAGCATTAAGCTCCAATTGGTGTAACAGATTCTTTAACTGATTCAATCTCGTAGAAGATGGGAGCAAGTTTCCCAAAATGACTCTGAGTTCACCATTAGTGAAACATTTGAAGGGCAACCCACCCAAGGTATTGGATTGTAAAAACTTTAAGTCTGCTTGATAAGGCAAAAATGACTCGTCGGCCTTTGGGGGTATTGGTTTAATGTAATTCTTGACAAAGTCAATGTAATCATTAGTTCTCATCATGTCTTCATCAACATCTTCCAGCTCACAACTCTTGAATTGGGCAATTGCTGCGGTCCACGCTGGTTGCAAAATTTGATCTAAAGACTCCAAATCCCATTTGACTAAGCTTAAGTAAGATTGCAAGCATTTAGAGAAATGTTCAAGCTTCTCCAAGACTAATGGTGATCCTTTGAAGTTGGCCACGAATCGATCCAATCTCGTCATAGTTTCATTAGGACCAGCCTCTTGAAATGAGGAAACATCTTTTTGGATGAAAGCTAAAAGAGGTAGTTGGTCAAGCAAGCCTGACTCGTTCATGATACTTATTTCGAAGTTCTTTCTTGGGTTAGGTGAGAGTTTGATTTCATTATGAGTGAAGTCAGTTTCTGAAGGTGCCACGGATTGCAAAATAGCGAAATCTCCGATGCTTAAGGTACCATTACAAAGCAAAGGCAAGAACAGGTGTAAAACTGTGTTGTAGATGCGATTGCTTGGTTCATCAGAAGTGGATGATGCTTCGTATAATTTAGCAAATAAGTCAGGAAAATCTTCAAACTTGATATGGGACAAGACATATCTGACTTCTCCAGCCAAATCACTGACCAAAGCGTGCACTTCTGAGTCTTCTCCTGAGTTTTGTTTGAGCTGATTATTGATCTTAGTGATGTCCACATCGTTCAAAATTAGCAAAAGTTGTTTTGGGGTTACTTCTGATTTGGAGAGTATCTTATTCAAGTGCTTGTAACGATGGACTTGAATGAAGATGTTGAAGAATTCACGAGTCAAATGTTTCTGATCTTTTGCATCCAGCAAAAAGAATTCGAATTGATTAACAATTGTATCGATCTGGCTGGAGATATGCTTCAAGCATACAGTTTCACTGTTGAAGTTGAATTGGTTGTGCAAGGCAGTCAACTCATTCAAGTAGTTGGTGATACCATGAGAATACAACTGAGTGACATGTGACTTGTTCTCAACGAAAGGAATTAGCTGATTAGATAAGGCTTTGGGGAAAGTTGGATCGTGGGTCAAGTATTTCAACAACCTGGCCACCATATTTTGGTAGGACTGGACGTTGTACTTGTTGACATCTTGGAGTTTACCCTTTGAGTACAAATCCTTAAATATATAGGTAACGCTGGAAAGTTCCACGGCAGTCAAGTCAGAGAATTTTTTGACTTTATTGCCGTAGGAGTTCCTAATGAAATCCAAGAACTTCTGGAGCTCCACCTGGAAGCTTTCTGCGAACTCTATGTAGCCCTTTTCGTCAGTTTTCTTATATCCTTTGTAGTCCAAAGGATCTTGTTTGATTTGGTTGAGTGATTTCATCACCACTGAAGGGTCAATGGTGGAGAATCGTTTCTTGATGAAGGTAAACTTGGAACTCTTCAGTTTCTCTGTCTTCTTGAGCGAAATTAGGTCGATCTCATATTCATTATCATTATCCATCTTGGAAGATGTGGCGAACCCCCTGAATTCCGGGGTAATGGCCCGACACGCCACCAAGCGAGTTGGAGCAGAGTGCCTAGGCACCGTTCTAAGTGGAAGAGCTCTCAGTAGCATGGTAGACTAGCAAACACGTAGAATTTGATTTTTTTGTAAAGAAAAGATGTAGTTGTTAAAAAAGTGGAACAATTTTATCAAGCAAATCGCAATAAGGGATGGTCTGATAAGGAAAAGGTGCGCTAATTAAATTGAACTAGTACCGACTTTGAGTATTGTGATGAGTTATGGGTAGAAAGGATGGCACTGGATCAGATCTTGAAAGTTTGTGGTCTAAAATTCTGCTATATTTAGTCAAGCAACCTAATATCAATAGAAATTAGTGGGGTTGATTCACCTAATCGGGTCTCTACGAAAAAACCACCAAATGAAGCCGGAATTTCGTGCTCTCTTGAAGGACTTCTTGGTTCTAGTCGCCAGTAATGTTTTCTACAACAAATCGGTGATGGTGACTGTTCTTTCTACCAAGGATCACTGAAGGCCATTTGTGACAGATTGACAAGCCCGAATCGGTTTTGCATCCGTGTTGATCACGTGACGCTTATATAAGTGAGAATGGCTGGGAGCAAGAAGTGAAGGATTTCACAGGTGATGGCAAAGTTGAAGAGAGTGGTATTGATAGGATGATTGAGTAGACTATGAATGTCTAGATGAGGAGTGATGAGTTGGGAAGTAAGTGTAGATATTTTGAGAGTAATTTTGGGTGTTGCAGATTTGCAGAATTACTGCAAAAATTGAGAATAACTGAGACGATGTGGGAAATGAAGCAAAGAGATTGTTGTTGAAAAGAGGACATTATTTGGCTGGGTGCGGCAGAAGTGAGGTTTATGTTCATGAAGAGAGGACAATCAAACAGCAGAAAATTATTACTGGCCTTGATCATTTTTACCGAAGAGGAAAAGCACCGAGTAAAGTCAGGAATGGTGATTTTGAGTTAGGAAATTGGCAGAGCTGAAATTTAGTCCAGGGACCAATTGAATTCGAATACACCATCTGAGTCTGACAATACCGATTCAAAGAAGCGAAGAGGGGAGAGGTTATTTTACAAGGTACACTCTCATCATTGTAATGAGTAGAGTAGGGTAGCGAATCGAGGAGTTAGCGGTGAGTTGGAATATAATATCAATTGTGGTTTCACGGCGGGATGTGAGCATTGAAGTGAATAACCAAGTAGTGAATTGTCAGTATTGAAGTCGGTTGTCAGTATTGAAGTAATTGTAAGCATTGAAGATATGATATTGAGGTAATTCTTAGCACTGAAGATATTGTTGATATTGAGGCGATTGTTAATATAGCACCAGATTGTGGCAGTGTAGTGAATACTCAATGAAGACCGTTGTGAGAATGTAAGTGAGTGCGTTTGGAGAGATCCCCACATTCAGCATGTGGCTAACGGCCATTAGCCAGACAGACATTTCCGCTAACATTTAAGACGACTGGCATTTCCGATGCCTGAGATTTCCGATATTGAGATTTCCGGAGTCGACTATCTCCACTCTACTTCTTGAGCAATTCATGATTCGACAGCCATTTGCATCCACGTCACATTCACCACATGCGGCCACGTCACACTCACCAGACCCATCCAACACCCATCCAATAGCATCACACCAGCCACACCAGGATTCCAGAAGAACCCTGTATGCAAAGAAACCTTGAAACCCAACGCAGCAAAGCGCGCGCATCCAATTTTAATCTCATTACGTAATCGAGCAACTTTGTTCTTGAGACACAATTGTCACATTTTATTGTTCAGCTCATTGCTAGTTTTTTTCTCAAATAGATGAGAATTTCTTTTTAACCATTTGTTTCGTCTAGTTAGTTGGAAATATTTTAACACATTCAAGTTGATTCACAACACTGATCAGAATTGTTGATGGTATAGAGTAAAAGAGAATAAGACAGAAGAAAGCAGTGATATTCTTTCCTTTTTAATGAATTACTGATTATCTCCTACATCGAACCTTAGATTATGTCTTATCCTTCGGGGTTTAATTACCAGGCCCCTATACCGCAGAAGGCCAGATCGAGTTTGAATAATCAGTTTTGCTATTCGCTGGGTTCGTCAGCAAACACGTCTCCGTCCGTCTCTCCAAGACCCATAGCGGGCCACAGCCCGTCCCGTTCAGCACGAAAATCCCCCGCCGATACTTCAAATACCTTACCATCCGCTATACAGGCGCTAGGTCAAAAATCGTCCTCTCTGTCCACTTTGGAAGGTTCGGTGCCCATTCCACCCCTCGAGGATTTGGTCGATGACTGCTTCAAACACGCTATCCATGTCCCACTTGACCCCATTTGCAAAGTGAAAATCGTTTCGCTCTTTGAGAAATACATGAACGAACTTCATACCCAGGAAAACCTACTGTTTCTTATTGAAATCTTCAAATACGAGTACTACTACGATAAAATCTTTCCCCAGCATTTGGAAGACTTGAGACTTAATTGCCCTAGTCCGCTCCAATATTCAAATAGCTTCTTGAACCGTTCATTGGATCGATCTCTCGATAGCCTACCACATCCAACAGGCTCGAAGCCCAGAAAGAAAAAAAGCTTCGCTAGGTCCAGATCCACCCTGAGAGCATCCGTCAATAGCGACGAATTGGAACCTACCTCGGTGTTTGTTTCCACAATTGACGATTTGAACCCAGATGAAAACTCTGAAACTGCTGACCTCAATGGCACACAGATGTCCCAGGCTTGGGACGGACTTAGGGATTCTGCTCTATCTGATGAAGACGATAAATCCCTAAGCTCTGACGACAACGCTAACGACGACCTCAGTACACTCGGTGCTGACGACAGGAACCTTTTGACTTCTCAATGGGATCTAATTATCAACACATATATCCGTAACGATTCCCCTGAACAAATCAACATCTCGGGTAAATCCAATCGCGAAATCATGAATGAAGAAAATGAATTCCCTACCAAGATCCATAATCCTGTCATCTTGATGAGAGCCAAGAATGAAATTTTGCAACTCATCAAGGAAAATGCATACTCGTCATTCGTTAAAAAATACAAGAACCAAAAATTCTCGTCTGAAGGTCTGAAGACTTGCAAAATTGAATGCAAGGACAACCCTGACATCACCATCAATGAAGCACAAGGTTCGAAGCATTCAGAAGCAATTGAAGTTCCTAAAAGCCAAGGATCGCCAAGTTCTTTGACTTACCGCTCCAGGTCGCTCTCGCCGCCGAAGTTTGACTGTGGTAATCTAGACTTACCTAAAACCAAAGCCAAGTCAGCATCGGTTTCTCCGGTGCATTACGCAGCTGATTGCAATAAAAATCGCAAGAAGAAACTTCACAGTCACTCAATCTATCTGTCACCCCAGTCACGTGGAGTATCAACCCATCCGTCTTCTCCCATTGATACCGTCATATACGGGACTTTAGAAGAAGAACTACCAGGATCAGCACCAGCATTAGGTGGCACCCATGATGAGAAACTCCCAGCATCTTCGTCAATTTCAAATTTGTTGGGTCATTTAAAGTTATACCATCCTCATAGCAAGTCATCAACTCCAACATCCGGAGTGAATTCAAATACCGTGTCCACTTCGTCATCTAACTCACACTCTCATTCACATGCCCCTTCTTCCACTCAAAGCCCTATCCAAAGAGCTGCAACCAGTCAACAATATTCCAGCAGCACGTTAACCAAATCCGCCACCAGCCAGCTCCGTTCAAGCTCTGGTGGCACAGAAAAGCATAAACTGGGCACCGGAGTCTTTGATTCTTATCAACCTCCTCCAAGACCCGCATCTACTGTTGCATCTTCTACTTCTCCGAGTGAATCTAGTCTGAGTGGGTTCAAATTGGGCAAAATCTGGAAGAAGAAGAAATAGGGCCCTGCATCTTAATAGACAAATCTGTATAATATCCAGTATCTAATTTCAATTACACATACTTAGTGCACACTACGTCAAAAACTGCTCTTGTTCAATTTTCTTTAAACTCCAATCTGCGAAAAGATCGTTTTGCTGCATTGAATGGTTGCGAATTTCAACCCGTGCCTCTTGGTGGCTGGATAGATATCCCTATTATCTGGGGAAAGACATCACCACTTTAGCTCAAGCCAACTAAACCAAATCCCTCTACTTTCACAGTGAATTTCCCACCTTAACTAATTTCTTTGGCTAGATATTGCTACTAATTTCTAACACCGATTTCAGGACTCTTCGACCATATCTGTGTAACATCTGGTTAAACCCCCCCTTATGGTCATCAGGTCATGGATAACAGTCGAGAAGCCAACAGCCTGGAGGCAAACCAGGAAACTAACGAATTTCAAGGAAGCAGAACTGGTAGCCTCGAGGTTTCTCTCGAAATTCTTGCAAATGGCGGCGACGAGGAGAATTGCTTGTTTGAAATCCCATATCATATATTGAAGAATATAACCCCTGTCAAGACGAAATCACCAACACAGAATGTCCCTGACGGATTCCAAAATGTTCAACAGCTACGTAAAAAGCAATTGTTGGAGTACAAGACGCTCAAATTAAGACAAAAGCAGGAAATTGTCAGCCAGAAACTAATGGAATCCAAATCCAGACAGGCAATACTTCAACAGAGCTGTTCACGCAAATTGAACGACGGCTTGCAACTAGCCAACGAGAGACGACAGAGGGCCTTGCAAAATATTCGGAACAGGGCCCGGATCTCGTTTGAAAGACACCGCAAAATCACCAGTTGCTTGATCATGAGGAACCAGTGTGACGAATACGATACAAAAGATGTCCCACGTAAGCCAGCAAATCCAATCGACTCTGATCTTTGCCAGATCAGAGTCATTCAGATAGCCATCAAGAAGAAGGTGTTTTCGCAGAACCTCAAAAAATACAGAGAAACTAACCCTTTTGTTGAGCTACTTGAGTCTTCCTATAGAAACACTATTAAACTCCTCAGAAATGGCTCAGAAACATCCAATCTTATTTCAAGCATGCTTTCCTGCTTGAATTTGCCCGACTTGTCTGAAGACTTCAGAATGTTCAAGTTTGCTTTCATCTTGATCGCAGACATGAATTCTTCTGTCAAAAGCGGCCTTCACTCGGGTACAAATTCCAATGTCTACAATTCAGAATCATACAACGAATTCCATCTCACCATGAATGGTGATTTCCCGAAAATTGATGAGCAAAACTTAATTTCCAATTCCTTATCCATCCTAACTTATAAATTGGCTTATGCTTTAATTTACGCATTGGATGATTTATTCCAACTTCCGTTAGACGATGTTTTGAACCCAATTTCGCTTCCAAGATTGAAGATTGCCAAAATCTGGAAGCACTATCATTACATTTTTGATTGTTTCAAGACCGTTCATTTGGAAAACTGCGTCTGTATGGCTAGCCAGGCCTTGGACATTATAGATAGCCAAATGCTATTACTCGGGTTGGAGGACTCAAAGGAGGCCCAAGATACTTTTATTCAGGGAATTGTCGAAAATCGAGAGTCTTTGCTCTGCAAGAAACAGTTTTTAGCGAGCCAACAAAAGTTCAGAA
Organism: Hyphopichia buzzinii; assembly: GCA_030556945.1. NCBI lineage: Eukaryota > Fungi > Ascomycota > Pichiomycetes > Serinales > Debaryomycetaceae > Hyphopichia > Hyphopichia buzzinii. Next base: position 487,870 of record JAKTUZ010000006.1, on the reverse strand, counting down.
ATGCTGCAAAACAGACCACTTCCAAAGAGTGGGTATACATTGGCATCGACCATTCGGAGTTGAAAGATCAGATCAGATCAAGTACGGTGAGCAAGCTTTTTCAAAGAAATCCTTTGGTCAAAGCTGATTATGATTTGCTCCTGGACAAGTACAGGGAAGATGAGGCATTTTTGGCTGCAAAAACTATTGAATTCAATGGGCGAATATTCACGATTCCTCCTGGAATACCAATTAATAAATGGAGAAACTTTTGGCTCAGGAGAATGAATGCCGAAGGCAAGCAAGATAAAAACACCAAAGCTCAATACGGCATTCCTACAAATATTCGCTCAGGCATGAACATTATTGCGTGCGCTCCCATCAAAAGAAAGAAGATTCACGAATTGAATGAACCAGATTACGTCGAGTTGGGAATTGAGGAAATATTTTCCAAGTGGGAGGACTTCGACATGTGTCTGGATTTGTCAACATTCTCAGCGACTCTAGAGATAAAAGTCTGTGACGTCTTCTTGAGTCTATTCCAGTTTGTTTCTTCTCAACAATTTGCAGACCCCGAATTGGCAGGCATCATCAAAGATTTTCAAGAGTTAAGGGATTATGGAAGAATCGATAAGTTTGGATTTCACAGTCTCAGTCTGATTACTAACTACTTCAAACTACATCTTATGGTGTTATTGAGTTTGATGTCCATTGACGAGTTCAACGGGTTCAATGAGGGAGATATTCACTCAGTTGAAGCAGAAATTCACAAGAGGGAACAAGAAATGTTGGCGTGGCCCAAGTTTCAAGAAGAAGATGAATTAAGAATGTTTAGGCAAAAAGTTGGTGATGTTTTGGTACAATTGTACACTGACATAGAGTTCCAGTTATTCAGGAAATGGGTTGACTCTTGCAGCTTCCCCAACTCGAGAATTTTTGCCAAGTTTGAAAACGTCTATTCTTTCATGTCTCCCTACACTTTCAAGATGGAAACGGGCACTAATTCACCACACCTTCGGTTTCCCGAATTTTACCGGTTTATATATGAGAACTATCCCAAACTATACTGGAGACGGGGAAAAGAATTCAAGCTTGAACTAAGGGAAGTGATCCAGAGCTCTTATACCATTCCAAATTTCACCTTTTCGCCGTTACTCATGTTCCAAAAGCGAAGTTATAACTTTTACAAGAATCTCATTGTGCTGTTCATATCCAGACAAGCAACTGAACCCGATACAAATGTGGACCTCAAAAGAAATGAAATATTGAACCTATACCAAGAAGATCTATGCAGCTTGGTGGCCAGGTCTCGAGCACTCATATGTGCTAGTGCGTTGTTGCAATTGCTGGTCAACTATGGCATTTCAATACACAAGCGAAACGTTCCACGTTGCACAATCGACAAGGTTGCAAATGAAGCATACCGAGAACTCGTTCAAGATGCGGGCAAAGTCACACAGCACACGTTTCTCCGCAAATTTGATATGTTCGTTGACGGGAACACGAATTTTTTGAAACATCAAATGGAACCTTGTTCGGGAAAACTAACGGTGAGAAAAGCTATGAGCAGTATATTCACTTCAGCTGCATTGGGCAACAATCCGAACGATATTGCTCGAAGCTTTCCCTCTTTAGCAATGGCTGCCAACAGTCTTGTCAGGGACATTTACGCGACATTGGACTCGATCTACCAGGTATACAACCCACTTTTAAACTGGATCCACAAGGATTTCGGTAATCTATAATCAGCCTAGAAAATCTTGCTTTGGCAACTAATTACTTTGACATTTACTCATTTCAACAACAACAATAACACACAATCCACCTGTAGCCAGTCATTTTCAAACAAAATTGCCGCAAATAAATCCCGCTCTCTTCTTCACTATAAATATACCTTGATATTGGCCAAAAACCGGAGTGAAAAATTCGCGGTCAAAAAAAATCAAAGAACAAAAATCAACGAGTTCCGAGGTCCGAGGGTGATAGATTACACACCGCGCTAAGGCAGATTCACGTGATATAATTACTTTAATTGGTGGGAAATTCGATAACTCTGAGTCAGAATATAAACCCCCAAAAAAATTTTCAAGTCTGCTTGTTCTTTTCAAGTTGATTTTATTTTAATTTGTTTGATAGTTAATTACTCAGTATTGCTATTACAACTGAATTCCTTAATCGTTTCTGGATTCAAGAATGTTGAAGTTTGCTTCAAAATCGGTAGCCAAACAGCTTAAATCAGCTTGTCATCCAAGATTAGCCGCTGTCGCTTTAACAAAACCAATCTTGTTAAATAATCATGCGGGAACAGCGAGACACTTCAACACCTCGAGTGTGAATGCTTCTACAAGATCAACTGTGGTGCAATTGTTGAACAACATCGGTTCAAAGAGAGAAGTTGAACAGTATTTGAAATACTTCACCTCTGTCTCTCAACAACAATTCGCTGTCATCAAAGTTGGTGGCGCCATCATCACTCAACAATTACCAGAGTTAGCTTCTTGCTTGGCATTCTTATACCACGTTGGTTTATACCCAATTGTTCTTCACGGAACTGGTCCTCAAATTAACGAATTACTCGAAAATGAAGGTGTTGAACCAGAATACATTGATGGTATTCGTATCACCAACCCTAAAACTATGGAAGTCGTCAGAAAATGTTTCCTCGAACAAAATTTAAGATTGGTCACCGCTTTGGAAAAAATGGGTGTCCATGCTAGACCAATCACTACAGGTGTATTTGGTGCTGATTACTTGGATCAAGATAAATATCAATTGGTTGGTAAAGTTAACTCAGTGAACAAATCCCCAATCGAGGCTGCTATTGAAGCCGGTTACTTGCCCATCTTGACTTCTTTGGCTGAAACTCCTTCTGGCCAATTACTTAATGTCAATGCTGATGTTGCTGCTGGTGAATTAGCAAGAGAATTCGAACCTTTGAAAATTGTCTACTTGAATGAGAAAGGTGGTATTATCAACGGTTCCACTGGTGAAAAAGTTAGTGTTATTAACTTGGACGAAGAATATGAAGATTTATTGAAGGAAAGCTGGGTGAAATACGGTACTAAATTGAAAATCAAAGAAATTCATGATTTATTACAACACTTACCAAGATCTTCCTCTGTTGCCATCATTGACGTTGCCGACTTACAAAAAGAATTATTCACTGATTCTGGTGCTGGTACTTTGATCAGAAGAGGCTATAAGCTCATTAACCGTAACTCCTTGAAAGATTTCAGTAATCCAGACTTATTGAGAGCTGCCTTGTTGAGGGATCCAGCCATCAAATCTGGTAAATCCTCCGTTGCTGCTTATTTGAAATATTTGGAATCTGTTTCCTTCAAGTCCTATGGTGATGCTCCTTTGGAAGTTTTAGCTATTGTCATTGATGGACAAGGAAAAGTTCCAAAACTTGATAAGTTTTTGTCTTCCAAGACCGGTTGGTTGAATAACGTTACTGACAACATCTTTAACTCTTTGAAGAAAGATTTCAGCTCTTTGTGTTGGGTTGTCAACGAAAATGACTCCAACTTACCATGGTACTTCTCTAAATCCGATGGTTCGTTCGCTAAGAACGGGGAAATTTTATTCTGGTATGGCTTAAACACGGAGGAGGTTTCAAGTTTAATCAAAGAATTCGATTCATCCAACATTGGTGATTCTTTATCATCTGCTAGCGAATCGGGTGTCTTCAGCTCCCCTACCCAGAAAAGAGGTTTACACAGTTCCACCAGAAAGTTCGCAGCCAACCCAAATCCTCCACATCGTGAATCCACTAACAACAGTAAGGCCAAGGTTGCCTTGATTGGAGCAAGAGGATATACTGGACAAAATCTCATCAGTTTGATTGATAAACACCCTTACTTAGAATTATCGCATGTTTCTTCTCGTGAATTGGCTGGACAAAAATTACAAGGGTACAATAAGGATAACATTGTTTACAGCAATTTACAAGTTGAAGATATCAAGAAATTAGAAGAAGAAAATGCCGTTGATATGTGGGTCATGGCACTTCCAAATGGTGTTTGTAAGCCATTTGTGGAAGCCATTGAATCCATTGAAGGCTCTCGTTCCAAAATCATTGATTTATCTGCTGATTATAGATTCGACACCACTGGTGAATGGATCTATGGCTTACCCGAATTAAATGACCGTCAGGCCATTGCTGATGCTAGAAAGATCTCCAACCCAGGTTGTTATGCCACTGCTGCCCAATGTGCAATTGCACCATTGGTTGACTACATTGACGGTACCCCCACTATTTTCGGGGTTTCTGGATACTCTGGTGCAGGTACCAAGCCATCACCAAAGAATGACGTTAAATTTTTGGCCAACAACTTGGTTCCATACTCATTGACTGATCACATTCACGAGAAGGAAATCAGCAACCAATTGGGTTTGGATGTTGCATTCACTCCACACGTTGCACAATGGTTCCAAGGTATTTCCCATACTATTTCAATTCCAATCAAGGCCAAATCTTTGAGCTCGCGTGAAATCAGAAACATCTATCAAGACAGATACCAGGGCGAACAGCTCATTACTGTCACCGGTGAAGCACCATTGGTGCGTGATATCAGCGGCAAGCACGGTGTTGTTGTGGGAGGATTTGCCGTCAATTCCAAGGAAAACAGAGTGGTTGTCGTTGCCACCATCGATAACTTGTTGAAAGGAGCAGCCACACAATGTTTACAAAACATCAACTTAGCATTGGGTTATGGTGAATATGAAGGTATTCCAGACGATCTCGTCATTAGAGGTTAAATTATAAATATAAATATAAATTCGAAGTGACGCCATAGTAGATTCAGTAGGAGGGAGGGATAAACAAACAATTGACCCAAGGAAGAGGAAGGTTAAAGTTTTTTTTGGGAAGAAGAAGACGATTCTGTAACGTTCTATATTTGTCCCTTTGCATAGCTAATTTGCAGCATTAATATTAATTTGCACAAATATTTCGCGCAAGGAAGTATATCAAATGAATCAATAAACCAACCACTACTCCAAATTCAACCATGTTAGTGCCGCCAGAAAACTTTGGAATGGTGGAGCCTGGAGTGTACCGATGTTCGAAGCTCGAGGTGGACCATTTTCCATTTGTTGCCACACTCCAGCTCCGACTGCTTGTGCTTCTTGACGCCGAAAAACCACCAAGAACATTAAGGAATTTCATTGACGCCAACAAGGTGGAACTCTTCAATCTTGGTGGGTTGAAGATTTCCAACCATCACCACACTGGCGAAAGCTCCAGTTCCGGCAAGGATAATGAGGAAGACGATAGCACCAGCAAAACCAGCGACACCAGTGAAGACAAAAACAACTTGAACAAGTTGGATAATATGATTGATGTGGTAAACTTGGACACCCTGGCCAGGAACAAGAACGACCAATGGATGTTGATCGAGAAAAACTTGATTCTGGGAGCATTTCAGATTCTCTTTAATAAAACCAAGCACAATCTCCTCCTTGTTGATCTGACACTGACCCTTGTTGGGATTCTTCGAAAAATCCAGAAATGGAACTTGAACTCCATTGTCAACGAGTACCGTATCTACACGGGCAATTCCAATAAAAGCAACTACTACGCCCAGACGTTCTTGGAGCTCATTCAGACCGAATTGATTCCGTACGAGGTGGACCAATTGAATCATCAGCTTAAGCGCCAGGAAGCCAAAGCCAATCAAAATGAAGAGTCTTCCAGCTTGCTGAACAGCCCCGAGTTGCACAGAACACCCTCTTTCAGGAAAGCTTCGGTGGACGAGGGCTCTTACACGTGGGAAGAGGACAGAGACGACATGCAAAGCCTTGATGATGATGACATTGACGATGAATTGTTGTCCTCATCTCCACAAATCCCGGCCAATTTGTTGAAGCTTGTGGAGATGAAGAAACAAGAGAAACACTACGATGATGAGAAAAACAGAACCCCTGCCAGTTCTCCAGGGTATGCTATCTCTTCATCTGGCACTTTTGGCACTTCCCCAAACTATCCTGGCACACCTACAGGGTTCCCAGGAACATCCCCCAAATACACCAGAACCAGCCGAAACAACAGTTTCACCAACGATGTATTACTCAACGCCGCGAGAGCAAATTTGGACAGAAGAAGATCTAGCATAGACTCCAAGATTGTCAGGAACCAAAACAAGAGTTTTCGCAACCAAAGCCCCACGATGCCCTCTTCATTTCCTAACAAATGGTCGGGTAAAAAGGAAGATAAGATCATATCGCCCAGCGAAGCCCAAGAGGTTCGAGATAAATACGCATACAAGTACTATAAGAACTACAATAAGTACCCGGTGGATTACGAGAATGTGGGTGTGGTCAAGCTCAAGCTACCGCCCAGTAGCGACTTGCCAGACTGGTTCGTTCGCAGTCGGGACCACTGGGAAGACATGTTCCACAAGCTCAACAGGGAGAATTGAACAGTACTGTTCACTAATGTACATTAGCTATAGAAGAGAAAAGTTTGTAGGAGGTTTCCACTGTTCATGTAATTTCGATTTACACGTTCAATCTGCAGAACATTTTCGGTTCAGAGGTTGCTTTTGTTGAAATTTTCGAGTTCTGTTTTAATTACCGTTGTTGTCACTTCTGATTTGATTTAGATTATGGCACTCATTTGACAAGGGCACTTTTGACTGTGAAAGACTTCGTTCGTTGATCTGTGCTTCGTGAATATCAACGGCTTCCCCAAGTGGCTCTGGAACCACTAGAACCACTGGAGCCCAGTAAGTTGCCCATACTTGGCGAATTGTTCATCATGCGCTCACGAAGACGGGAGGAATGCCCGCTGCTGGATGTGTTGCTGCGCACGGGTGCCACCTGTGCATTGTATCCGGATCCCGGCACCGCCTGCTGTCTGGACCGGTTGTACAAGTCCAGCAACTTGGACGAGGATCTGGGGGTATAGGTGGACTGTTTGCGGCCGACCTCGGCCGGAGCTTCGCCCGGACCGGCCTGGGCTTGCTGCACTGGCTGTGCCTGTCTGGGAGAGTACTGTTGGCCGCTGTTGTAGCCCGCTCTGACGGGTTGAAACTGGCTATTGCTATAGTTGTTGTTGTTTCTGTTGTACCCGCTCTGGGCTCCCTGTGCCACGGGCTTTTTCACTCCAAGCCACTCTGGATATGGCTCACCACGAGAATCAAAGTACTTGACAAATGCATTGTGTATGAGGGTGTCGTCGGCGGTGTTTCCATCTTTGTCGGAATGTATGTTCTGAATACTGGACGAGATGGAAAGACTTGAGAACTTGGAATTGATTCGCTCTATAAATGACTTTCCTGGCGCCACGTTGGGCTCGTACTGACTCATGGTATGTTGGATTATGTAATTGTATTCGTAATTTAACTGGTTGCGTGAAACCTTTTGGGAAAAGAAGTGGTGATAAAATGATGATAACATCAATTTCTCAGACGAGCAGAACATTTTACAATTCCCTTTTGGGAAATTTCACACCCAACCACAGAAAACTGGAAATACCACATTTTCAGCCACAGATGCCACCATTGACATGCCACGACTTGCAACATCATATTGCTGAAGTCTTACCAACCTCTTTCAAGTTTAAGTCTCTTTTGCCAACGGGTTGAAAAGCTGACCATGGCGGGTGTACGGGTTTGGGGTATGAGCCCCGAACCCATCTCTATTTCCAGGCGATAAAAACGCTCATCTGAAAATTCTTTAACACTCATCTCTCGATTCATGTTTATCACCAAGCAGCTTAGGCCCGTGTTGGTGCCTCGAATCGGACTCTTCCGTCTTCTGGCTGCCACCAGGACCTTTTCGCTTTCCAAGACTCGCCTTCAGGCCGAAGTTACACCTGTTTCTGAACCGTCGCTTCAGCAACCCGAATCATTGAAAGATTTGGACCAACAAAAAGGTCCAAAAGTCCTTGTCACCCCAAACGACCTTCTCAGTAGTGGCCACTTCCATAAAAGTATTGTTGATAGTGTAATCACTGCTGGCTTCAAAACCTTAACCCCAGTGCAACAACAATCTTTACTTCCCACTCTAGAAGAAGAAAATGGTATTGTTTGCAGAGCTAAAACAGGTACAGGGAAGACATTGGCATTCGTTCTCCCCACGATCCAAGCATGTCTCTCCAACAAAAGTGAACTCCGTGAGAAAGTTCAAACAATCGTTGTTGCTCCCACTAGAGATTTGGCCCTTCAGATCGAAGCAGAATACAACAAAGTATTAAACAACATGCCATTCAAAATAAAGAAACAAATTCCAGTGGTGTCCATGATTGGTGGTAAGAAGACTAGAATGGACGGCTACTTCCTTCCCGCCGTCGTTGTGGCTACCCCGGGCAGATTACTTGATATGTTGCAAACAAACAGACGTTTCTTCAACGCTTGCAGCAACGTCAAATACAGAGTCTATGATGAAGCTGATAGATTGTTGGACCAGGGTTTCGAAGACACTTTGACCTCCATCGATGAAGCCTTACGCAGTGCCAGAACTTCCAACCAAACTCCTTTGAGATCTGTGCTCTTCTCGGCCACTGTCGATAGTAGAGTGGACGACTTTGCAGTCGCCACCATTGGCCAAAACTACAAGTACATCAATTGCGTCGACGACAACGAACCAGAAGCTCACGAAAACATTCACCAAACCTTGATCAAAACTAATGACATTTACGAATCTCACGTTGGTGCCATGTCCTATGTGCTCAACAACTTGAACAAACCTGACTTCAAAGCCATTTTCTTCGTCCCCACCACTGCCGGCGTAGACTGGGTTTTCACCGCCATGAAGATCGCCAGAGGTCTGGCTATGAGAAGTACCAACTTCGAAGAAAAATTGTCCACCCTTATGCCACTTCACGGAAAAATGTCCCAAGGCGCTAGAGATAAAACTGTCAGACAATTCAGAGGGAGAAGCAACGGTGTATTGATTTGTACTGATGTTGCTGCTAGAGGTCTTGACTTCTCTGATGTCTCACACGTTATTCAATTCTCTCCAAGTTCAGATGTCGCTGATTATATCCACAAAGTCGGAAGAACTGCTAGAGCCGGGGCCAAAGGTAAAGCCATTACATTCTCAGCTTCTTGTGAAAGAAACTACATTAAGGCTTTACAAAAGAAACGTGGCGTTACTTTCGCCGAATCAGAAATTTACACCACTAGAGAAGATGACGAGTTGCCATTCAGACAACTCGGACTTGATGTTTTAGATATCGAACCTTACGTGACCTCGTTATTGTCATTCCAAAAGTCCATAAGACGCTCTTACAACTTTGATTTTGATCAAATCATGGCTCAAATTGTTGATGTTGCTAGAAACTTCTCTGGTGAGTCTCAATATAAAATTCCAGTGTCAATCAACTACATTAACAAAGTTCTTGCGATCCCTAACCATAGAGCTGCTCCGTTCTTTGAAGTTAGAGGTGTTGATCTCTTCGAACGTTCGAACGATAGACGCTCAAAGAGAACGTTTGATGACAGTGGATTCGGCCGCAATAGAAATTCCAGAGATTATGGTTCGAGATCCAACCGTTCAGACTCCAGAGATTATGGTTCAAGAGGCTCCAATCGCTCAGGCTCCAGAGATTTTGGTTCGAGAGGATCAAATCGCTCGGGTTCTAGAGACTTTGGCTCAAGAAACTCTTCAAGGGGTTTTGGAAATGGATCTAACGAACGTAAAGGTTCTTACAGAGTAAGAAATAACGATGATAATGATTGGTAAACTTTTTTTACGAAACCTTTTGATTCCTGTTAATAACTTTTTTATATTACATGTACATAGTTTAACTTTTTGATATAAACTAATTGGATAGAAATAATGTACAATAACTTTCAAGTTGGGGGCTTGGGTTCAAAAGACCTCTTCTTGCTTGTTGATGACTTGATTTTCAATCTTTTACTCAAGCCGACAGGATGCATGAATGATTTTCTTTGAATTGAGTTGTTCCTGCTGGCACGCTTAGCTGACTTAATTGAAGAAGGCGCCGAAATGGTTTTATCCGATTGGACGTCGTCTTCTTCGACAATGGGTACGTCTTCAACCAATAACTCCTGGCTGTCATTTTGTTCAACAAATGAGTCTTTATTGGTATAATAATCCACGCTGTCCTCGGGCATGTTTAAATCTTCTGGTGAATCATTATCATCGTAGTAAAAAGTCTGGTTGTCCACGTAGGCATCTCTCGTAAGTACAACATATATGAGCAAGCAGAGAACCATCAAAGTATTGAAGATGGTGACTCTTCTCTGGAACTTCAAATCCTCTTTCAACACCATAAGCTTATCGTTCGAATCAAGTATAGATTTCTCCTGAATTTTGAATAAGTTTATAGCATCATTCTGGATGGATAAGTAATTTTTCCTAAACTGTTGTAATTGATTTACCATAGATAAGTTGAAGCTACCAATCAAAGAGTCGAACTTTTTGGACTGTCTTCTTTCAAGATTAGTAAAGGCACTGGAAAGGAGCTTACTCTGTTCTTCAATGTAAAGGAGTGACAAACTAGCATTGGATTCAAGTAGGGATAATCGTTTCATGATATTCTTATAAATTGATTCCTGTGTCGTTTTTGATGTTGGGGATGATGATGGTTGTGTCTGTTGTTGGTTTTCAGTTTCGTTAAATGCATCACAGTAGTCGTAAGTTGAGTTGAAATCTTTCAAGAATTTTTGAAGACCCAAATGAGGAAGTGTGACCCTACATTCGTCGTCCTGGTCGTAATAGTCGTTTAGAAAATCGGGATCTGAAGCAATGACATTCTCAGAAGCCTCTTGCTTGCCTTCGATTGGAATTTCTTCGTCCTTGAGATCTTGTTCTTCTGTTAGCTTGAAATCTTGCATCATTGTTTTGCCATGAACTCTCAACAACGATATGGGGCAATAGAACTCGTTACCGTAGTGGCTCAAGATTTCTATTCTCAAGTACTTTGTCCAAATCAACGGGTTTTCAATTTGAAAAATTTGGATATCTCTTATGTTTTTAGCTTCGAATTCGCCTAAAGTTTTCCACCCATTAGGCAGAGTAACTGGGAATCTGTCACTGACAGAGAAGCGTACAGTTTTGAACATGGAGCTGAAGAACTCAAAGTTTCCCATCTCGATATCGTCTATCAAGATATCCTGGCATAATTCGATAATCACAAACTTGTTACTCACGGAGCATTGGTTGATGAGATAAGTGTCTTTGTTTTCCGTCAAAATGGAAGTTGCCCCTTTGGCGTTGGTGTTGGTCTTGACCACAGTGGCCGCACAATCCACCGAGGCATAGTTGAACTTATCCTTGTAAGTTCGGCCCGGGTCTTCAAGCTGGGCTTCAGGTACTGCTTCCTCGTCTTGATTAGTGAAGTTGAAAGGTACCAATTCTGTGAGATTCGGCTCGGCCAGTGACTCGTTGATTTTCTGGGTGTTGTTGATGCTGTTGTTGGCGATACTGTTGGCCTGGCTCGACTGGGCATCGGCCTCTTTCTGTTTCTTCCATTCTTCAAAGGACATAAAGTGGCATTCGTCAATGGAGTCGTCCACGGTGTCCGTCTCGTTGTCAAATTCGGTGGTGTTTGTTCCTGACATATCCACCCAGTTATCGTCGATCAACAGATCATTTAGTATGTGATTGAATGCCAAAGTTGGGCTCAGTTCATCCTCATTGGTCTCTGTGGTTAATATCTCATTACTTCCGCTGGATGCCGAAGTGGTGCCTTCTCTCTGGCTCGAGTAAGATGAAGTTCCACTTTCAGTGGCAAATGCAGATGAAGGACTAGGTATCGATGACGAGTAATGGAATACGTTGCTGGTGGTACACGTCGGACAGGTGGTGATGCAATTAGAAGGGGTGGATTTACAATCAACTGATTGCTGGGTAATGGCAGAGCTATCGGCAGATTCCGAAGCATCCAAAGAGCAGACCAACTTCAGGAAAAATAGTAGTTTTAGGGGCAATGTTTTATGTAGAATCATTAAAGTTGGTGTTTAAAATCACTAGTTTGTAAGTGCACTTTAAAGGGCTGAAATAGCAGGCATCGAAAAAAAAAAAAATACATCTTGATAGAACTACATACTCGATAATTCCCCTAATAAACCCATCATGATCAAGACGTTCCCATTGAATTCGAGGTCGCAAAGCACTTCTTTGAAGCAGCCCAAGGAGTTATATTCCATGTCTCGAGATATCGATGGAGAATGGCAGTTTGATGAAGAAAAACTGAAAAACGAATGCTTGCCATACTACTACCTCCCCGACTCGATCATCGACAAGCAAATCGACATGTACGGAGGATTCAAGAACTTCAAGAAAATTCCAGAAGAACAGAACGTGGGCGATTTTGCCTCCTACTTGAAATCCATCCAACTTCACGAACAAGAAAAGGGTAAGAAGATTCCTGGAGATATTGTGACATTCAGAGGATTAATGACCAAGTTACTAGTTATGCCCTACAATCTCAAAGACGATTTCCAGTTCAACATTGTCACGTACGATGGACAGATATTCATCAAGAACGACGACGAAGTCGACCAACGTCGTAGACAAGAACAGAGGTCAAGGGAAGATCCCAGTAAGCTCGAATTTATGGAGAAATGTGAGTACTCGGGCTACAAATTCGAGACTATAGCTACTTTGCCCAAACCATGGGCTGATTGTACTCGTATCAATATCGACAAGCGTCACAAGCACATGGTCAATAACTACGAACAGTATATTAGTGTTGTCAAAACCGGTATTGGGAAAACCAGCCTAATCTTGGCTGGTGAAGTCGATTGTGCTTGGGACTACATTCCCGAAGATAGAAAATCCGTCACCAGTCACTACATGGAATTGAAAACAAGTCGAGTCATTGAGCACCCGGGACAAGTGGTGAATTTCGAGAAGAAATTATTCAAAACATGGGCTCAGTCCTTTTTAATGGGTGTTAGTAAAGTGGTATACGGGTTCAGAGACGACAATTTGATATTGAGGAATATTGAGATTTACAAGACTGATGAGATCCCAGTATTGATCAAGGAGAACCCTTTAACCCAGCAAAATCCTCAGAACAAAATTGTTTGTATGAATGCATTGAAATGGTACGGAGCAGTGGTGGAGTGGATAGCCCAAACAGTTCCAAGAGATGATGAGACCAAGGCCTGGCTGTTGACATACGATGCTGGCTCGCGGTCATTGTCGTTGATTGAATTGGATGGTGAGAAGCTGAAGCAATTGAGGAACGGGGGAATCTTGACCGAGGAGTTCAAAAACTGGAGGAAACTGCTCAGAGAATAAGAATGATAGACGTGAATAAATCAGTGACTATCTCCAGTGGAATGTTTGTCTAGCATATTCATCTACCAAATATCCTATTAGTGAGCAGCTATAGAATAGTTACCATAATCAAATCACTAGAACACAAGATACATTGGAAAACTTGAAAGGCCAACACATATTCTTTACACTACTAAAACATACTGTAACATTATCATTTTCATAAACAGAGTACCAATAAACACTGTGACATGTATAATTAGTTTCTTGATCAATTTTCAAAATATAGTCAGATTACAATATTCAGATTACTGAAACAGAGTATAGTCAGATAACGATATTTTGATTACTAAAACGAATGCTGTGACTAGTTCCTTACTAAATGCCTAAAAATAGACTTTGTAAGCGAAAATCAGGGGATTCATTCCCATCAAACGTCTCAGCTCATCTGTCAAAATCTAGAAAAAGGCATTTGCAGCCATCAAGGTCTAGCCAAAATTGATATGTAATCCGCTTACCTCAGCAGCCGGCCAGCGGTTATCTAAGCGGTCTATTTTTTCTAAGCGGAGATATCGGTTTGTCAAGTTACACAAAACCCCGGAAGTGACTTTTTCATGTGAACCGCGGAGCAGCAACTTCTCCGAAGAGCACATCGGTGCAATATTCCAGTCATATATATCATTTATGGACGCGTTGAACTCTCCACGAGAATTATAGTGTGTTCAGGTAAAGTCCACCAGCTTTCTGCTTGGATCCAGCTGCTCTAGGTGCTTGTCGGCGAAAAGGACGGCTCCATTAACTAGATTTGGCTGATAGATAATTCCTCGGTAGAAACGCGCGCACCCATTTTTGCTGCTATCAGTCCCCTCGCTGAGACAATCAAGCCGTATGGGGATTGGCCAATCAGGGATGAGCAAATGTTAAGCACCAAGGTGTCAAAATTGATATTCACATTACCAGACTACTCTAAGCACGTTGCTGACATAGATGGTACCAAGCTAGATGCCTATAGTAGTTATCCATTAATAATCTGCGGTTTTTTGGTAAAAAATGGCCTCAAAAACATGGTTTAATAATCACATTAGGGCCTCGATTTTTTTCCTCATTTTAGAAGTTCTTCCCCCCGCTTAATTTCGTACCATATATATATCAAAGCAAATCCGAAATGTTTCGGACTCAATTTTTTACTTTCTTTCTATAGAATCAACATCATCTATTTACAATATGACTAAAGAATTTACCAATTCCAACGGTTGCCCAATCCCTGAACCATTTGCTACTCAAAGAGTTGGCCAACATGGTCCCTTATTATTACAAGATTTCAACTTAATTGACTCCTTGGCTCATTTTGACCGTGAAAGAATTCCTGAACGTGTTGTCCACGCTAAAGGTTCCGGTGCTTACGGTGTTTTCGAAGTCACCGATGACATCACTGATGTCTGTGGTGCTGCTTTCTTAGATACTGTCGGTAAGAAAACCAAAATTTTCACCCGTTTCTCCACCGTGGGTGGTGAACTTGGTTCCGCTGATGCCGCTAGAGATCCAAGAGGTTTCGCCACCAAATTCTACACCGAAGAAGGTAACTTGGATTTGGTTTACAACAACACTCCAATTTTCTTCTTGAGAGATCCATCTAAATTCCCTCACTTCATTCACACCCAAAAGAGAAACCCAGAAACTCACTTGAAAGATGCTAACATGTTCTGGGACTACTTGACTACCAATCAAGAAGCCACCCATCAAGTCATGGTCTTGTTCTCTGATCGTGGTACCCCAGCCACTTACCGTGAGATGCACGGTTACTCTGGTCACACTTACAAATGGTCTAACAAAAAGGGTGAATGGCACTATGTTCAAGTCCACTTCCTCTCTGACCAAGGTGTTAAAACCATGAACAACGAAGAAGCCGGTGCCATGTCTGGTGCTAACCCAGATCACGCTCAAGAAGATTTATTCAAGGAAATTGCTAAAGGTAACTGCCCATCTTGGACTTGTTATGTTCAAACTATGACTCAAGAACAGGCTAAACAAGCTCCTTTCTCTGTCTTTGACTTGACTAAAGTCTGGCCTCACAAGGATTACCCAATGAGAAGATTCGGTAAATTCACCCTTAATGAAAACCCAAAGAACTATTTTGCTGAAGTTGAACAAGCTGCATTCTCCCCAGCTCACACTGTTCCTTACATGGAAGCTTCTGCCGATCCAGTTTTACAATCTAGATTGTTTTCTTATTCTGACACTCACAGACACAGATTAGGTACCAACTATACCCAAATTCCAGTTAACTGTCCAGTCACTGGTCGTGTTTTCAACCCTCACATGAGAGATGGTGCTATGAACGTCAACGGTAACTTGGGTAACCATCCAAGTTACTTGGCCACTTCTAAACCAGTCGAGTTCAAGCAATTCAGCTTACAAGAAGACCAAGAAATTTGGAATGGTGCTGCTTGTCCATTCCACTGGAAATATAACGATGACGACTTCATACAACCAAGAGAATTGTACAGCGTTTTGGCTAAGTATCCAAACCAACAAGCTCACTTGGCCCACAACATTGCTGTTCATGTTCAAGCTGCTGATGCTCACATTCAAGATCGTGTGTTTGAAATGTTCAGCAAAGTCCATCCTAAATTGGGTGCTGATATCAAGAAAGAAACTTTGGAATTGAACCCAAGAAAGTAGATTGTGCTAATTATCGGGGGTGAAGAAAAAAAGATCTATTCTTTTGGAATCGCCAGTTTCAATGATGGTTATTTAGTTATTTATTATTATATTTATTGAAATTTATGTCTAGTATGATAAATTGTAGTGAAAATCTTTTAAGCCATTACAGAATAAATGAATGAAGTTCGTGTATCATATAGCTATAAATAAAATCTCTATGGATTTCTGGAGTTGGGAAGACGTGATGATGGTCGTTGGTGATTTATGATCTCATGATGTATGATTTCATGATATGGATGCTGAACATGTCATTTACCACAATCACAATTTAGTGGTGTTGCAAGATGGACACAGGCAAGATGAGCCACATTTACAAGAGGCTCCACAGCATCCTTTGGAAGATGAAGATTTGGTCGAAGCGGAAGTAGAAGTTGAAGTACTGTTAGTGCCACACATTATAGGTAATTGAATAATTTGAAATAACTGGATTTTTTTCAACTTATATTGAGTAATCTCTGATAACGGAAACTACACAATATCCGCAGTCGCATCGGACTTCCCTACTTGGAATGTGAATGCGCGCGGGTATGTCTCAAAGAAGTAAGCAGTTCCCAACCCGTTCACCAGCAGCCTTTTGAAAAATTGGCTGACATTACATGATTCGATATCAAACTAAAACGTCTGGGGAAGTGAAGTGGTCAAAATGGGCTGATATCTCAGATAAGCGAGCTCCAGAACTCCTCATGGCTAAGCTGAAAGTTTTTGGTTCCCCCGCTGACCTCCATATCCCTCATCATTGGCAAATTTTTCATAACAAAGTAGATTCAATGACTAGCGTATGCATGGGCAATTTGACTTGGCCCCAAGTATGAAATCTTTTAGGTACTCGATTCTGTAAAAAAGCGACGGTGACTTTCTTCTGTGAAAAGTGGTGAATTGACTTCAGCGGTTAGTAGTGGATATTGAGCCTTGTTGTTTTCGAGGGCATCGAGACAATAGTGTCAACTGTTCCCTCTTATCTATCAAGTGAGCAGATTGGAGTCCGGATGACTACTATTTCCAGTTTTGGGTCCATAGTTTTTGTTGCACTTCGGTGATCGACGTGCGAAAGCTGGGCATTTTGCAGCCAAATTACTCTGCAATATCCACTACAATTGAATACTTGTGAGGCATCTTCCAGTTAGTTTTATTCATTAAGAGATACTCGAGTATCGAAATCGTTCTATCGAATGTTTTCGTAATTCAACTAATGAGTGTTTTTTCTCTAGAATTAAGCCATGTTCGGGAACGTGATCTACGAGCTGAAACTATGTTTTGGTTGATTTTATTTGTAAAGTGTACTCGCCTTGGGTGGTTTTGATGTACTATTTCACGTAACCCTTCAATAGCCACAAGCAAGGTAATTGGTTGATCTTGGTTCAATGCTCCGAAGTGGTTTCGGATAAAAATCGCACTCTGTTAGTGTAACACTCTACTCTAGATTTTTTACTCACTGATGGTGCGCAGCAAAATTACATTTGGTGATCATTTAGTGAGATTTGAAGAGATTATTGCAAAAATGTAATTTAAACAAAAAAATCGAAATCAACGAAAATTCAAGCCTATGAATCGACAGCCACGTAGTGGTGTATAGCACAATACGTAAACATCACAACCAGCAAGAGAATTGGCACTGATTTGACGGCCTTGGACGAAAAGTTTATGCTCCATTGACACCCGTGCACCTGTAGACTTTTGGGCGAACCAACTGTCCAACGGCTATAAATAACTCAAACGGCTTTAGATGCCGAAACGGATAAACACATGTCGAGCGACTATAAATTCGGAACCTTATATTTCTTGTCCTACGGTCAAGAGGTTAAACAAGGTAGACCAAGCAATGTAGACTAAAACAAGGCAGTGACAAAGAAGTTTCGCAGCAAATACGCCATCATGTGCGGATATGGCAGATTTTTCACACAGCCTCATACACGAAAGTCAAATTCACGAGACAGATCCACACGAAAGATCCACACGAAAGACAGATCTAGATACGAAAGACAATCGGTAGCAAAAGACACTACAGCAATAGCAGCGAATGAAGTAGAGTAGGTGAAATTCAGTGGGGCTAGTTTCAGGCTCAGAACATCAGCAAACGGAGCAATGTATGACCTAGTCTGCGAACGGCCACCCAGGCTGTCAATATTCTCCGTTGAGGAGCGAGACCTCATCGATCTCTCCAGCACTTGAGTTACCAATCGAGCACTGAGTTGCCAATTGTACACTAAATTACCAATCGAGTAGTCCAGTTGCCAATTGAGCAACGAATTGCCAATCGAGCACTTAAGTTGCCCACTCAGTACAGCCACCAATTCGCAGTAGCAACCAATTCTAGACCAGTTAATTGCATCATTCGACGCTACAATAAAATAGACCGATGCTACATTGCTTCTATTACCAATTAAGTATCAAAGTATACCGGCATGTAGTCACACGAGAATTCAAGTGCAGGGCTGCCTGGAGAGCAGGTATATAAGGCAAGTATCACGTGACCGTTTCCCTTTCACCGCCATGTACGTAATTAAGCCTTGGTTGCGAACGCCCCCTGAAAAAATATCCCAAAGGAGTAATTATCAAATACAACCCTGGTCAGAAGAAACATCACTGCGCCAGGCACAGAGCACTCTGCCAGGCTTAGACAGCACCCTAATCAACAAGGTGCTGGCTTCCTAGGTGTCATGAAGTTAAAAATAGAGGCGTGGTTCACCGGAACCTTAATGTTTGACAGTTTAAGTCAATAAAATCACAAATGGCTGGATGCGCACTTCAATGACCAAGCTCAGTGTTTTCCTGTTTGAAACCCTGGTAAATTGCTAACTAACAATCTTAGGAGATTTTCACGGGTACGTGATTTTTAATTTTTCAATTACGTTATATGTGAAATTCTGTCCTATTTTTCACCTTGGGTTCCTGTACAAACCCGGGGTTATTGTACGGTTAGTTGCTCATGCCTGATCACCGAGACGGCACCAGCAATATGTTTACTAGCTTTACTGCATAAGCCCCTGATGCTGAGTTAAAGCGAATCTGATTTTGAGTTGCAATCGAATCGGTATATAAATGGAGGTAATTTCTACTGAAATGATCTCTTGTAATAATTAGTTAATTGTCAATCTTTCAACTATCAACTAAATTATATTATAATAGACTAATATCATAAAATGGGTTTAAACGCTATCAACTTTGCTGTTTCTGAAGCTGCTTCTCTCGCTGGTGCTGCCACCTCTGGTATTGCTGGTGCCGCCACCTCTGGTGCTGGTGCCGCCTTGGGCTCTGCTACCTCCGCTGCTGGTGGTGCTTTGGCCTCCGCTACCTCTGGTGGCTTCGGCGGTGTTGGTTCTGCTACCTCTGCTGCCGGTAGTGCCTTGGGTTCTGCCACTTCTGGTGTTGCCGGTTCTGCTTCTAAAGCCATGAACTCTGCCACTTCTGGTGCCATCAACGTCTCTTCTGCTATGGCTGAAGCTTCCGGTTCTGGCTCCTCCAAGTCTTCCTCCAAGGCTTCTGGCTCTTCTGGCTCCTCCGGTTCCAAGGCCTCTGGCTCTTCCGGTTCTGGTTCTTCCGGTTCCTCCAGCTCTGGCTCTTCTTCCTCCTCCTCTTCCTCCTCTGGTGCTGCCGCTGGCATTGACATGGGTGTCTGGAAGAAGGCTGCTGCTGTTGCCGGTATCGTTGGTATTTCTTTCATCTCCAACATCTTGTAAGCACTTTTGCTTCCTGGATTGTAATGAAATACCTCAAAATAGGGCTTTTGTAACGAATATATTCATGACTGGTAATTTAATGTGAGCTGGAGACAAAGTCTATTTAATAAAATGACATGGTCTACTCAAAGCGACTGTCGAGTTTTTAATAAAATCTCAAATTATATCTTTGTAGAATTCATTTGCAACCATTGACGAAAATTTCATATGGATGAATTAACCCATCTTTCTTTTTCGTATTTTTTTTCACTTCATCTCCACTTTTGTTCTTTGTCGTGTGCTTTCAACCCCAATTGCTACCCAAACTTGTAATTGTCAACTTCATTCGGGTTGCTTGCTTCATCTCCGCTGTCTTCTCCGCCACCAAAACACCCGTACACACAAAACTCATCGCTCTCTGTATAAGCCCAAACAACACAGTATTAACACTAATTACCAGTGATATGCTGGAATCGTACAAAAAGCCTGCCCGACTTCAGGTCAATCCCGATGACATTCCAGATGATGACAAACCTCCGCAAACAGGAACTACCTTCAACGTATGGTACTTGAAATGGTCAGGCGGTGACCCTTCCAATAGAGACTACACCAAGCTGAACTTTCGAGTGAATATCGAACGTGATTCGGGACATACAAAAGCGAAAGAGCACAAGAGCCCAATATGTCTATTTTTCGCCCGTGGATGCTGTTACTTGGGCAAAAAATGCTCTTATCTTCACAGACTCCCAAGTCCTAAAGACTATGTCATACCAACCCAGGACTGCTTCGGCCGAGACAAAACTGCTGACTACAGAGACGACATGGATGGTGTAGGCTCCTTCAATCGCCCAAATAGAACCCTCTATGTGGGGGCGATACATATGAGTGATAAGATCGAGTCTAAGCTCACGAAGAATTTCAGTGAATTCGGATCTATTGAGAAGATCAGAGTTTTATACAGTAAAGGATGTGCATTTGTCACCTATAAGTATGAAACCGAAGCTCAATTTGCCAAAGAAGCCATGCAGAACCAGTCCATGTCTGAGAACGAAGTGTTGAACATCAGGTGGGCCAATGAAGATCCCGATCCAGAAGCTCAAAATCAAGAGAAAAGAAGGCTTGAAGAAGCTGCTTTGGAGACTGTGAAAGAACTATTGAAGCTGAAGGCTCCCAAAAAACAAAAAGTCCGAGTGGAAGAACCGGAAGATGAACTACACGAAGATCCGAATCCTGACCAATTGGCGCTTCCCTCTACAGAAGAACCTTCATTGTTTGCTGGATCAGGGTTATCTATTCTCCGAAACATGAAAGCAAAACAGCAACAAAAACAAGCTACAGTTCAAAAAGACATAAATTCATTATTAGGGGGCTATTCAAGTAGCGAGGATGATTAGTCTCTCAACACTCTGGTTGATTCAGCAACTTTTCGTAATAGCCAACCGGGGCACTGTTTTCTTCCCTTGCTCAAAAATTTCTTCAAAGGAAGAAAGTTTTCTTGATCATCATCGTCAAGAATGGTGTAACTAGTCCCGAAGTTACCAGCTCTACCAGTTCTACCGATTCTATGAATGTACTCTTCGAAAACTTGGGGCATTTGGTAATTGATTACCAACGAAACCATGGGTACATCAATACCTCTAGAAGCCACATCAGTTGCGATGAGGATGTTGGATTCATGAGATCTGAAACTTTCAATGGCTATTTCTCTCATTTCCTGAGATTTGGAACCGTGAATCACAATATTATCTTTGAACCCCTTACTTGAAAGTTCCTTGGAAAGAGCCTCGCATGTTCTCTTGTAATTAGCGAAAATGATTATAGAATAGTCCTTGTTGTTTTTGGCATGGGACCTGATTTCAATCAAAAGTTTTTCTAATCGTTTAGACTCCAATTCATCTGTAGAATTTGTTGACTCGCCTAAGTACTCGAATTTTTGCTCGATGTTCTCCGAAATGTTGTTAGGATCACCTATAGTTAAGTAACCAGGATTTGACAAATAATTTTTGGTAATTTTCTCTATCGGAGGAGTAATTGTAGCTGTGAACATCAAGGATATTTTCTTGGAGATATTGAAAATATTCGAGTCTCTAGAGGCAACTAAATCATCTGAAGTTGGCAAGTATGAGAGAATGGACTGAAGCGATTTCTCGAACCCCATGTCAATCATTCTGTCAGCTTCATCCATGATGAAGAAATAGCATTTACTCAAATTGATAATAGCCCTCTCCAAGGAATCAACCAAACGTCCCGGTGTGGCAACAACAATGTGTACACCATTTCGTATAGAATGTATGGTTTCCTCGTATCCATGACCTCCAATTATACTAACTACGGACAAGCCCAACGAATCACAGAACTTCTGTGCCTCTTTGGCAATTTGTTGCGCCAACTCTCTCGTGGGCACTAATATAAGACCCAAAGGTTTATTAGAGTTTTGTTCCGTCGCATGTTCGTATTTCAAGTAGCTGGTGTCAATGGTCAATAGGTAATTGAGCAAAGGAATCAAAAATGCCAATGTTTTACCAGAACCAGTCTCTGCAATACCCACCAAGTCACGAGCTTGTAATGCCACTGGGATTGCTGCTCTTTGAATAGGCGTAGGGTCTGTGTATCTGAACTTATCCACCAAAAGGCTCTGTAGCTGAGGGAGAATGGCGGACTCCTTCCATGATCTTAAAGGACGGGGTATATCTGAGCCTTTCGAGGTGATTTTATAGTCATCATTGAAGATTCTCCAATCCCTGGGGTCCATATCTTCAACATTTTTCTCGGACCAGTGTTTTCCCAACATGCCCAATTCCAATTCCGGGTCCTTTCTGGAGGATGGCTCGAATGTCACTAGTGGATCATAATCGGCAGAAGTGTCTTCTTTGGTGTCCCAATCGAAGGAAAATTTATTGGGTTTGAACTTCTTCGAGGGATTTGAAGATTCTTTATGATCCTCAAAAGGGTTGCTCTTCTTGGAGGTATCCGGTTTAACGAGTTGCGGATGTTTATGAATTTTGTTTGTTATTGGTTTTTTTAGTTGAGTGGTTTTGACTGAACTTTTTAATTCGAAGTCCTTCTTTTTCAACCGATTTTTCCGAGAGACAAACTTGGGACGGGCATTATTGGCATCCACATCCCCAAGAAGATCTTCCACGGAGACAGGACGTTTGTTAGCCATGGCTGTCAAAAACAGTAGTGATGAATTATTCAGTTGATTTTTCAATGAGATATTCCTGTAGATAGTGACTCCAGATTATATTCTTCCCAATAAACAAATTGCTGGTGGACTATTTAACTTGTGAATACAAGAAAATCACAAACGTTGAATATAGACTCTCATTGCAACGTGGGTGATCTAACATTTAGTTGGTAGTATCCCTGATTTCACTGAAGGACGGCGTGTCAGTTCATTGTACTGGCGCAAGTATTGCAGAATCAGAGCTGATTTGCTGGAGAAGTATTTTCATTGTAGATAAGCCGGAGTTGATTCGCTGGTGACAACAAACATCACCTATCGCTGAAACTCACCACTCAACAGCAACAAAGAGTATCCACACATTGACGGCACAAGAATGCTTTTTGAAGTCCAGCCACTACAAACAAGCTCAATGTTGCTCAATTTCCCCAGCTCAATCATCTGAAATCTAAGCTCAGTCCTGCGATACCTGCTGAACGTTGCTGAAGTAACTTGGTTAGTTAATCCTGTTTGTCTACTGTCTACTGTCGACCAATGCTTCGCCCTCTGATATTTTCTTCCGCTCAAATCACAACCCAGGATCCAGCAGCTGTCAAAAGTGTCAAGTGCAACGGATCTGCAACAAACAGCTTACCTGCCTTATCTATTGATCGAAAACCTTGTTGTATTTCGTCACTACTGTAATTGTCGCAAATCAACTGGCTATTGTCGCAAAATTCGAGCAACAAAGGTCCCAGCCTGAAAGAAGGCACGGGGCTCATGATCGCAAAAATCAGCCAGCAGCCATTTGTTTTGACCAAACAACTACACAAAGTGAATGTGGTGATTAAAGTGAAGCCTAGGTTGTCTGTGGTGCTTATATGTTGCAACTCTACAGTGCCATAGATTACCCAGAAATACCTTTTTCGCTGCTCAAAACAGAATTAAAGTATTAAGGTTATCTCGCTTTCGCATAATTGCAGCCATTGTTTCGATATTGTAAATGCTGGCTATTTCACGTACGATCCTGTTTGTAAATACGGTAACTTGATCTTACCAGACCCGCTGACCATTGTGAAAGCTGCTTTGGCTGCTGGATTTAGGTTGGGGTTCCCGATCTCTGATCTAAGGCGATTATTATTCCAGGCTCATTACAATAGAAAATAGCTGGTTATAAACATGATTTTCGTGAATTTAGTTCGTGCTGACTTTGATGGCTAGCAAGGGTTCCAGCTACTTCACAAGCCCTTCACGCTATAAATACGGCTCAAAGAACCCTGAAAGTTGAACTTTTTCCATCATCAAACCACTACACTCTTTACTAACTCATACACTCGTTCTAAAATGCAATTCTCTCAATTTATCACTATTGCCGCCTTTATTGTTATCGGTGCCAAAGCTGCCGACTTGCCATCAGGTCTTCCAACTTCGGATCTCCCAACTTCGGATCTCCCAACTTCAGATCTCCCAACTTCAGATCTCCCAACTTCAGATCTCCCTACTTCAGATCTTCCGCTTCCAAGCTCTGGTCTCGACCTTCCAAAAGGTAACGGAAGTTCTATTGCAGTCCCAACCGGTCTTTTAGCCCATGCTTATGCTCTCCACCAACAGGAGGCTGCTTCATCGAACCTTCCTGATCTTCCCGAAGAGTCAGAAGCTGTCGCTCCAACTCATACTCCAGAGGCATCAGAAGTTATGGAACAAGAATCTGCCATCACCGCTGCCCCAGCTCAAGGAGCCACTATCACCAACAGACATACTCTTGTTACTACCGTAACTGATTGCAGCTGCTCTGCTGATAACTCGACTAATGAAGTCACCACCTACGAAGGTGTTGGCTTTGCAAAGGCCGCCCCTCTTGGTGCCGTTTTAGGTGCCGTCGCTGTTGCTTTGTTATGAGTAGATTGACTTTACTCCCACACATCGCATAACCTCTTCAATTCTTAGATGCATTATTCTTCTAAATACTTTCATATTTTCGTGATGCTAAGACATCTGGACTTTCCTTAATCTCTCACACTAATCAAATCTTTAATTTTTATTTACTCTCCGGTAGTAAATGTAAACTAATATTGTCACAATAAGCAACATTGAAGTGACTGAGGTGATGGAAAATGTTCTGTTGTAACACCCAGACCCTTTATCACAGAACAACTCACCTGATTCCGGGTCATACCTATCACTGTTGGAGTCATATACGTAGCCAAATAATTTGGTGAAAATGCTAAGTCCCAACGTACTACTTGTGTACATGATCCCCCAAATAAGACTATAATTTTTCATGTGGAACAAGTCGGCAATGATGGAAGGGTAGCAAGAGAAGGAGAACCCATAGGCATACCCTATGAAGCAAGAAACAAACATAAGAAGAATGTTGACATGGTATAAATCCGTCACTACTTTGTCTGTTGAAAGCGAATTGAGAAAATGTCCAAGAAACATGATAGAAACACCAACCACCAAGTTCCAGTGTCTTTGTACTTTCAATTTTTGAACGAGAAAATCGGACTGTGGGCCCAGCGATAGTCTTCCAAGGAAAGAAGACAAGGCGATGAGAGAAACATGAACTGCCTGGAGCTCACCAAGTGTGGGTTTATAGGATTCGTTGGGAGTCGGTTCATTATAATAGGAATAAAGGGCTTTCACGATAAACCCAACGGAGTAAATATACATTTGGCCCAAGCCTTGGATTACTGCTAAAATCATGTAATGAACCCAGAACACCGGATGGAGAAGCGATTTTTTCAAAGACAACTCGTGAAGGTTGTAGTCACGAGAGACAGCAGTATACAAAATAGGCTGTTCTTCATTAGGAAGCATATCGGGGACCGCTGAGACCTGCTCTGGGCCCTCCTGGAACCCGTCTATTCTTATAAAGACAAACCCAATCAAGAGCATCACCGTGCAAGAAGCGAATAGAAAGTAAAGAAAGCCAGAAATGTTATCCGCAAACACTTTGGATGCAATGAACAGATACACGAGACTCGAAATGGCAAACGAGGCAATGGTAACACTTTGAGCAGAACCTTTGTACCGAGGGAAATTGAGTGCTACAGCTTTCAATGAGCTGAAGTAGCCTGAAACCGAGCCAAACCCGACCAAAAACATGGCCGCAGACAACAGGAAAATATCACTATCTGGACCCAGATCATAGAGGGAGTGAAGCCATTTATACCCCAGAGCCAAGCACACCATACTAGTAAGAATGGGAATTTGGCTGCCGTAATTGTCGGTGATAGATCCGCTTAATACACCACCCAAAGCAGTCCCAACTGTACCACATATATTCAAATTGGCAACTTGGCTTGAATCCAAATGGCATTTAGCCGCCAACTGTGTTCCATATACTGAGAAGACAAACAACGTGCCAGTGGAAAGTGCCACAGGTACGGATGCAGCTAGCAAAAACCAGTGGTTTGTGGCAGGCATGTAGCTATTAATCTTCTGTATGCCATTGTGAAGCAACAACATGTTTGACTAATCGACACTGATAAAGTGTGGATCAGGAATCAAATGAGATATAAGATATGATCACGTGCACTCCACTTTGTTAATACAACTCAGTTGAAATTGAATTTGGGGTCGTGCACCGAGCCAACAGAAATTTCGTCGAAATTGTTAGACTCAATTGAAAAATCTTTCAAACTACCAATTGATAAATCACACGAAGTAAACACGATGCCAGTTGACCCAGAAAAATTAGCTAAATTGCAAAAAGCCGGCCCAAAGAAGATTGGTGGTGCCAGAGTCAAGGCCAAGAAGGTTGTCAGATCTGAACAAGATGACACCAAATTGATTGAAGCTTTAGGTAAATTAAAGTCTCAAAAAGTTGAAGGTATTGAAGAAGCTAACTTTTTCAGAGAAGACGGTAAAGTCTTGCACTTCAACAGAGTTGGTGTTCAAGCTTGTAACGAACACAACACTTTTGCCTTCACTGGTTACCCACAAGAAAAAGACGTTACTCAATTAATCCCACAAATCTTGCCTCAATTGGGTGCTGAAAACTTGGAAATCTTGAAAAAGTTGGCCGAACAATTGCAAGCCGGTAAGACCCCAGCTGAATTGAGTGCTGCTGCCGCTGGTGCCGAAGGTGCCGACGAAGACATTCCAGAATTGACTGAAAACTTTGACGTCGAATAAATTGATTCAGTTTGATTGATGCTGAATAGTCACCGTTGTCTTTACACTCTCTGCGGTTATATCCAACCCTAGTTTGGAAGTGTACATACTCTAATCCACGGATAATGATATATTTTGTAGATTCTTGTAATTTTTTGGTCGACCATGCTTTCGTGCCAATTAGTGCCGGTTTGTACCAGTTCGTGCCAGTTCGTACCAGTGTGTACCAATTCGCACCAGCCCGTACCAGCTCGCACCAGACCGCACCAGCTCGCACCAGCCCGCACCAATTAGCTGTTTCAGCTTTACAGCTCGCACTACATTCCTCCCACCTGGTTGTGTTCAACCACCTTTTAGAAATCTAGAATCAAATAACCAACACACGTCTCGCAGCAACACCAATCCTTTGTTGCCTCGTAGATAAGCCGTTGCCGAGAATAATTGACAGCACCAATTTGATTGTACCACGTTTATGCCACATATGGGGTTGATCTATAAGCCGATCGGCTAATCAGGCTTCAAGTGATTAATTGCTGTTCCACCACCGAATGATCTAGCCACAACTTGTTCTATAAGTGGGGTTTCCCATGTTGCCATGGTCACAGGAAAATTTCAATTTGGCTCTGATTTGATGGATCGGGAATCGGCACAAAGGTTGCCAAAAAAGCCTCGCTAAGACCCGCAGCAAGGATTGTGAAACAAAGTTGGAAGCAAATCATTGGTGGAGGTATAAATAGGCCATTAAATTCCTCCCAATTGACTCAATATTTGATTAATTGAATTATCTGGTTTTAATTATCACAATCGACCTCAATTGACTCAATTAACAAGTTCTTCAAAACTTTCCACTACTCGTGAGCTGAACCCTGAAGATGACCCTTAGTAAACACGTGAATGCTGAAAAATTAGAGCATGAAATTCTTAACAAGTCAGCTAGATCAAGATTAAACAACAGAGAGCAGTACATCTTCAAGTACAGCTCAGACCAAACCGTTCCAAAATATGAAATACCTCTGAAATCTTCCAATTCTGATTTGGTCTATAAGTACCTTAAAGAGGAGCTCACTTTGGATGGTGTTCCTAACCTTAACTTGGCTTCCTTCGTTAACACCCACATCGACGAAAAACCATTACAATTGGTCACTGAAAACATCGTCAAGAATTTAGCTGATAATGATGAGTATCCTGCGTTGCTTGATTACCAACAGAGATGTGTCTCCATCCTAAGCAACTTGTGGCACGCCCCAAGCAAAACTGACCCAGAAACTGGTAACAAAGTCACCAATACGGTCGGTACTGCCACAACTGGTTCATCTGAAGCTATTTTATTGGCAGGTTTGGCTTTGAAGAAAAGATGGCAAGAAAAGAGAAAAGCTGAAGGTAAATCAACTGAAAACCCTAATATCTTGATGGCTTCCTGTGCTCAAGTAGCTTTGGAGAAATTTGCCCGTTACTTCGACGTTGAAAACAGAACTATTAGAATTACCGAAAAATCAAATCATCTAATTGATACTACTGAATTGAAAAAGAACATCGATGAAAATACAATTGGTATTTTCGTCATCTTGGGATCAACCTTTACTGGTGCTTTTGAACCAGTTGAAAAAGTGTCTCATATTTTAGATGAAATCGAAAAGGAGAAAGGCCTTGACGTCAAAATTCACGTTGATGGTGCTAGTGGTGGGTTCGTTGCTCCCTTCGTATATCCACACTTGAAATGGGATTTTGAGATCCCTCGTGTGGTCTCTATCAACACATCGGGTCATAAATTCGGTTTAACAACTGCCGGGTTGGGCTGGGTCATTTGGAGAGATTTGGAATATTTACCCGAGAGTCTCAGATTCAAATTGGACTACTTAGGTGGTGTTGAAGAAACTTTCACTCTTAACTTCTCCAGACCAGGTTTCCCAGTTATTCACCAGTACTATAATTTCTTGGCTTTGGGTCATGAAGGCTACACTAAGGTATTCAATGGTGCAATTAAAAATGCTAGATTGTTATCTGATTTCTTAGAGGAATCTTCATATTTCGAGGTTCTTTCAGTTATTCACAAGAAGATTCCCAACAAGGAGGAAGCTGCCAAAATCTACACTCATGAACATACCGTTCAACATGAGCATAAAGCTGAATCCACCGTCAATGAACAATACTACCCAGGTTTGCCAGTAGTGGCTTTTAAACTTTCCAAGAGCTTCACTTCCAAGTACCCTGAAGTTCCTCAATCCATTGTGTCCTTGTTATTGAGAAATAAAGGTTTTATCGTTCCAAACTACCACTTAACTCCAGATGAACAAGATATTGAAATCTTGAGAGTGGTCGTTCGTAATACTATGGGATTGAACTTGATGGAAAAATTGATGGACGACATCATCGGTAGCGTTGAATTGCTCATCAAATCTTGTGAAACCGTTCGCTCGGCAATTGCATCGAAACACAATTCTGAGGAGACAGATAAGTCCATTATCTACGACTTGTTATTGTCAATTGTTTCAAATGGTGTTGTTGACCAAAAGGCACTCCAAACTATTCACTTGGACAAGAAAGATACTGGTCATCACAAGCATAAACGTTCTTACCGTGGTGCATGTTAGTCTCGTAGTTTACTTACCTTTACATATTGATCTATGATTTTTTAGCTATTGATCTCGTATTAGTTCGTAAGATATATTTTTTTGCAGCAAAATTGATTTTTTTTTTGGTGCGCAGAACATTGCACAATTTGAGTGACCGCAATCAATATAGCGAAACTATAAAATCCCTTAAACCCCAACAAAATTAATACTGTAAGCTAGTATTAAGCCAAATTCGATAATGTCACATACACAGCAAAACATCAATGCACTCAAAGTATCCACGGTATTGTCTGTTGGATTATCTTTGTATGAGGACTTCAAATATCTTATTGTGTCTAACCCGGACAAGTACCATATTCGGGACACGCCATTCTCAGCTAGTATCCTAGTTCTTTTCGTATACTGGGGATTGTTGTACTTTGGAGAAATATTATTCGTATTGAGAATATTCTTACCAGCTGCTGATTCCAGTGAAAATGAAATCACACACAAGATTGGCTGGCACTTCACTTTCTTCAACTTGGCTAACTTTTTCTGGACTTATTTATTCCTCGGGAAACACTATTTCTGGAGTGAATTGATACTCTTTGTGAACTTTGCTAATATCTTGCTGTTGTACTTCAGTCACAAAACATATGCCATTCGTCCATGGAGTCAATGGGCACTCGTCCACCTCCCCACTGCTGCTTTCCCATTATCGTGGTTATTATATGCAATTTTCTGGAACGGGGCCGTGTTATTGCACGTGCACAAGTTTGTTGGTAGAGTTGTATCCAATGTGTTTATCTGGGACTTTTTACTTATTGGGGGATTCTTCCTTACCGTGCATAACGATTATGGTATTGGTGTCAGTTTAAGTATCTTGATGTTCGGTTTAGGCTTGGGTCAAATGATTCTCAAGGTTTTTGCCTTACAGTGGATATTTGCTTTCGTCATTAGCGGATTATTGCTTTTGGCAAGTCTTTTCGCCGCTGTGACCGGAGAAGTCGGCGGGAGACCAGTCATCGAAGAACAAGCACCATTGTTGGAGGGTTGAACACTAGCTTCCAGCAATTCAACAGCCCGCGAATCAACGTCTCAACTAATCAAGCGGTGGATCAAGTGGCGAAACCATCTTTTTTATCATCTCAATTCGAGTCAACTCGGGCACCTGATTAGTAGCGGTGCTATTATATAGTAACAATCCATTATGCTGAGCAATCGAAGCGTAAGTATCTCTTTTCACAGACTTCATAAATTCATCACGACTGGTACTAGCGTCACCAATAGACACATATTTCGACTTTAGCAAGTTGAACTGCTGAATGTCCCTTTGTTTATCAGCCATTACTAATGAATGAAAGAGTAAATATGATTTGTATTAAGCCTCGCGAAAATGCCCTTCATCTCCTCCGAGAGGTCGTGTCCGGCTTGCCTAATTAATTGTCAATTTGGTCCCAAAACTCCGATAACAGGCAAATTTAATTTACGACTCATAATTTTATAGTGCAATTTGACGTGTGTGTACCATGAATCGGAATCTTGATTACTGGATTAATAAAATGAGGAGAAGGAGTGCACACAGCGGGGGATTTTGAAGGGCGACTAATAAAATCCGAGAGAAAATAATCAATGAAGATATGATCAATTAACTGACCAAATATTAATATTCATTTACTAAATATCCGATTCTTTGGAACGATTTTTGTTTAACTGTTACTATAGTAATACAAGAAGAAACCTGTTTGGGCTACTGGATAGCTCCCATTTATTTCAGCTCTCAAACACTTTCTTACTTTTGGTATTTAAGCCGGAGTCTTATCTAAGGCGGCCAATTAATTGAGATCCAACCATCAGCCATTTTCAATACCGATTTACAACAAATTCACAATACCAAATAACATGAGCTCTCACACGAGGAAAGGCTCTATCAGCAAACCAGCTCCAACAAGATCGAAGAGTGGGAAAATCACTTACAAGAGTGCCCCACAAAAACAAACCCCTTTTGGTTCATCCGATATCAACGTTGCTGACCTTATTAGCGACAAAGATGACAGTTCTTTGGATATATTCAAGATGTATCTGCATAAGAGTTATTTGCCTCATAATCAACGAATAACCAACATCGCATGGAGAATTCAAAATAAGAAAATGCTTGCTAATGACTCAAAGGACACACTCGAACAATTAACAACTCCGGTCGATAACTCTGTCGATCCCAAGTTTGATGACCCAAATATGGATGCATTCGATTATGTCGCTCACATCCGAAGAATAAGTCAAGAAGAATATGGCCAAAATAACTCCGAATCTAAGACAAAATCCCAATTCAATCAATTCAATACTCCAGACTCAAGTTCAGCATCTGTCAATCACCCAAGGGCCACCAAACTTTCTGCTTCCGTATCGGACTCACAATCTAACTTCTTATCCTCTTACATTAATTCCCTTGAATCTAGTTTGAAACAAGACTATAAATTTTCCGACCAGATCAATTCATCCAACAAGGTTTCCACAATTTCCCCACCTAAATCTCTCAAATCTTCAAGATCTTCCCCAACTAATATTCCTGAACAACCCAGTCTGAAGAAAATTTTACAATGTACTAATTGCCAGACTAAGACTACTCCTCTTTGGAGAAAATCAAACAATGGTAATTTGCTTTGTAATGCCTGTGGTTTGTTTTATAAACTTCACGGTATTTTAAGGCCTTTGAGTAACGCTTCAAATAATACCACTAAACCTCATAACAAGAGACCTTTCGACACCGGTGTTCTGAATAAAAATTTGAGTTTGTTCAATGGTTTGAAAAACGATAACTCTGGCTTCGAAAATTCAAACAAGATCAGTCCTAACATTGTCTCTCATCATCATCACCACCATCATTACTCTTCAAGCTTACCTACTTCGGAAGGGTTGACTCTGTATAGGAAAGACACCAATATGTCAGATGGTGACACTTTCTTGGATTTCCAACAAGGCTTTTATGATAAAGGTTCGTACTCCAACAGCATTTCTCCAAATGAGAACGTGACCAAACATTCTGATTTCGTTATTCCCGATTCAACCAGTAACAATATCGATGAAATTGATAAGTTATTAAATATGAATTTGTTCCAATCAGACACTTTCGTTATTGGCAACGGTCAAGATAATAAATCGGATGGACTTACTCCAGTTGAACCAGAAACTTCTAATAGTAATTTTTACAATTTTCAAGCTGTGAACTCAAATGACGGTGGTGATGAAGTTTTGTTAGAGGACCAGACATTATCACAACCGCATCATTTCAATTCTCATCATCAATCCGAAGAAGACCCTGGCTTAAGTGGATGGAACTGGCTTGATTTCAGTTCTACTACTGCAAGCAGTAACTAAGTGAGTCTTCCATAATAATCAATTCGATCTACTCTCATTATAACAGATCAGAGTTGACACCATACATTCAACTTGAGAGTTAGAAACCGACACCAGATCCATCAAATATTCAATTCAACCCACTTTAAATTTGTATGTGTCATGAAATGCACTATACTTTCGATTATTTTGTTATTTACATAACAGCTAATGTGTCATAATATAATAGACGTTTGGTGTCTACTCGGTTTATCTTTATATATATATATACATAAGAGATTAATGATGATCATGATAGTGAAAAATAAGTAAAGTGTATAAATTTAGAGGCCATTATTCATAAAAGATAACTTGTTTACCTTTACCTTGAATACTTTCAAGGAAAACTTTGGTAATATCTTTGTTACCTAAGTTAACTTTTTCGAACTTTGGTACTTTAAGGATTCCTTCATTGTAATATTGGATTAATTGATTGATTGTATCGATCTTACTTTGAGGGTTAGCCTTTGTGTTCTTCGTCAACCAGTAGGCTTTAGTTGTGATGTTTTTGAAAAGCTGAGCAGTTCCAGAATAGACAATATCTTGGTTATTACCGGAACTTCCATAAGTGATCAAGTAACCATCTTGGGATAAAGCGTTAACCAAACCACGAACAGATTCTCCACCAACACTGTTCAGAGCCAATCTGACTTTTCCTTCTGGGCCGATTATGGATTTTAACTCTGAATTGAAATCAGATGATAATAATGTTTCATCAGTGATGACCTTAGTTGCACCCAATTCTTCTAATTCATCAACCACTTCTTTCTCGTCAGTTTTGCCTGCCCTTATAACCGCAATGGTTTTAATGTTCTTGTGTTTTGCAATTTGGACCAAGTACCTGTTGACCAAAGAATTACCCGCATTGACGATTATCCAGTCATTACCATCTTTATCCCAGTCTTGGATATAATGATCAATGATCTGAAGAGCAGTACTTGGATTAATAGATATAGTTGCAGCCGCTTCTAACGAGATTTTCGTGGAGCTATCGACATCCACAATTTTGATGAATGGATCCTCGTTCAAGTACTCGATAATAGCATGAGTTCTCCAAGTACCAAAACTGGGCAATTTAGGAATGACCCAGTCTCCAACTTTGTACGAGGATATTTGTGAGCCTACAGCGACAACTTTGAATAAACCTTCATTACCGCCAACAGCAACTTTTTCAGAGCTATCATCAGAACCTAATTGCTGAGTTCTAGGAGGCGAAGGATATACACCGAGGATTTGAACCACGTCTGATGGGTTGATTGGGGTAGCAAGCGCCTCAATTACAATTGAATGAGATGAGATGTTTTCAGCATCGATTGTGAAATGGGAAGTTGAAAGGACATTTTGCAATTGACCTGTGGCAGTGTAGCTAACAGCAGATCCTTTAATTGACATCTTGGGAGTAGATAATAGATTGGATCGTACAAATGTACATTATTGCTTAGCGCTAGCTTATTTCTATAGTGGCGTCGGATGCATCCGGATCGTGCGCGAAGCCGAAATTTTCGCTTAGGTCAATGTCAAATTATATGAAATTAGCAATGCCTAGCCAATATTAATGTAGTGATCAACAAGGTAAGGGCTTTCTTGTGTAATATAGATTATAATTACAGTTGAAACTCAAGGGGGAACCAGTTTCAATATGAATCTGGTTTTCAGATTTTCTACTCCATCGTCAACTTTATTTCGACAAATTCGACTAACGTGGCTGGAATCGCAAAGCCAACAAATTAGTTTCCAGGCTTGTAGACCATTAGATGCAATAAGGTGCATCAGCTTATGCATAGTTGTATACTTTACCGCAGCAAAATAATTCTCACACTAATAAAAATCCTTGGAACAGGCTCCTTATATTCCCAATTGAGCCTCATTGCGCACGGTGTACATGCACACATCAAAAAAAGTAACCAAACGAAGGATTTAAGATATTTATGTTTTTCCGCATTGGGTAAAGTGCATGGAGAAATCATCCTTCATGCAAAATTAGAAGCATGCAAATATACCTTGTAAAACATTTTTTTTTTGCAATAAAATGTTTGTTTCAGTTTAATTAAGTGCTTGCTTTTATAGTTTTGCTAAATAATTCAAAACTTTGATACTTCATTACTTATAAATCGGCGAAGAACAAACTTCACATTTATAAACTTCTACCCTTCAACCAGTTTCATTTGTCATTTTTATTCATTCATTAGTCGATCCGCGCAAATTGCATGTTACACATACTGATCACTAAAATACTGGAAATTTTTTTTTTGGCCTTCCTAAACTTCCCCTTCTAATTTTGAACCTTGTTCTTGACACACTAACACTCTCTGTTAGTTAACGAATTACATTTCTATTCATATTCCCAATCACAACACGAGCCCACGCCCGTCTACCGCTATTTTGTACCGCACTCCCTGCTGTTTTTACCTGTACCTGTGGTTAAAGTTATTGTCTGTCAGTTCCCAGGAGTGTTGATAAATTTTTTTTCTTTTTTTAAATTTTAACCCTTTCCTCTGTGATTTCTTCCTGTTGTTCAATTTTGCTAAGTTGATTCTTTTGTTAAGTTGATTCTTTTGTCAATCGATTTCTTGTTATCTGTCAAGGGGTTCACTAACAAGACTTCATCAACACCTTATTCATTCGCTTAAAATAACCATCTATTATGGGCTTATTCGCTCGTAAACAAGATCCCACCAAAACCTACCACCTTGGAAAAGAGTTGGACTTACAAAAGCCAGCTCCAAGTCATCACAGACCACAACATTCAACATCATCTTTGACTGAAGTTAGTGAATTTTCCCTGACTCATTCTGACTCTTCTTGCTCTTCAAGTGAAGCTCATGTCACTCCCAATTTCAAAATGAATAATTCTCCTTTGGTCAATAAAAGATTGCCAACTGCTCTCACTCCCGCTTTGCATAATAACGACTTCGAGTTCCACACCCAGCAAAGACCTCATCCTCAACATCGTAAATCGTCATCTGCCGACATTTCAAGAAGACCTCCCGCTGTTGAACCCAAATTACCTCAAAGTAATCCGGGAACTCCTCTGAAAAGATTAAGTAGGGTCCCTCCTTCTGATCCGATTCCACAACCTAACACTATACAATACCCACAATCAAATGTCATTCAATACACCAAACCCCAATATTCTCAAGCATTCCAAAATTACACTGAACATTCCAAGCCAAAAGAAGCCGAAGAAGGCGATAAAGAGGACAACGAGGATGATGATGAAGAAGCTGCTGACGAAGATGATGACGACGACGATGACGATGACGATTCTGCTGACTCGTCCAATTCAAGTGATGCCAGCTATGATACCACGTCTACCATGAGTGTTCCTAGACAAAGGCAACATCCATATGAGGATCAGTGGCGTCAATATTATGCTACCATGGCCCAGCAACAGCAACAACAACAAAAGGCTTTAGCCAGAAACTCTATGTTTGCCCAAGGCCAATATGGTCAAATGCCAATGGGGGGCATGAACCCAATGGGCATGGGTATGAATCCAATGAGCTTTGGTATGATGCCTCCAGCTGCCCAATTCCAAATGTTACAATATCAACAAATGCAAATTCAGCAATTGATGATGACTCTTCAGCAACAACAGCAACAAATGTCCAACATGAACATGTCCAACTTGGATTTGAGCCAACAACATCAAAAGGAATCCAGTCCTCAGTCTACCGATTCTAATGAAAGTACCTCTAGTTTTCTTGATTCTTATGCCAGACAGCCTCATTCGGAAGATAGTGGGTTGTTGCAACAACTGCGTAAATCGATGGTCAAAGCCAACAGATATCCATCAGTTCCACTGTCAGTTCTCCAGTCAGAGTCTGAGGATTCTAAATTGAAAGCTAAGGTTAACTCAGTTAGACTGACCTCACTCAATTTAGACTTCAAAGCACCAGCTTCTGGAACACAAGATGACACTATGGACGACACAATTGTTCAAGACCCAAAGAAATCAGTTGCATACGGACTTTCCGATATGGCGTTGGAAGATGCCGAAGAAGTGAAAAGATATATCTCTGACTATAGTCGTTACTTGTTTGACGATGATAGTAATGAAAACTCGGCTAAATCAACCAATGTTAATAACAGTGAGATCTTACAGGATATCAAAACTCCTAATAATGAACTTGCTGAAGATAAAGCATTACCAGCGCCTCCTCGGTCCCAAATCAAACATTCTCATGAAGCTAGTCCTTTATATGATCTGCCATCTTTAGGAAGGAAAGATTCGACCGGTTCGACTAAATCTTACGACTCCTTCGAAAGTGAGGCATCAAGTAAATTTCATGTTGGTTCCACGTCAGACAGAATGAAAAGGATGTCACTTGCACCCAATAGTGGCTCTGATGACGTGTTTGTCCAAGGATCTTCATCGGGTGATTCAACTCCAAAGCCTAAATCTAGATCAAAGAGATTGAAAGACAAAATGAAGAATCAAAAGGATAGGGCTAAGAGGGTGATGTCCGGTAGTTTTTCGGCCAGCCCAATTCCACCATCTAAACCATCATCATATCAAAATTCTCCTGTTGATCCCAACTCCCCCAGAGGCCGTACTTCTCAAAATGCACCCCCAATGATGCCGGCAAGTATGATGGGTTCTCCCGAGCAAACTGGATTTGGAAGTCCAAAGATGAATTTCAACACCGCACCATCTTCCCCAGCTACCGATAGACAAAACAAAGCAAGAAGTATGAATCCAGATTTTAGAAGAAACACCATGATGGGTTCTTCTACTAATCTTTCTGGATTCGACTCATTTGGTCCGCCTCCAGCTTCACCTAGCGTTGTCAACAGTAGAATGTCTATGGCCCCAAGCATGTATGGTGGGTTTGGATTCGGTCAAAATATGAGTTCTTCCAATTTGTCAATGAAGCAACCATCACCACTGTCAATGAAAACTAGTGATGCCACTATCAGCAAGAAAATTGAAGAATTTGTCAACTTGAGAAAAATTATCGCCTCTGGTAATAAATCGTTGGAATTCAGAGTTAAATGGATTTCCATGTTAATCACTGCAACCAATTATAAGTTATATGCATACATCAATATTAAAGGTGAACCTATCAATGTTGAACAAACCTCGGCAAACAAAGTTCTCTTTGTCAAATCATCAATTAATCATTTACTCAAGCTGATCAAGGAATTCGAAACCAAGGGCCAAAGTTCACCGGAAGTCTATGCCAGCGTTTGTTTCCTGTATGGTTGTCTTTTAAAGCATGAGCATATGAATAAATTTGGGCAAGATTTTGGCGTTGAAAAGGATATTCCAGCTGCTATTGAGTACTTCAAAAAGGCCGTTGAGTTAAGCCCAACTCATAGCAAATCTCTTTATCAATTGGGTGAAATTCATGAACTCGAATTAGAGAATGAATTTGACCAAGCATTGCATTTCTATAAAGAGTCTGCCAGATTGGGTTACAACAAAGCCATATACAAAATAGCTTTGTTATATCTCACTGTTCCACAGATTCGTTCCACCAAATTTTTCACCTACCTTTTGGATTTATCTGAAATTGATCTCGAGTCAAAGGATATTGAATTACAAGATGATGATAAAGATGAACTTCAGGAGGTTGTTGGTTTAGCCACGTATGAATTGGGTAGAATTTATGAAGGTATCTACCCAGGAGATCTTGGCCCCGATGATGAATTCATTCAAAGATCATTAGCAAGGGCTCCAGTGAATTATGGTAAAAGTTTAACCTGTTACAACAAAGCCGCCAAGATGAACTGTCTTCAAGCAGAAGTTAAATTGGGTTCAGTTTATGAATATGGTGAATTAAACCGTCAAAGAAATGCCAATAAATCTATTCAATGGTACATTAAAGCATCTACCTCTCCCTTACCATTCAAAAGACATCCTGATGCAATGTTAGGATTATGTCGTTGGTGCTTACAAGGAAGTCAAGGTCAAAGTAAGCATATCCCAACCCCAATGCCTGATAAAGCTATTATGTGGTGTCAAAGAGCCGTCAGAGAGTTCCATACCGCAGAAGCATATTATGCCATGGGCGAATTGGTGGAACAGGGCCTTGGTTCTGGCGACCCTAAAGCATTTTTCTCCAAAGCCCATAAGCTAGGTCATCCTCAAGCAGCATCGAAATTGGAAGGTTAAATTATCAAAATAGCATGGATGTTTTCCACAAAAAATTAATTATAATTCAAATCAAATCTAGTCTTTATATGGTTCACGACACTTGCCGTGCTTAATACATAATTTTAACGAACCTCTGTAGTTAATTTTCATCCCCTCAAGATTTGCAGCTGGATTTCCGCGAAACTGATAAGACATCATCAAAATTATTTAATTAAGTTCTTATTCTCATTTTTAGATAACACTCTATTGTCTAAATTTAGTTGACATTCTCACCTTTTATATCAGTTCTATTTTTTACTACAGATTGATTCTTTAATTAGATCTTTATATTTAGCCACTTTTTCTTGACGATATCTCCGTTCATCGGTCTCCGTTTGTCTTGTGCCTTTCTTTCTAGCTCAGCCACCGATGTCGCTGCCGCAGAACATCAAAACAAAGACGTCTCTGATGAGACGCCAGTCCATTGCCAA
Organism: Hyphopichia buzzinii; assembly: GCA_030556945.1. Lineage (NCBI taxonomy): Eukaryota > Fungi > Ascomycota > Pichiomycetes > Serinales > Debaryomycetaceae > Hyphopichia > Hyphopichia buzzinii. Next base: position 448,511 of record JAKTUZ010000006.1, on the reverse strand, counting down.
ATTGACCATGTCTCCACATCTGCCCTCGCCGATTGGTTCAGTGTCTTCCAATAGATACGCCAGTAAACTGAACTCTTTTTCGAACGCCTCCTTCTTGAAGAGACCATTGGCCAAGTACGACGACGATGCCGCGGATGCAACCTCCTCCTTACGCTACAAAGATGTCTTTGCCTCCGACGACGACGAGTCTCCTCCACCTGCTGACCCTCTCAATGATCGTGATTTTGCCCAGGGCATAGACGACCCAAAACTAGTGTCGCTGATGAACAGGCACTTGAAGAGCGATGAGAATGTTAATCCATTGCATATTGAGGGTGCCGATATTACCAGAGACTTGTATCGCCTCGGTGCTGACAACTCTAAACAGCTCAGAAGAACTCGCAGTTTGTCTTCATCCGAATTCGAGAGAGCTAGCAGGAGGGGCTCTTTTGCCAGCTCTTTGAACGTGCCGGGGGGTTTTAGAAGAGACTTCCTCGTAAGCAAAAACAGGGACTCAATTCAAACTAGAAATCCAAATATTTTGACCAGAAACTTTGTTGAGTTTTTGAGTATATACGGTCATTTTGCAGGTGAGGACTTGGAGGACGAAGACAACGTCGCCTGTCACTATAAGTCCCTTGGACCCATCCAATTCACTGAAGTTGATGAAGAAGCTCCCTTATTGGGCTCTAATCAACAAAGAATCAACCCGAACGGTACTGCTTCAGACACCAAGGCCTTCTTCTTGCTTGTTAAAGCGTTCGTTGGTACTGGTGTATTGTTTTTACCCAAAGCTTTCTCCAACGGTGGACTTTTGTTTTCCACAGTCACTTTGAGCTTTTTTGGTGTCTTATCGTTTTGGTGCTACTTAACATTGGCTTATTCCAAGATGGCAACTCGCGTGTCTAGCTTCGGTGACATTGGTTTGAAGTTATACGGTAAGCATTTCCAAAGACTAATTCTAGCTTCAATCATCATCTCCCAGATTGGTTTCGTTGCTGCTTACATTGTATTTACAGCTGAAAATTTGAGAGCGTTCATCAGTAACATTTCAGGAATTGAGCTTTCTAAAATGCCGATAATTTGGTTTATCGCTTCTCAATTCGTGATCTTGGCTCCTCTCTCTTTGATAAGGGATATAACCAAACTTTCATTACTGGCTCTCCTTGCCAATGTATTCATCTTATTTGGTTTGTTGACCATCATCTACTATACATTTCAAGAGTTGGTGGTATCCAATGCGATCCACCTTGGACCTAACATTGAATACTTCTTCAACAAGAGCGATTTTTCTCTATTTATTGGTGTCTCCATTTTTGCATTCGAGGGAATTGGCCTTATAATCCCAATCCAGGATTCAATGATCCATCCTGGTAATTTCCCAAAAGTCTTGTTTCAAGTCATTTGCACTATCTCCGTCATATTCATTTTCATTGGTACACTTGGATACATTACATTCGGTGAGAACATCAATACAGTCATCATATTGAATTTACCACAAAATTCATCATTTGTCATTCTTATTCAATTGTTATATGCATTTGCAATCTTGTTATCAACCCCCATTCAATTATTCCCAGCCATAAGACTTGCTGAGCAGAAGATTTTTGGTAATTCGAAAACCGGTAAGAACTCAGTCAAGATTAAATGGATGAAAAACTTGCATAGGTGTATATTTGTTGCATTCACTTCCATAATTGCATTCTTTGGTGGCCAAAATTTGGACAGATTTGTTTCGTTCGTGGGTTGTTTTGCTTGTATACCATTGGTATACATGTATCCACCAATGTTGCACTTGAAAAGTTGTTGTGACTACACAAAGGAGAAGCCCGGTGCCAGGGCCACCCGAATGTTCTGGCTAGGTATTCTCGACTACATCTTAATTGGCATTGGTTTTGTGGCCATGATCTACACCACCTACCAGACGGTGGTTGGCTAAATTAGACAACTTTTAGATTTCGTAGAATATAATAAATGACATCTATTTACTAGAAAACAAGTCAGCCAAATATGCTTTGCTTGAGTGAATACTGTTTTGTAACTCTATCTCGGCACTGTCGAGGGATTTGTTAAAAGCGAGTTGGTAAACTTTGGCTTGGTCTTGGAGCTCTTGTTGTTGTTTGTATAAATCTGGGAAGTTTGTTTTCTCGTAGTCGGAAAGTCTCTTTTGAGTGTTAGCGAATGACTGTGGCATGTAGTAGCTGTAAGCAGCGCCACCAAACACCAAGGGAGTGATGAATCTGAGAGGTAAAGCTCTTCTGTTAACCAAGATGGAACCGGTTAATGAAGCAGTGAGAATGTAAATGAAACTAGGTAAAACTGGTTCTGTTATGATGGAATGGAATTCTTTATTTATAGTGTTCAATTCATTATTGAGGGCAGATTTCTGAGTATCCAACTCAGCGGTATATATCTGGAGCTTCTCGTGTAAGAACAATCTTGCTTTATTGGTGTATTTTTCAAGAATTGGAGCAGTTCTAACTCCCATACCTTGAATGAAGGAAATTGAGCCATGAGCAGATTCTTTCTCCTTCAATTCTTTGCTTATTTCGGTGTTGTAGCCGGGTTTTGTCACTGACTCCTCGTCATCAGCGTAAAATGATCTTTTGCCAGACATCGTATAGGTGTTAAAAGTAGGATCTAATTCGACTTTGAGAAATCAATTTCTCAATGTGATTGGGCAACATTTCACCAGAAAAAACATTTGACTTCGCACGTACATACAGAGGTCAATAAAATTATATATTAAGTACAAACTACACAATTCACTTTAACGAGAAAAGTAGTAGGAGCATGCTTGATACAAGCTATTATTAACAAGAATTGAACAAGCAAAATAAATTAGCATAAAACACTGCTGTTATTTCTTTCCACCAAAGAGACCTTTCTTCTTTTTCTTATCTGGTGTTGCGGTCACCTTATTATCAGCAATTGCACCCAATGGTTTAGCATTAGTTATTGGTACATCAATTTTTATGGTGTTGGAAGCTTCCGAAGAATCAGCTGTTTTGGGAGAGCCCGTTGTGTGCGTAGAAGTGGCCGACGAATTGGATGAAGCGTTTGAACCGTTCATGTTTGGTGGCTGCAAAAATTGTTGTGACGATTGTGAACCGGCCGTTTGCATGGTTGGGCGCTGTTGAGAGTTTTGATTTGACCCATTGGCGGCTTGGCCCAACAAAATGGCTCCACTAGCAGACTTCCTGTTGTTGAGATTGGGTTGAGAACCTCCATTTCCGTACATAAGCATAGACTTATGCTTGTTGGAATTGGCTGTGATGGCAGCGCTGTTGGGCATACCTCCTCTGCCGCCGTAATCAATGCGTAATGACTCTTCGTTCATCTGTGGGAATCCAGAGCGACGGTTGGGCTTTTTACCGGCCCCTCCCTGGGGTCCAAGCACCATTGGTGGTCCCAATGGGCCAACACCTTGGTTTTGGTAGTTCATGTATCCCTGGCCATTATGAGATCCCTGGGGTCCACCTTGGGGTTGAAATCCATTGAGTTGTTGAGGGTGTGGTTGTTGGCCTTCTACAAACGAGTGAGCCGATGATGGATTTGAAGGATTCCTTGGTCGTGGATTCATTTGGCCCATGTTCATCTGGTTAACGTTCATCGCATTCATGTTTGGCTGATTAATGTTCATGTGGTTCATACTACCCATTTGTCCCATATTACCCATCTGTCCATTCGCAGGTGGACCATACCCATTGGGGGCCGAGTGGCCAAATTGTTGATGAGGCAATGGACCATTATGCGCTTGCTTTCTCATATTCATTGGCATGCCATTGGGTGCTGCGCTATTTGCTGGTAACCCGTTTGGCTGTTGTTGATCCTGTCCGTAATAGCCTTGTTGGGTTGCGTATTGTCTAGCTTGTTGCTGTTGCTGCTGCTGCTGCTGCTGCTGCTGTTGTTGTTGGAAAAACTGCTGTTGATCTTGAGGTCCATAGCTGGCATCATAATAATTTTGGTAAGAATGATCACTACCTTGAGAATTTTGACGATAACCTTGATAGTTCATACTTGGGGGAGCCATTTGACCATTTCCCATCATGTCTTGGTTGTTATACATCATATACTCTTTGTTGAGCAAAGCTTGCTCCCTTCTTTGTAACTCTAGTTCCTTTTCCTGCAACAGTGGGGGTAGCGATGAATCAACCTGTTTGGCTTGTTCGGGCTCTGTGGCCATTTGACCAGTTGGTACAGCCTGCTGTTGTTGTTTTGGTTGCTCCGGTGACTTTCTGACTGGATGTTCACCATTCAATTGAGCACCGTATAAAGCAATGTCCGCTAAATCTTCGAAATCACCACCTAACAATGGAGTCTTGCTGGATCTAGGTGTAGATTTAGGGGTTGTCTCGTTCAACTGCTTGGATTGAGTCTGTTGAAGGTTTTGCTGCTGTTCCTGTTGCTGTTGTAATTGCAATTGTTGTTGCTGTTGTTGTTGCTGTTGTTGCTCGGAAAATAATTTCATCTTCTGTTCGTGTTCATCCTGTAAAGACTTGAACTTTCCTTGTTGGTCATTATAATTCAAAGTCAAGCTTCTCAAACTCTCCTGTTGTTGGCTGATATCCGATTCGATTTGATTTCTCAAGATAGATTTTTCTTGCAAATAAGATTCAAGTTGTTGTTTATCCATTTGTGATTTGGATATGTCTTGCGACAAGATATTCAACTGGTTGAGTTTGAACTCGTACTCCTGGTTTAGTTTTGCCAAATCATCTTGTTTATCACCCAACTCACGCGAAGATGGACCTTTTGTCTTTCTTTGGAAGAAGATGGAATTTGAATCCTTATGATTGATTTTAATCAACTGACACATCATAGAATACAAGTTCTCGAGGTAAGGAGTTCTGATGCCATGATCATCTGCCAATAATATTGGTTGTAAAAGGAGCAAGTCAATTTCCAAATCATATTGATTATAGAAGTTGTAAAACAAAGTAGGGCTTTGTCTGAAATCTTGATTATTACCGTTCAGGGTAGCCGGATAATTCAGGGACCAGTTTTTCATGAGGTTGGCTTCATTTTCGGAGCCTTTGACCAATTTACAATCCATCTTTTTGATAATTTTGAAGATTTCGTTGATGATCCCCGTGATCAAAGGCTTTGACAAAATTTGATTAGCGAGGCTTTGAGGGAATTCTTCTTCGAATATGACTTGCAAAGGGTTGAATACAATTCTCGGTAATGCTAGTTTCCATTGGTAAGTCATAAATTCCTTCGGAGTAGTCGATTTCAATAGACTGATTGCACCTTTGGCGTCTTCTTGTACCAATTGTAATAATTTGTAGAGTTTTTGAAAACTACGGGACTGGGATATTTGAGGGGACGTGGTGGTTCCAAAGTAGATTCTGTTATCATTTGATCTCACTGAGTGAAGAAACGAATTTGAAGACAATTGCTTGATATCAGATTCGTTCATAATCGAACAAATCGAGATCTTTTTGAGTTTAGGGAAACTCATTTGAACAAAAGGTTCTAAATTGATGTATCCGGTACTCTCAACCACGACTATTGAGTCATCATTTAAAAAAGGTAGTAAACTATTGCATATAACTTGAAAATCTTGTAAAGAGGAGACATTCATGATGACCATGTCAAATGAAGTATTCGATTCAGGGATCTCAGTCAAGTTATTGTATATGGCAAGAGGGTTGAACGAAGAAGAACCTTTTAATTTCTCTGACTGCCATTGAATTGTTGGTTTGGAAGGATTTAAGGTAGGATTAACAATTGTGGAGCGGCATGATTTAGTTTCTTGAAGTAACCAAGCATAGAAAACCAAATTGGGATTGGTCCCCACTGTCAATAACTGAATGTCTGACATGATTGTAGTCTCGAATTATAAGTAAATAAGACTACAGTTGTAGATTAAAAGCAAATAAATCAATAAGTAGAGGAAAGAAAAAAATAGCAAATCGACGTTAAATCGCAGTTCTACATGTAGTAAAAAGCCAAAAAAACCACCAAAATCGTAAAGATTTTTTTAATAGAGATCGAATCCTTTTACAAATCTACGAGGCAGTGAGGCTACCGTGATTGACCAGGGCTGAAGGCTTAAATTTGTAAAACATTATAAGTCACAGGTAGGACAAAGAGACGAGTGCGAAATACAATGTGAAGATGAATTATTGTGAGACTTGCTTTTCCATGGATCAAAGGGGTAAAAACTCGCTAGTGATATGAAGCAATTCACGTGGTTTTGATAGTTGTAGCCATAGCAATGGCATGGTGAACGCGTTCAACGTTTCACCTTATGTGTCTCCTTGAAAATGATGCTGTCTTGCTTGTGGTCTGACTGACACTAGGCGCAGTACTGAGGCGATCTCTCCGTTTTGAGTCCTCTACTAAGCCTATATCTATTCTAGTCGCACAATTTCATTTCACACTATTTTCGTTCTCGTTTCATACTATTCATACTAATTTGGTACTGATTTCGCATTAATGTGGTACTGATATGGTACTGCTTTCGTACTACTTCGCATTATTTTCGCGCTAATAGTTCACTATTCTCGGGCCAACTTCGCACCGTCTCCATTTCTCTCATTCTATAGTAAATCCTAGTGGCATCCCGCGCGTGCCGGACGAACTTATGAAAATTTTTTTCTCCATATATACCACTTGCTCTTTATGGTGGCCGTACCAATGGCGTCGTCTTGCATTGCTGGTATGCTTGACTTGATAGCCAATGGACCACTGTTCTTTAACTCCCTAGTCTGTGCTTTCCGCCAGGCTATAGTTGATGGGGCAGTTGAGTATCACGGCTTCTAAAGCAAGTGCCTAGGGTGTATCTCCGGTTGATGAGTAAAGCAATGACTCTCTCGGTCATAATCCCTTCTACATCTCGTAATTTCTAAGTCTAATTTCCCACCGTCATTCTCTTTTTACACATCTTTGTAATGTGAAGTTAACCTTAAGTCAGCTTCATCTAAACTTAAACTAATTGCCTGAAGTGACATTTGAACGACATTTCTCATCTCAGACAACTCTCAATTTTTGAATGTGAAACACTCGCGCATCTCATAGTTTTGGTTTTGGCGACGCGTTCTGTGATCATCTTCAGGTATGGCTAGAGGAAAACTCATCTTGATAGAAGGATTGGATCGCTCGGGGAAGTCTACGCAGGCTGATTTACTCAGATCTAAGATTCCTAATGGGAAACTCATAAAATTCCCGGAAAGATCCACTCCAATTGGGAAAATTATCAATGAGTATTTGACTAATCATGATTTCAATCTTAGCGATCAATCGATTCATTTGCTATTCAGTGCAAACAGATGGGAACTTAGCGAGTCCATACAAAGAGACTTGAATGATGGTCACTTCATCGTTATGGACAGATATGTCTATTCGGGCATAGCCTACTCTCTAGCCAAATCTAAACTTAGCGCCAATAGCTCCAATCCGCAAACGGGTGACGTCGACTGGCTATACGGCCCCGATAAAGGACTTCCAAAACCCGATTTGACCTTATTCCTCACATTGAGCTTGGAGGAACTCGCTATAAGGAAAGGATGGGGTGAAGAACGCTACGAACAACAGGAATTTCAATCAGCAGTCAAATCCTGCTTCTTGCATGTGCTACATCCGGAGAATGATAACTCCGTCAAAGTAGTCGACGTTGATGGCTTGGGAATTGATGATGTGGCTAGCAAAATTTGGCAAATTGTTACAAATGAAAAAATGAATCAACCAACTGATCATAAATTATCATTTTTATCGTAATACACTCTATACTCGCTAATCTAATTTGTCCAAATAATGTAATCTATCCAATATTTTGTCTTTCAGTATCTCTTGCAATTCTCCCCCCAAATATATTTCATCCAATATCATATAGATTTTGTAAAAATTAAATACCAAGTCTAATTCACACACATTATCAAAATAGGTGTCTAGTATTTCAACAAAAAAATGTAGGGATTCGAGATAACTCAATTCGCTATCTAATAAATCAATTGACAGTATAAAATACAATCCAGCGTATCTTCTGTAAACTAACTTATTCTGTTGATATTCCACGAAATTCGACTGATACTTCAGATCCCTGGACGAGATCAATCGGTGGATCTCACTTATGAATTGCAGTTTGTCCTTGGTGGTATATATATTATTAAACCACTTCACTAGCCGGATTTTGCCTTGTCTATTTAGTACTAGCATGAAATGGATTGACATGGTAATTGGAGTCTTTGGTCACTTTGATTTTTATAATTTATATTTAATAAAGAAGTTTGGAATTTGATTTTTATCTTGTAACATAACGCGCAATTTAGCATTTCGCATCATAATCACTTTGCTGATACACCTTAAGTTGTTAAAATGCCCAGATTCGATCCGGAAATTGATTCAGACGATGAGTCTGATCAGGATTTCAAGCAATATGAAGTGAAAGAGGGCATTGCCTTCCTTATTGAGTTAACCCCGGCGTTGTTTGTGCCTATTGACGAATTGAATGGCAATACTCAATTGCAAGAAATCCTCTCTAGCATTAGCGACTTGATTTCTGAAATGATAATTACTCAACCACATAACGGTGTCGGGATCTACTTCTATCACTGTGAAAGAACGGGTTCAAAATTCCGAAAAAATTCGGGTATCAATAAGATCTTTAAACTCAATGACTTGAATGCCTCCAATATGAAAACCTTGAGTGATATGATTGAAGATAGCGAAAAGAATCAGATCCTTTTGAAACTGAAGTTTCCTCCAACTGAAGATCCACAATCTACAAACTTGCCTATTGTGCTAAATACAATTTTAACCGAGTTCAATGCTAAGAGTCAGTACAATTATAAGAAGCTCGTATGGCTTACCAACAACGACCAACCACTCAAAGAAAATGACGAAAGCTTGAAACACTCGCTTCGTTCATTTATCAGTGATTTCGAACAATTCAAAATTCGAATTCTTCCCGTTTTTTTAGATCCTTACGAACCAAGTGGGGAGAAGAAAACATTTGATCTTTCGTTGTATCGTGAAATCTTTCTCAATACCGCTTACTTGAAAGACAAGCATGAAGATTCCTCAGCACATATGCCGATAAAGACCGAGGACGAAACATCTTTTTATATGCCTAAACCAAAAGTCGAACGTACAACATTGGCTACACAGATCAAAAGCTCCATTCTTCGTGTTAGAGAGGTGAAGAGAATTCAATTTGCCTGTAATTTCGTCCTCAGTGATGGAAATGGAGTTGGTGGGAAATTAGGAATCTCTGTCAAAGGTTACGCCTTGTTCAATCACGAAACCATAAGGAAATCTAAAAACCTATATAATCAGGGAGAAAATTTAAAGGTTGTTCATACAAAAACCAAAATTCAAGACCAGGATAACCATGAAGTGGATACTTCTGCGGAATCTTCTAATTTGAGACGAGGCTTCCCGGTGAAGAGTGACGATAAGGGAGAGGTAGTGTTCCATTTCGGGGATGAACAAATGAAATTTATGAAGAACTTTGCTTTCGATAACACAGCGGGGACTGATGACAACGAAGTTGAGGATTCATTAAATGATCTGGAGGATGAACTTCAAGATTTAAACTCATTCATGAAACCTCCGTATTTGAAATTGCTCGGATTTAAATCAATGAAGAAATTGAAGACAATCTACAATGTGTCAGCTCCACTATTTGTCACTGCAGATGTAAGTAATGGAATGAGAACAGTGCTGACGAGTGGTGGGTATACTGAGTCATTCAAGACTTTCGCATCTTTATATCAATCATGTCATCTGTTGAATAAGTACATGGTGGTCTTCGGATGTATCAAGAGAAATTCCAAACCTTCCATGTATTTCATGATTCCAACAGATGGTGATTACAGAGATGGAATACCCCAAGGTTTTTTGTTGATAAGACAACCTTGGCTTAATGACATACGGAGTTTGCCGGAATATGTCTTAGATGAAAATGGGTATTATTTGCAAGAAGATGGGCAACGACCAGATCCTGCATTGGTTCACCAATTCAAGAAATTAGTAAGTTATTATTACTATCCCAACTATAATCCACAGGATTATCCTAATCCTACACTCAATTATTTCTATAAAGTGATTAAATCGGAATTATTGCAACTTGAAATTTCGCAACAACAGCGTACTCTAAGCGGCAATGACGCAACTTGGTGCCGACTCAAGGAGCTCTCCCAAGAATTGGAGCAACAACAAGAAATTTTACGAAATATTAAGAGTTATTTGAACAAGCTTGGCAATGTTCAGACACTTAAGAGAAACGCGGATTTATCGGACAAATCTCAAGGTAGTCCGAAAAAAACGAAAATTGATCCGTTGAGCGAACAAACGGTATTAACGGCATGGAAAAAAGACGAATGGAAACATTTTACAGTGGCTCAACTCAAAGAGTTCATGAGCAGATATCCCCAGATTACTAAAGGCAGTCGTAAGCAAGAATTGATCGACAATATTAGTGAGTTTCTTCGGAAAAAAAATCCATCTTGAGTAAAATTGAATGCGAAACCGATAAATCCATCATCTGTAATTAATCCTACAGACCACAATATCTAAGTTTGGATAAATTAAATCACTCGCCGGCTCACCACGACCACCGACCAAACATCCGACGAGGTTATTTTTCAAATCAGGAGCCAATGAAAATTTTGCGAATTAAGTAGTCATCACTCGCGAGAGGCATTTTCGCCTCGTAATTCCATCCCGTCTTGGTGCCGCGCTCGATGCCGAGGGCTTTATAAGGAAAGTACCCAGAATTATATTACATTACAAATACATGACAAATTGATCTTATAAAACATCTCCATTTCCGCTAGTTATATTATTTCAAGTAGATCACACAATCTGTTTTGAATATTATTGTATAAACTCTATTTCGATCATTTTTATCGGTTCACCCCCCCCCAAAGCTTAATTTCACCACACTTAACAAAGCTGCCCTGTTTTATGGTACGTGTACCCCGATAAGTCCGCAATGTGCGACTTACATTTTTGGATTATTTACGGCTGGTTGCAGCCGACGCGGGTTATCACTTTTTCTTGTGAGCAAAATTAGAAACTTGATGACTATGGGGTAAAAAAAAATGAGGTAATTGTTTTTAATGGAGAAAGCTTAAAGCAAATTGCTCCCTCGACCGCTTTATACTACTTTATAACTAATCAATGAACAAGGCTTATTGTTGTTTTCATGTTAATATAAATTTGACTCAAAATCCCCTGGACCCCTCCGAAAAAAATTGATACCCATAATCGACCCCGCTACTGCTTTTGGCGAGCCCAGAATTTAATTACTAACTAGATAGCGTAATCATCAACACGCAAAATATATTTTATAAAAAGGCTTTCTCCCCACCTCGATTTCGATATCGGATATTTCATTCCTTGACATTTACCAGCATGTCTGATACTCTTCCTCAATATTCATTGCCGCTGGATACTTTACCAGACTACCAACCTTCTTTGCAGCATTATGGATTAGCACTTTTGAAAACAGAATTTTTAACTCCTTTCCATCACAATAATGGCAGAAGAACTTGGAAACCAGTGCTTCTCGAAATAAACTCCACCCAGTTGAACATTTATGACTTAAATGTTGAATCCAATTTCGATCTGTTGATTGTTACCCTTTACAACGAAGTCAATCAGTTAAATGACTTGGCCATAAACGTTAATAATAACTATCAATTAAGCAGTCAACGCCGGAAATCCTCGAACGATGAGTTGAATCTCCTACAAGAACTCGACGACTTGTTTGCTGGAGATGCTTACGGCGGATCTGGTAAAAACGACGAATTCACTCAAGAGCTTAATAATTTGAGAAACAAACCAACTGATAAATTCTTAAAGAAATTCGAACTTCACAACAGAAACAAGCATTTCAATAAATCTTTACCTTTGCATTATAACAAGATTCGTGACAATAAATTTTTGTTCGAACCAACCAGCTCCCACTATGAATTCGTGAATTCAATGGCCTTCAAATATAAAGGTGCTCTCATTCACAGTTATACCCTCGACAATTTGAATGTTGGTGAAGCCCCTTCATTATACCAACTCATTAGTGCTCTTTACAAAGAGGATCATGAGTTAACGAAACAACAAAGCATCTCAACTTTAGTCAAATACAAAAATGTGTTGAGATTGAGAATCGAATGCAAGCAAATTTTATTGCAATTTTGGTCATTTTACGGTATGATCGAATGGTTCAGAAATTTAAATATTGGTAAAGACTTATGTCGTCCCTTGGAATCAAGACAAGTCACCAAATTGAAAAGCATTCCTAGTCGTTATAACAGCAGAAATAACGCGTTGTTGACGGCTACTGCTGCTGCTGCAAGTTACAGGCAAGAGGGTAGACGCGATGATCATGACTCTAATGAGGAACCCGAGCCAGTCATATTCAATGACCCCTTTGACGGTGCTCAACTTAGCTCTGGCAAGGACTCCAATTCGGTCTTTTCACGCAGTGGTTCTATTCTGTCATCCGATACCACTCTTAGTGTGCCAGATTCCGTTCCAAAAAGTTCCGTTACAATCGGCAAGCATAAGTTATTCAGCTATGATAACTATTACACCACTTTAGAAAAACAGTACATCTCAAATTGCATCCCCGACTTGAATTCATTTGATAAGTGGAATGGGTCAAATTTAACCTTATCCAATTACGATTTTTATACGCAATCTAAGCCTACTAAGGGTAAAGATAACGTTTACATTGGATATAATACACTTTACGATCGCGTTAATCAATTGGACAAAACTTTCTCCAAGAAGCCAATGAAAGCAGCTAACAATCAGTGTCGGAGATTCTTGATCCATGATGACGGGTTGGTTAGTGTAGAATGTTAAGGGAGCTTAGATTTATCTTAATGACTAATGATATATACGACTGATATTTATAGAACTACGGTTCGAATAATGGTAACATATTTATTTTACAGTTAAGCTAATTGGTAGTGCTTAGTATGCTATTTTACATCATTGAGTTATTGTAATCCACGTCATCTTCTTCCATTCCCAAATAATTTTCCTGTTCTTGGGCGAATTGTTGATGATGATGCTGGACCTTTTGCTCAGGTTGATTATATCCGTCCATGACATAGAACTCAGCTTCGTCGCTTGGGCTCAATTTAATCCGATCATTATTTGGACATGGACTTGAATTTTCTGGATATAAAGATTGGGGGGTAGTAGGTAGGAATTGTTGTTGTTGTTGAGATGGTTCTTGATATTGTTGGTATTGCTGAGCCGAAGATGGGCTCACCTGATAGATATTGTCGAGATTACTTTTAAAGTTGTAGTCTTGGAAACTCACGTCCTCAAATTTGGTGATAAGTTCTCCGTTAGTTGGGTTCTTATATTGTCTTAATGATCCCCAAGGTGTGATTTTTATTATGCCACCATCTGGATGATTGTAAACTGGCCATTCGTTTGAAGTGGTGTAAGCTTCTCTTTGTTCATCATCGAGAAAATTCTTGGTCTTCTTGCAATCAGATTCTGACTCGTCTCTTTTTCTTTTGGCGTTATAATTCATTTTGAGGTATGAAAAAATGAGAATATATGGACAATGTTGCAAATATGATGACTTTAGTTATATGTGATGTGGAATGGAATCGACTGGATAGGACTTATCTAGCTCGTCACAATTCCTATATGTACTGCTAAGGTATTGTGTTGACAGGAAGTCTAGTTTTTTCTTCTCTCAGTATACCTTGAGTAAGTTTTGAACGGATGTAGACTATCAACAAATGAATTTTTCAACTCAATAGCTTTCTATTACATATACTAGAAACCTAGAACTAATAACTATCAAATTGATTAAAAAAAAACCAAATGTATGAAAAATGTTAAATTCGTAAAACAGCAATTTCTGCTGCCTATATATTTTATTCTATAAACTTATCATAATCTCTGCTGCCTTAGGCGTCTAAGTTTTATTGTAAGAAAATGCTGGTTTCGTTCATTTCTCTTTTTTTTTTTTGGATTATTATGTGGGTTGTGGTGGGTGCACGATCGATAAAAATTTGCCGGTTGCGTAGCCCCGGATAACCTTTCTCAGTAGTCGTGTGAAAAGTAATATTCTTTCGCTGTAGAATTAATGTGCTAGCGCGCATGCAGATTATGCTTATATAACAAGCGCTACAACGCGAAAATGCATTTCATACAGGATATGCAAAATACCTCAAATTGCATTCAATTTATGAATAAAGCTGACTTCACACAGCTGAAAAATTTTTGACTTTCGGCTCTAGTTCGAGCCCTTTCGATTTTCTTGAACATCCATGAAAAAATAGGCGAATCAATAGTTGTAATGTTTCCTTTTATGGCAATTTCTTTTCGATAAGAGGCAAAAGTGAAAGATGAAAAGTAGCCTAACCATAATTCCATTTGAATATAGACGTTTCAAGAAAGCTCCTACTTATCAAACGATGAGCATCTTCGATTATACAAGCATGCACTTTTGTTTACGTAATGGTTTTGTAGTCTAGTGGTTATGATTTCTGTTTTACACACAGACGGTCCCCAGTTCGATCCTGGGCAAAGCCATTATTTTTTATCTACACTTGATCTAAGTAAAACAATTATCAATATTTTCAGCTAAAGAGTGTCAATTACAACAAGCCATATTCTTCTGCAAAGTCAACGATAGATTGAGCAACTTCTGCTGGATGCGATGCGGAAATGAAGTGTCCACCATCAACTTCGACTATTTTAATCTTCTTGAAATCTTTCTTGTACGCGTAGGCTCCTGGGAGGATAAAGATGTCATCGTTCTTACCCCAGACAACCAAGATCGGAATGTCAAGCTTGGAGAAGAATTTCTGCCATTCTGGATAGCTTTTGGCGTTATTTCTGTAGTCGAGGAACAATTCAAGTTGTTGTTCCACAAAGTCAGGTTGGTTACTCAATAAAAGGTAGTCAATCAAAGGCAATTCTGGGTTTAACAATTCTTTGCGCTTTTCACCATCGACGTATTGAGCTTCATAGTATTTATAGGTCTTAATGACAGATTTGAGTACATCAATGGCCTCATTATACTTCTTTTGATCGAATTTAGGATCGTTTGCAACTCTCAAATCCTCTAATTCCCAAGCGGTATAGCAGGGAGACCAAAACTCTTCACCAAAGCCTTCCTTGTAAGCATTACTATTTTGACTGATGATACCGACGATATTTTTAGTCTCTTTCAAAAGCAATCGGTAGGCAGTTGGTCCCCCAAAATCGAAAGTGTAGACGATAAAGTCGTTGAACTTAATTTCATCCAAAAATCTGTCAATTGAATCAGCTAAATTCTGAAAAGTATACTTGAAGCCTTTGGGACCTGTGCTTCCACCGTAGCTTGGAAGATCAGGGGAAACAATGTGGAAGAATGGAGCCAACAAGGAAATTAATGATTCATACTGTCTAGAGCCAGTTGGGTAGCCTGGCAACAACAACAATTTGGCCTTGTTGTTATGATCTCCTGCTTCTCGGTACGCAATAGTGACCCCATTACTGAGCTCGACTTTGGCAAATGTAGGGATAATTTCTCTGTTAACTTGTGGGGACATTTTTTTTTGGTTACTTTCAATGTTATTAATTTGTTACTACTCCGAATACGAAACCTATAGAGCTTTATATGTTTCAGCAAAATTGACGAATCATCTACATTTATAAGCTTATTACTGCAAATTTTGGAAGGATTTATAAGCTTACCAATGCTAAATTCAAACCCTCAATCGCTGTGTCCAAAGTCCGGCGTACTGAGAGGAATTTCTTACTAAGCTTTCAGCTAACAATAAGCGACCCCTCTATCCTTATTACTAATTTATCAGGAAAAGATTATCACCCCTGCTTTTATTTTTGAAGTTGTAGATTGTCTTACTCATCATCATGGTATTCATGGAACTTTTGTTCACCTCTCGTTCTATGTTAACTTCTTTTACACCTCAATCATATACACAATTACGTTACCCCATACATTAAATATGTGCAATTCACGTGATATATCACGTGGCCAGCCCGATTTTCTTCTCCGGAATCCGAAATAAGTCTCGCGCTTTTGGTCAAGTAACACGACTTTTTTCATCCAATGAACAAACTTCATTTTATAATTGGCTTCCTATTACGCTTCGTTCTGAAGTTTTTGTGAGTACATTTTCAATTTTTTTTTAGATCTTCAACTCCCTTAGCTTTATACTCCAACGCAAGTGGTTTTCTGATCATCAGCATAATAGACAACAAGAAGTGAAAGTCAATCTATAATCTTTCCTCTCAATAATTGCTGAAATTTTTTTATCTTGTCCTATCGATCATAAAAGAATAGTGTATTGAAGATAATAAATATAAATACCGAAATGTTGAGAGCTAGAACCATAAGTCAACCGTTAAGATTGGCTTCCAATGCTTTGAAAAATCAAAATGCTTTACCAGCTACCAGCAGGTTTTTCTCTAGTGGATCTAAACTTCAAGCAGCCCATCAAGAAGAAGAAATCAAACCTTATACCAATGCTTTGGGTAGACCAGCTCAGAGATACTCAACTGAAGGGTTTACCATTGGTAAAACTACTCTTTCTGAAGCCATGGATGAAGTCGATATGACTTGGGGCAGAGATGATGATCCAAAGCATGTCGAAAGACAAAATACCAAAATTAGACATTTCACCATTAACTTGGGTCCACAGCATCCAGCTGCCCACGGTGTGTTAAGATTAATTTTAGAATTACACGGTGAAGAAATCGTTAGAGCTGATCCACATGTCGGTTTGTTGCATAGAGGTACCGAAAAATTAATTGAATCTAAGACCTACATGCAAGCATTACCATACTTTGATAGATTGGATTATGTTTCCATGATGACCAATGAATTGGTTTTTGCTTTGGCCGTCGAAAAGCTTTTGAATGTCGAAGTTCCCATCAGAGCTAAGTACATCAGAACTATGTTTGGTGAAATCACCAGAATTTTAAATCATTGTATGTCTGTCTTATCACATATTATGGATGTCGGTGGTTTAACTCCTTTCCTTTGGGGTTTCGAAGAACGTGAAAAGTTAATGGAATTCTATGAACGTGTCTCTGGTGCTAGACTTCACAGTGCTTACGTCAGACCAGGTGGTGTTTCCCAAGATTTACCTGTTGGTTTATTGGATGACATTTACATGTGGGCTACTCAATTCGGTGATAGAATTGATGAAACCGAAGAATTGGTCACCGATAACCGTATCTGGGCCGACAGAACCAAAGATGTGGGTGTTGTTACCGCCGAAGACGCTCTCAACTATTCCTTATCTGGTGTTATGTTGAGAGGTTCCGGTATCCCATTCGATATCAGAAAATCTCAACCATATGATGCATACCCATACGTGGACTTTGACATTGCAGTCGGTATGAATGGTGATTGTTATGACCGTTATTTGTGCAGAATCGCTGAATTCAGACAATCTTTAAGAATTATTGAACAATGTGTCAATGATATGCCAGAGGGCCCTGTTAAAGTTGAAGATTACAAGATCAGTCCTCCACCAAGATCATTGATGAAGGAAGATATGGAAGCTTTGATTCACCATTTCTTATTATTCACAAAAGGTTATTGTGTTCCACCTGGTGAAACTTATACTGCTATCGAAGCTCCTAAAGGTGAGATGGCTGTCTATGTTGTTTCCGATGGTACTGAAAGACCTTACAGATGTAAGATTAGAGCACCAGGTTTCCTTCACTTGGGTGCCTTCGATCACATTGCCAGAGGTAACTTGTTGGCTGATGCTGTCGCTATCATTGGTACTATGGATTTAGTGTTCGGTGAAGTTGATCGTTAAGCAACTTTGATTAGATTTCCTATTTATTTATTACCCATTTTCACTCAAAATCATCACCAGTTCTAGAAACATACAACAGCATCTTCAAGAACTTAACGTTCTTAGCATTAATTGAAAGAATTTCAAATCTAATGATCTTATTTGCTTTCTGCGTCTTGCATTACAAAATAGAACCATATCTTGGTATTCTAACAGCAAATTCATTTCCACATGATCATTAGGTTTCTTTGTTATAATATATAGTTAACTATTCATATTTGAATTTCCCAAACGTAATTGGAAATGCCCCAGATAAAGTTCTCTCTGGTTGCAAAAAAAAATTGAACAGTGCAGCAATGGTACACTATACAAGACGACTACAATTAGTAAAGTAACCCATGACATAACCCATTAATATAAAACAAGATCTAACCAGCTATTGAACTATATAAAAGGTAAATCGAACCTATACCTCCAAGAAACATAAAAGATTTTAAAGCATATGCGTCATTCTCCTCATCAGCACTTTGTGGGCCATGATACATGTAAGGATTCTTTGCACTGGTTCCAGATGCTGAGGTTTGAGGAGCGAAAGAGTTTTGATTATTGTGTCTATTATAACTGTGATGGACCTGCCTCATTAAATGTTTGGTAATTAACTCTTCGCTTACCTTGGAGGCATCGCCGGATTTGGATAGTTGTTTAATAATGGCCTCCCTGGTACCCTCTGACATGTTTCTGCTGATGATTCTTTGTTCAAATTTCAAATTTCTCGCCAAATGTTCATTATAATCAAAATGAGGAACATCAAATCTATCACCATAATTTTTATGACGACCTGAAAACGTTGAATTATTGTCATGACCACTGAAATTATACATGCGATGACGTTTGGTATTGAGACCACTCGAAGTATAATGGGAACCTGACTTTGAGTAGTATTTAGCTTCTCCGTAATACTTGTTTTGCCAATCCTGGCTCCTTCTGGTTGGGGAGTAAGCCTGACCACCAGAAGACTTTAATTCGAAATCATATTGCTTCTTTTTCTTTATATCTTTCAAGGTGTCATATGCGGAAACTATCTCAACGAATTTGTCATTATTGGATTTCTTATCTTCCTCTGAAAGATGAGAATTAAGATCAGGATGGAATTTTTTAGAAAGTTTCTTGAATTGCGCCTTGATATCTTTGATGGAAGCTGAGCTTGGTAAATCAAGAAGCTCGTAGTAGTTGAGCTTAGCAAATAAAGCTCCAGAAGCAGAAAAGAACCTGACCTGATTATGAATCAATCGAGTTGTGCAAGTTCTGGTTATTAGATGCATTGGATATCAGGATGATTTTATGAATATGTAAAAAATAAGATTGATTTATTTGAACCGTTGAATAAATGAAAGGTGTAGAGGGTGGAAAAAGTGGAATATAAATAGGCAAACTTCGGTCAAAAGTTTGAGTCAAAATTAATTCAACTTATCGTCCATCACAATACGGTAAAGTGGAGTGTGAATATGAGGTGCGTACAGCCTTAGTCGCGCAGAAGAGGAGCAATGCTTTGAAAACCTCCTTGCACCCATAGTTAATATCAACTAAAATTATGGTTAATCCGAGATGGGTCCGAACTGCAACCAATAAGATTGCAAAAACCCCTCTGCGAGGCCAACATAAACGAGCGCGGGCTATTTGACTCATGCACCACGATAAGCCATCCATATCTCCGAGAGTCCATCAGTTGATACAACTGTTGGTTTGAATTGATGCAAAATGGGCTTTTGCAGCCCGAAACTTGACGCTGGCGCTAAATCCAGCAAATAGAAGCTTGTAATGGTTCAACAAAGCTCATCAAGAAAACCGAATCGCCAATCTTGACATCAGTAGCACGTCAGCCGTTTTACAGGATGGAATTGAAAGTCCTTGTTCCTAGCTAGTTTTACAATTTTTTTAATCATTTAAACCTTGATGATGGCCCCTGAGAATCATAAAGTTTAGATTTGTTCAAAGTCCCGGCTGGTCCCGGGCATAAGGAATCACTGGGTCACGTGAACACTCAACCTCAGTCATTTTCCAATCAATTTCTTCCTTCTAGTATGTTCTGTTTTGTGCACGTTTTTTTCGCCATTGCCACTGTAAATTTTCATATAAAAAGATTTGTATAGTACCGAATATAATCTACCCCATTAAATCTTAAACACATAAAATGCCTAGACAAAGAAGATCCGCACCAGCTCCTAGAACCCAAACTAGATCTGCTCACACTGCTGCTGCTCCAGCTGCCAGCTACCCATCTGCTCACCCATCTGCTGCTTCTCACCCTCAAACTCAACAAAGACAACCAGGTTTGTTTGGACAAATGGCATCTACTGCCGCTGGTGTCGCTGTTGGTTCCACCATTGGTCACACTCTTGGTGCTGGTATTACCAGTATGTTTGGTGGCTCTTCTGCTCCAGCTGAACCAGTTCCTCAACAACAACAACAAGATTTCCAACAACAAAACAGAAGTTGTGATGTTGATGCCTCTAACTTCACCAGATGTTTGAGTGACAACGATGGTAACATGCAAATTTGTGACTACTACTTGCAACAATTAAAGGCTTGCCAAGAAGCTTCTCGTCACTACTAAAATCACTGTAAATAAGCTGACTATTTAAACTCATATTTATAATTATTTATTGAAGGTTTATCTTCGAAAAAATACAATGCATTCAAAAGTTGTTACTTCTGCGTAGTGTATTCTTAGAAATACAGGAATTGTAACGTTTTATATAATCAATGAATATCTATATGAAGCTAAGTAAATGACAATTTGGAACCTATTTCTTAGTAGGTTCTTGAGTTGAATTGAAAAAGTAGTAGCCACCAGCGACTCCTCCAATACCAAAGAGAGCAAGTAAGGCAGGGCTTGGACCTGATTGTTCAGAGCCAGTCTCATGTCCTTCAACCTTTGGGACACCATCAGCAATTCTATCGTGTTCAATGTCCTCGACGACTTGTGGCTTTGTAACAGAGGAAGTTTTATGGTCAACTTCATTTTCACCCAAATGAACAACATCAGATTGATTGATCTCCGGGTTAAGAGATGATTGAACATATTTGTCTCTGTTTGCTGGTTTCTTTGCTTTGGCGGATCCGGAAGCAGCAGAATTGGTAACATCGACGGGCTTAGAACCACGATCTTGCAAGTATTCTGGTTCGGCGCTGACGAATTCACCCCCACGCACAACTCTAGCATCATTGGCTTCTACCTTGACTGATGACGCACCTTCTTGGTTAAGCATCTCTTTCTCAACTCTTGCCTTCTTCTCGTGAGCGATATCTTGTTTGACGGCTTCTGGGGTAATTGGTGGAATTTTGGGCTCGGCAACCTTTGGAATGAAATCGTACTTAAACTCCCATTCATTGATCGAAGTCTGAGATGGCAATCTGTATGAATCAATTGAAGATTCATCATTCTTAGCCAATCTAATGGCTGCTTGATGTAATCCTCTTATTTGAGGTTTGATTAATCCCAATTTCGAGACGGTCACTCTTGAAACTCTCATAGCCATGGTCAATTGATTTATTTAATTTGATTTCTTTAGTTGTTTAATGAATAATTTATCAGGTGAAAAAAAAGACGAGTAGGTTGTATTGTACACTTTGCTCAGTTATTTAGTGGGTAAAAATTCAATGTCGGTTTAAGGGATGACTGAATCCACGGGCATTTTGCGAAATGGTGACATTTGCGGGGGCGGGGGGGTATACAAGGTGTATGGGTGTGGATGCAAAATATATTAGAAGATAAGTATTGAGGTTGTGCAGGGGATTATATAAAATTGAATGACTAATAGTTGATCAAATCTTCCAAGTACTGACTTGGTGGTCTTGATTTCTTTGTTGTAGATGTCTTTGGCTTATCTTCATAGTTGTTTAGAATGTTTTGGGAACCATTGAATCTTCCAGGGTCCTCGGACTCAGTATCGCTACCAAATCCGTCACCAATTCCACTACCAGAGATGGAACCTTCATCGTGGCCAAGTAACGCGGATTGTGTGAGGAAGGAGTGGGATGCAGGCATAACATATTGAGTTTGAGGATCCAAAGTATTGAGCATGGAATGCTGACTAGCATTCGGTAAATTCATTATGCTGTAGCTCGAACTTTGGAGTCCCTGGAAGCTCTGACTGCTGTCGTCCAATCCCAACACACTTTGGCTGTATAATGGCAAGGAAAGATTTGACTGTGACTTTCTATTGCCCATTATATCGAGTACTGGGCTGATGAACATTGAGCCTCGGCTTCCTGGGGTATTTTCAGTATTATTGATAGCACCTCTATAAGAGCGGCCTTGCTGACTGGTACTACTTGACGAGCTGACATCATAGGGACCCTGTTTCAATAGATTCAAGCTGGAATTCGAGGGGTGATTATTCGAATTCTTCTCCCAAAAAGAGCTAGTGGAACTGCTTGAACTAAATAGATTGTCACCAAAACTTGGAGTTGTGAAACTGAAATTACTGTAATATAATTCTCGGTCAACTTTAGCTTTCCTGTTGGACTGAAAATATGCAATCAAACGATAGGTGAAAAATGTTATTAAGATGAGTCCGATTATACCACCCACTATGATAAACACTAAGTTGTTTGGTAATGTTGGTGTGTAGATATAAGGGTTGCTCTGGTACCCAGATGTGTCCTTGGCACTTGGAACATCAATGGAATAAGTGTAGACCTCCGAAGATAGTGTGGGCATTGCATAATCAGTTTCATATTCAGTCACATCTCTCCTGATAATTGTAGTAAGAGGTGCTGCTGTGGTAGACACCAAAGTGGAAGATGTCGATGCCATTTTCTTTAGTCAATTCACTATGACAACGAAAAACTGGAATAATAGAATAAAAGAAGTGGAAAATCTCAAGCTTATAAACAAGAATTGAAAAAAAAAATACGACAAGAGAAGGAGGGCCCAATTTAAGCTTAAGTTGAAATTAGGTTCATTTACTACGAGATGCATGACTCAGATTCAAGACCCTCAGCAATGCACAAAACTATCCTACTCTCCTACAACGTTATATTTGCCATCATTCAGTGTTCATACAAGGTAACTCATCCTTGACGACAACATAACACTTAGAGGTCTCAATACAGCTCGACAACTGGTCCAATTCAACAGCCTATTGTGATAAATAAATTGCATTCACGTATTGTAGTCCTTAGATGTTTTCTTTGTGGCCTTTCTTTGTCTGGTTTTGTTTCTGGTTAATCCCTTATTATACGAAATACGTATGGATTTCATTGTAATGCCAGTTCTAGATGTATGAGGTGTTTTTCATTTTCGCAACCGTGAACCGCGTCGCATAAAAATAATCAACGCGTTTTTGTTCCGTCCCCTTGTCAATTTTCAAATTGGCGATTGTTGTGTCGAATTTTATTGTACTGATTTCTTCTATGCATTGATTGTAATTAAATATATTACACTACTTGAAATAATTCGACATGTCTAGACTCATGAGGTTTTCGAAATCTCAAAATCTCCAGTCTTTATCAACCGATTCTATTGCCCAGTTAAATTTTTCTCTTAATGTTTTAGAGAATAATTTTTCAATTGGGACATCGAATTTCTTCGAAAAAACTGCACATAAACGTGGATCTATATAATTCAATTTAGATGTACCCAAAGACACTTCTGAATTGTCTTCTTTGTCCTTTAATTGAAACTCAGTATTGGTAATTCTATTTTCAATTGTTTCAATTTGACTCTTGAGTTTTTCAACAGTTGCATTTTTAGGAATCTCTGGCTCTCCTGTTTCCAATTCTTTGGTATACTCTTCACGTAATTCTTGAATTTGATCTAATTTCTTCTTCAAATCTTCTTCGGTGAAAGTTGGAATGCCGGTTAATTTTTCTTTCTCTTTCTCTCTTTCGAATTTTTTATTCGCTTGATCTTTCATCCTTTCAACTATTAGAGAATGGACTTTTTTAGTTTGCGTTTTATTAACTTCGTTGAGTTTTTGGAAGAATTTGGGGTTTGCATCCTTCTCGGTTGGATCAAGTTTCAAAATGATTTTCTTTAATCGATTCTTCTGCCACATTAATTCAAGAAGTTTGTCTTGAATCTTAGCGACTGACCCGGCGTGTGACTTACTAACCGTACGCTGGTGATTACACAAAATTGCAACCGTTCTGTTAGCGGCATTGAACTTGGTAACTTTTTCTGCAACTGTACCCTCGTTTTTGATCAAATCTAATTGATCTTGCATTGTTTTAGATGCATTGTATGTACGGAACACCTTGGCAGTTAAACCTTTCATGTACTTTTGGAATTGCTTATTCAAAATAGTAGGTGTGATTCTGTCAAACAAATCATCACCAGGCTGTTTTGGTGCCTTCTTGAAGATTCTTAAATTCTTGAAGACTTGTGAATCAACTTCGACTTCCTGGTAAAATCTAATGGAATCTTTACCTAAGAAATCAAAGATAACCTTATTGGGAGGAGTCAACGTCACATGCTCATATCTTAAAGAACAACAACCGACAGTATCAGCCTCATCGTCTCCTTTTTCACCACCCGCTCTCAATGCAAAAATATCAATCAAATATGTAGCAGTTGCCATCTGTCTGTTTTGCATTAATTGATCTTTGAGCAATTTAGTGTAATCTGCTCTGATTGAATCAATATGATATTTCAAGTTTCTTGCGGTTTCGAATTTTTTGAAATCTGACATACCTTTCACTGAAGAGTTAGCAGCAAATTTAACGTATTTGAACGAATCAGAAATATTTTCTCTCCACATGGCCAACCAAGAAACGGTGTGATCATGTTTGATAGCACCCCATTGGTGACCAGCAGGAGGGTCCGGGACTTTGGCACCCTCGGTTAAATTGAGAGTGATGTCTTCTGGTTGGACTCTTCTTTTGAATTTACCTGTCTTAGGGTGAGCACCTCTACCTCTGAAAAGACCTGGTGGTTCGACTTTGAAATTACCAACTTGCTCTTTACGGCCATTGAGCAAACAAGTCTTATAAGGCTCTTCGATCTTATCACGTTCTTCCTTAATCCTCTTTTTATCTTCACGAGTCATGTTCTTTTTCTCTTCTCTCTGTTGAACAAAATATTGGAACATTTTGGAAAAGTCTAATCTTTTGAATTCGGTTATCTCAACATTTGCCCCACCATGTTCGTTGAGAACTTGTATGAAGTCATTGAAGAAATTTTTCTGGAAAACTGGATTTTTGGTGTGGTCACTATCAATCATTGCACCAAAAAATCCAGCCACTTCTTCTGCTGCAGGTGGTAAATTGACAGGTTTACCATCATAATAAAGCTTGACGTGAGATGGTAAAGGCTCGTATTCTGGAGGGAAAATCACACCATTATGCTCTAAGGTATCCCATTTAATTTCATCATTTTCTATGTTTTGGGCCTCCCACCACTTGAATTTTTCATCATTATCATCTTCTTCTTCTTCTTCCTTTTCACTCTTAGGTACCGGTGAAGACTTGGTATCAGTTTCAAGTTTCTTCTCCTTCTTTACTTTGGACGATTGAGAGCTCAATTTCTTCTTCTTATTCGAAGAAGAGATGTCACTTTCTGGTTCATCTTTAACTTTGGTCTTTTGGGAAGATTTACTTTTCTTTTCCTTATCTTTACCCTTCTCGGACTTGTGCTTTTTGGATTTAGATTTGGAGCTGGACAGCTTCTTTCTTTTCTTCTTCATTGGCTCATCGTCGCTGTCTTTGTAGGCACCGTTGCCATTTACATCATTGGAGTTGTCATTGGCGAGTTTGGCCAAAGGCTTGTCTTCATCATCATCAGATTCTGCAAAAGAATTCTGAGCAGGCCTTGATCTTTTTGAGAGCACAATCTCATCTTCTGAAGAGCTCATGATAGTTCTCTTTTGTCGATATTGAACAGAATGTGGATTTGGTCAAACCCAAATGTATTGAATGAGATGGATGGGTTAGAAGGTGGTAGAAAAAAAAGTTCTGGGAGGTGCGTGAATATTTATAATTTACCAGAATAATTGAAAAATTGGCGTCGTACCCGAATAATAGGAAAGAATCAACACGAAATCCTTACTTGTTTTTAGTAGTGGACTAAAGGTAGGTTTCAGTGCAATTAGTCGCTAATGTCGAAGTTTTATACTTTTAAATATCCAACACTTTATTTCTCTTAATCCTAACCACTTTTTGGTGTACTGATCTTACGTGTCAAAAATCGTCACTCGAAATTTGGGAGACGCGTCCATGAGTTGGGAGTGCACGACCTCGAAACCTAGGGCATATAATATCTGATTGAAAAATGTGAGAGCACGTGAAGTATCACGTGCGTAGATACTTAAGCCCAACGGGTCATTGTAATAACAGTGAAGTGATTTGACCGACGTTTTACGGTTAATCCACTGTGTTTTCGATCTAGTAATCGCACGAGCGGCAACAGCCACAAAGTACCGAAAACAACATTCGGCTACCAAGATACTACGCGCATAGGATTTATTTGACTTGCCGTAATAAACATTTTGTGAATTTTTGAGAAAAAGACGAAAAAGGTGAAAAAATACACAATTGTTGTAATTCGACGTATCTGGGACAGGCCTCAAATTATGAAAAGTTATCAAAACAGGCTCTTATCATATCACATCAGCTTTCAGACTCAGACCAAGATGAAATCCGTATTATGAAGTGATGCCGCTCCGTCAAAACATATTACTTTATCGGGTTAGTTAAATGGGTGTGAAGAACCTGGTGCCTCTCACGTGACTCTTGTTGAAAAGTATTGTTTTAATGCGAGTCGATGCAAAATTTACCAAATGTCCATTTTTGTTTACCAAAAACAATTGTAGGTAAAAAATTAATTTGTTTCATCAATATTGTGACTGAAACAGAGAGAATGACTAAAACAGTTGAAAATATAATAATCCGAACGATTTAATCACATCGGTGTTTTAATATTATTTAGAAAATTAACAAAATACCATACTATCGCAAATGTATAGAACGATAATAGATGATCGCTAAAAGTAAATACATCATAGCAAATTAAATAAAAATCTTGTTGAAACCATATTGAAACAAAACCATTTATACTTCCTCAACAAGTAAAAACTGATCAATCCCCATAATGATGCAGCAATGGTTCAGAACTTGGTCATTACTAAGTCATTTTTAGTGTTTGACTTCATTCATTAACTATGGAGAGAGCATGCGCACACTATTCCTTTTGCGGCTATTGATTGTTACTATTCCAAATCGGGATGTTTTGTAAATATGCTTAACTATTTCACTAATAAAGAAAGAATCATAATAAATAAATAAAGAAATAGTAGATTAGGAAAGGGTAAATTGATGGAATTCTCATCCACAAATAAGTATATATCCATTTATGATTCTTAGACGTTGCACAAGAAGAAAAAAATTCGTTTCTTCGTCTTAACAGTTTTTTTTACTTACCCAAACCCAAAACCTTCCCATTTCCTTTCAAAGTCTTCATCATTGAGGTTGAATCTCACTTCTCAGTGTCATCATTAGGAGCGAGTTCATCTTCTCTTCTTTGCATTAACTTATAGACGTCTACATTCCCATTAGGTTCTAGCCATTCAAAGTTTATTTATAAAATTTAAAATGTCAGTTCGTACTCATCCATTGCAACCATTACAACCATTGAATAATGGCCAACTCAATTCAAGATCTAATAACGTCACACCGATTAAATCCTTGAGATGGGCCAAAGAAAACGCTGGACCTGAGTTGGATCACAAGGATCAGCAAGTTCACCAACAAGCACAACAAGCTCAGCAACAAAGATCAAAAAAGAAGAAGGAAAAACTAAGTGCCTTGTGCAAGACCCCACCATCAATTGTTCGTACTAGAAATGGTAGAGATTACCGTCGTGGTACTTTCCTTGGTGAAGGTGGTTTCGCTCGTTGTTTCCAAATGAAAGATGCTTCTGGTAAAATTTACGCTGCTAAAACAGTAGCTAAAGCTTCTATTAAGAACGAAAAGACAAAAACTAAATTGTTATCTGAAATCAAAATTCACAAATCTTTGAAACATGCTAACATTGTTAATTTTGTTGACTGTTTTGAAGATGATGTCAATGTATACATTTTATTAGAAATTTGTCCTAATCAATCACTTATGGAATTATTGAAAACCAGGAAAAGAGTTAGTGAACCTGAAGTTAGATATTTCATGGTTCAGATCGTTGGTGCTATCAAGTACTTACATTCAAGAAGAGTTATTCACAGAGATTTGAAATTAGGTAACATCTTCTTCGACCCTGACATGAACTTGAAAATTGGTGATTTTGGCTTAGCCTCCGTTTTACCTTCAACCGATTCAAGAAAATATA
Organism: Hyphopichia buzzinii; assembly: GCA_030556945.1. NCBI lineage: Eukaryota > Fungi > Ascomycota > Pichiomycetes > Serinales > Debaryomycetaceae > Hyphopichia > Hyphopichia buzzinii. The sequence continues at coordinate 420,470 of JAKTUZ010000006.1, read as the reverse complement.
CCATTTGCGGTACTCCAAACTACATTGCTCCTGAAGTCTTGGGTGGTAAAAATGTCGGTCATAGCTTCGAAGTTGATATTTGGGCTATTGGTATTATGATGTATGCCTTATTGGTTGGTAAACCTCCTTTTCAAGCAAAAGATGTTCAGGTCATTTATGAGCGTATCAAGAAATCTGAATACAGTTTCCCAGCTGATAAACCAATTTCGAGTGAAGCAAGAGAACTTATTCAAAGCTTGTTAAGTTTAAATCCACTTCAAAGACCTACTATTAATGAGATTCTCGAATTTGACTGGTTCAAAGGCCCTTTCCCAGACAAAACTTATGAAGTCAGTTTGACAATGACTCCGGATAACTTGCAAATGATTTCCCCTGCTCAAGCAGCCGCCAACTTTAACAATGCTAAAGCCAGCGCAGGTATCTACACCCCAAGATCTAAGAACCCAGTGGAAATCTTAAGATCCGATCTACAATCCGAACAACCAAGAGCAATGTTGCCACAATCCTTATCTCCCGGTGACACTAGAAACAAATACCAAGAAGTTGACCCAACATCGGTGGGCAGAAGTTCAAGAAAAGTCAACTTCAATGATAAGTATGCTAGTACCATAAGTGCATTAAACAGAGTCTGTTACGACACGGTTCAAAATATGAGAAGATTAGATCAAACCAAGTATAACCGACTCGAAACTATGGAATTGCCAAGTTGTGAAAATCCAACTCTTGTTAGCAAGTGGGTTGATTATTCCAACAAATACGGTTTCTCATATCAATTAAATAACAATGACATCGGTGTTTTATTCAATGATGACAACACCATCTTAAAACTTCATGGAAGTGACAAATTCTTGGAATTGATTGTTCATGAAAATGAAGGTTGGACATGCATTGAAAATTCAACTAGTCACCCACCAAGTCAGGCAAGAAGGCAACTTGAGATCGTTGAGTTCTTCGCTAAATACATGAGCAGTAACTTGTCAAAAGTCAGTGAAAACGAACAGAAGGCCGAGGAAGTTTTCTTAAGACGTTACACTAGAACTGCTGATTTTATCATGTTTGAAATGACCAACGGAAACTTCCAATTCAACTTCAAAGACCATCATAAAATTGTTGTTTCGAAGAATGGATTAGCTGTTACCCATGTTTCACCAAATCGTGTCACTGAAACTCATCCATTGATCTTGGTCTTGAAACAAGGTAACTTCCCATCCACTGATGTTCCTGATTGTTTAGAAAAAATTGCCATAATTCAAGAAGCAATCAGGGAGAAAATAACCCTTTAAGACAGGGATTACGATAATCTTTAATCTGTATTACTAAAGTCATACCCAATCAGTCATTTGAAAATCAAACCACATATAACAGACAAAAGCATAGATCGAGTTCATTTATTGATGTATTCGAATTCTCATGTTGAATTATGTGGAGTTATTTAAACTTATTCCATCTTTTACGTTTCTTTCGACTTTTATTTCTATATTTACTTTTGCTTTCATGTTATCACGTTCGATTTGATGAATAAAGTTTTCACGAAATTTTATAGTATCATTTAACCTCTCTAATAAACATAAAATGTTACAGGAATTTAGTTCTACAATTTATTTCGAGAAGTAACAAAAAGGTAAGGTAAACGGGAAAAACTATTATTATTGATGAGACTAATATACAATATACAAAGCAAAGCAAATGCCAGAGAAATATATGAGAGCAAGTGAATAAGTTGTGCTCCAAGTTTTGACAACTATTAAATTTTGGAGGTTTGATATGAGGAAAATCAGTCGATAACCATTAATTGGCCTCGAGCAAACAAAACTCAAATGTCATCGTCGTTGGTGCTCAACAAAGACTTAAGGGCCCATTCGTCCTTGAACTTTGTCTTGATGACGTCTAATTCACTAATCAAACCGGAACAAGCATTTCTCAAAGCTTCTTTAGGGCTATAATCATCCTCAGTTTGTATTCTAAGTACAAAGTTAGCAAACAAAGGGTGTTCAATTTTGTAAGCAGCAAAGATGACTTTGTCATCCTTCAAAAGCTGAGCTCTCAATAAGTTGGCTAATGTATGATCTTCTCTTTCTATTCTAATCAATGCAGCATTGGGCACTTTAGTATCTGGAGTTATCTTGATTCTAATTGAAGTTAGTAACGAAAAAAGGGATCCCTGTAATCATGCACATACTTATCAACACCGTCTGGCAATATGAAAAGCTCAAATCTATCTGGGGCATTCATTATGGATTGATTATTTGTAGTTTAAAGAGCTTACCGCTGGATTATGTATTCAATGTATTTCCATTTTTCACCAGTCTCCATTAGGTATTAATGTCGCCTTCCAAAGTGCGTCCGTGTCTATGCAGAACCGAAAATGTCGCTGAAAAACTATTATTGGTGGGCCAGGGTTACCCGGAGTCTTGAGTCTCATATCCATAGCATTATTCGAAAGAAGACCTGGCGTTGACATAATCCCCAGTTCAGGAAGTGTTTTAGAAAAAGGTGATTAGTTACAAAAATACAATAATTAACCAGCTGATCAACCACACTTGTTTCATTTTCTCAAACGAGTACCCTTTTCCCTGAATCACTATTCGACATTACCCCGTGTTAGTTTTTCTAGTTGTCTGTTTGGTTCGAGTTAAACGTGATTATCAGAAGAATTAATTCATCAACACATTTTATTTGTCGCCGTCCTCGAAGCCTGGATTCATAACTTGCTCCTATTTCTTGAATCATGTCCAATCAACAGGATATTTGGAATAAGCAACAACGTCCATTGGGCCAGCCTTTCAAGTATGTGAAGCAAAATAAACCAAAATTGGATTCAATATTGATGTTGAATCGAGCCTACCTTATTCTAAATCCAGCTACTAACAATTCTAGTCGCCAACACCCTCCAGTGTTACCCCCTCCTGCCACTTTAGAGCAAGGTACGTATAAATTCTCGAGGTCATTCCTCACCTCACCTAGATTTTTGCCTATACTAACTTCTTTCAGGTGGTCAATCTTTTTACCCTTTACCTAGTCTCCCAAGTTTAGGGAATGGCGCTAGCCACCACCAACCCGGTCACAGCTTTTCCATTCCTGGCATCAATCCAGCTAGCCACAATGAACAATCAAGACACACTCAGGCTGCAAGACGGCCTTCGAATGTGGCCCTTCCGGCGCAATCACCACAGTTGCCTCTCCCTTCATCGCTAGCCCCTACACTGTCTTCGGTCGGTACCTCACTCACCACCCCGCCCACTGGCTCTTCTGGTATGGGAGCTGCCATCGGCTCCACCCAGCCGACTCCCGCCACCAGTGCTCAGGCTCCTCAAGCTTCTGCCACGGCTGAGCAACAACCTGATCCTTCCCAACAGCCAGGTCAACAGCCGGGCCAGCAGCCGGGCCAGCAGCCGGGCCAGCAACCAGGTCAACAAACAGGCCAACAGCTGCAAAATCAACTTACACAACAGGCATCACAGGAGCATACCATTCCCCAAGGTGTGTTGAATAGATCCTCTACAACAAATGTGTACAGACCCTTAAATGTCAAGGATGCATTGTCCTATTTGGACCAAGTCAAGGTTCAATTCTACAATCAGGCTGATGTTTACAACAATTTCTTGGACATCATGAAAGATTTCAAGTCCCAAAGGTATGTCTTTTTTCTAATCTCTCTTCTTCACGTCAATCCCATCCATTTCCTTCTTCTTGATTTGGCCTTCCGTGTCTTATATATCAAATGCCCACCTTATACCTTCAAGAAAAGTATACTTGGCATTTGCTACTTTTTTGGCCTGTTAATTTCATTTTTCTCTATTCTTTCGTCGGCTGTTTCTATTGGCCGTTATCTCGGAAGCGCCTTTTTGTCAATTTCTTGATTAGGATTGCTCAGGGTAGAGCGGGCACGGGTGCGCCCTCGAAGTCCCCGCGTATTCACCCAAATCGAGCCAACACGTGATCTCTTATTCAAATTTCGTTTACTAACAACTTATAGCATCGACACTCCGGGAGTAATTGACAGAGTTTCCACCCTTTTCAGAGGTCACCCCAATTTGATCCAGGGATTTAATACTTTTTTACCTCCTGGGTATAGAATCGAGTGTTCTTTGGACCCTTCAGATCCAAATCCTATTAGAGTGACCACTCCAACCGGTACTACTACTAGACCCAACCTCAACGTCAGCTTTCCACCTTCAGCCAGTGCCAGCGGTGAACAGCAATTGGGAGGTGCCCATGAGTTCCATTCACAACCACCATTTGGTCTTGAACAAAAACCTGATCAACAACAAGATCAAAATGGTGGACAAATTGAATTCAATCATGCTATCTCCTATGTCAATAAAATAAAGACTAGATTCGCTAACCAACCGGAAATTTACAAACAATTCTTGGAAATCCTACAGACTTACCAACGCGAACAAAAACCAATTGGTGAAGTTTATGATCAGGTTACTCTTCTATTTGCAAATTCACCCGACTTGCTCGATGATTTCAAACAGTTCTTACCTGATACTAGTAACCAACAAGGCTATTTGCAACAACAGGCTCAACAAGTTGCTCACCAAATGCAGCCATTGGCTCAAGAGCAGCTTTATTATGCCAACGGAGCTGCTCAATTACCTCCCGTGGGTAATTTCCAATCACCTGCTTCTGCTATTGATGGCCAATACGCAATGCAACCTCGTCCTGGCTACGGAATGCAACAGGAAATGGTGGGTCCAGATGGCCAACCCATTGGTCTTCAACAAGATCATTTGTCTAGACAAAAGAAAGGATCCATGTCAGAAGAACAACAGTACGAGAACAACTATAACAATGAAGCTCACTACTCTAGTTTACGCTCGGTTCTGAGACAACCAGTTAGAGGTAAACTTGGCACTCCCTCAACCTTAACCAAATCTGAGTCTGTTAGTGTTGTAACCAACCCTACATTGGTTCCAGGTATCCCTGAACCAGTTCCCCCATCTGCAACTGTTAAATCGTCCTCACTCTCTGAAGAGATCAGCTTCTTTGATAAAGTCAAAAAGGTCATTGGAAACAAACAAACATATAATGAATTTTTGAAAATTATCAACTTGTTTACTTTAGACATTCTCGACAAAGAAACCCTAGTTGAGAGAGCTGAATCTTTCATTGGCGATGGTCATCCTGAATTAGTTAATTGGTTTAAAATTTTCGTTGGTTACGAAGATAAACCCCAAAACATTGAATCCATCACCTTCAAAAAGCATCAATTGGAGTTATCCTTATGCAAGGCTTACGGTCCTTCTTATAGGCAATTACCAAAGTCCGAGACTTACATGCCTTGTTCCGGTAGAGATGAAATGTGCTGGGAAGTTCTCAATGATGAATGGGTTGGTCATCCAACCTGGGCTTCTGAAGATTCTGGTTTTATTGCCCATCGTAAAAACCAGTACGAGGAAATCCTTTTCAAAATTGAAGAGGAAAGGTTGGAATTTGATTACCACATGGAGACCAACTTGAAAACTATTCAAATTTTGGAAACTATTGCTAACAGAATTGCCAATATGACCCCAGAACAGAAGGCAAACTTCAAGTTGCCTCAAGGCCTTGGTCATAACTCAACAACCATTTATAAGAAGGTTATCCGTAAGGTCTACGATAAGGATAGAGGATTCGAGGTCATTGATGCATTACATGAAAATCCAGCTGTTGCCGTTCCTGTTGTTTTAAAAAGATTGAAGCAAAAGGATGAAGAGTGGAAAAGATCTCAAAGAGAATGGAACAAAGTCTGGAGAGAAATGGAACAAAAGGTCTTTTACAAGTCTTTAGATCATCTTGGTTTGACATTCAAGCAAGCTGACAAGAAGCTTTTGACTGCCAAACAATTGGTGAGTGAGATTAGCACCGTCAAGGTCGAGCAACAGAATAAGAGATTACATCCATTAACTCCAAAACCTCAAGAGCAACTTAACTACAAATTTGATGATAATGAAATTTTATACGATATCTTGAGGTTATCTGATGTTTTCATTTTCCGTTCTTCAAACTATTCATCAAACGATCGTGAAAAGCTCAGCGTGTTTTTCAAGTATTTCATTTCGATCTTCTTCAATATACCTAATGAGACTATCGCAAAAGCTTTGGCTTTTAGAGCTCGCAAGGATGCAACTGAAGAAAATGGCAATAACGACGAATCTGAAGATGTCGACGCAAATGATAATGCCAACAACGAAAATGATGATTCGCCTTCGACATCCAAGAAACGTCTGCGTGAAAACGATTTGTTACGTGATGTATTAAAGAAGCAATCGAAGTCCAAAAAAGACGATCACGCTGACTCTCCATCTCATAACTCAAGCGAGTCAGAAGATCAGGAAGCTATCGATTTACTTGAGAAATCAAGTGAATTATGGATTAAGGCCACCAACTCCAACGCATCTCCCAAAGATGGAAGTGACAACGCCCATGGTAAGCGCGACAGATACAACTTTTTCTGCAATACCACTATCTATGTGTTCTTCCGCCATTTGAGAACATTGTTCGAAAGATTGGAAGAGATCAAAGCTATGAATGAAGTAGTTGGTAAGGAAATAAGATCTCGTAAAGTTCCTCAATTTGCGAAGGACTTGAACTTATTATCTCACCAAATGGAAGATATGGGTGTTGAAATTGTTGGCAACAGAGATTGTTACCAACAAGTATTGGAGTTGTCAGAAAGATTGATGGAAGGAGACGTTGAACATCAATGGTTTGAAGAGTCATTACGTCAAGGTTACAAGAACAAGGCTTACAAACTCTACACCATTGATAAAGTTGTTCAAGCCTTGGTCAAACACATGCATACTATGATAACTGATTCAAAGGCTTCGGAAATGATTGTTCTCTATGAGAATGACAGATGCACACCCATTTCCACTGCTAAAGATCAAATTTTGTATCGTATGCAAGTGAGATCATTGATGACTAATGACGAAAACATGTTCAAAATCTCTTTCAGAGATAGTGACTCCACAGTTAACATTCAATTCGTTAGTCTTGACGATTTGACCATTAACGATCATGAAAACGCTGAAGAAGAATATAACTATTATGTTACAAGTTATGTTATGTCCCATCCTACTGAAGGGGTTCCAGCTTCCAGGCTCAATATGCCATTCTCCAAGACGTTCATCGAAAACGTTGACGAAGATCAAGTAGACGGGTTGGTATCCACCGGCTTGAAAGTTTCCATATGTGAAAACACATATCGCTTGTTCTTCGAACCTGGCGCTCACGACGAATTCACCTCTAATTCAGTGTACAGCAAACAACGCACTGAGTCTAGATCTAAACAAGAAAAGATTGATCACCTTAAAAGTTTAATAGATAATGAAGAATTTGGGTGGAAACTGGGTCTTGAAGAAAATGAGAGCCCTCAGAAACTTGAAGAAAAGGTAAACCTCCTCTTGAAGGAAGGTTCCAAGAGCTACAAGGAATTTCACACAAAGACCGAAGATGTTGAAATGAAGGATGTCGAGGAAGAAAATAAGGAAGAAGAAAAGGAACCAGAGTCCAAAGAAACAGAAGAGGGCCAAAAGGAAGAAGGCGAACCCAAATTGTTGGCTCCGTTCCCTAAATCCACCGCTGATATGACCATCGATGCTGACTCTACAGAAGTTCAAGATAACAACGACACCACTGCCTACCAAGATGCTAACGACACCACCGCCGACGAAGCCACTGTCAACCAAGAAGACGTTTCAAATGCAGAAGCCTACCCTACTGCTACTTCGGCTTCAGAAGAAATCAAATCCGAAGAAAAAAAGGATTAGGTAATGGGCCAAACCATTATCGTAATCATTGTATTCATTGAGTCTATTTTTTATATTACGAATATGTATTTTGTATCTATTTTTTTAATACTTGCTTATAATGCTGTATATTGAGTCGTCAAATTATTTCCATGAGTTATAGAACATCATATTCAACGTCTTGAAAACTTACCTTCAGCTGCTGCTCTGGCCAATCTTTCAGTTGCAATACTATGTGCCAATTTTTCTCTTTGATCAAGTCTTCTTGCAACGAATGATTTCTCGTCTTTAATCAATAGTAATCTCAAAATAATGTCCTCCGCCAAGGTTTGGGCAGCTATAGGATCAGATCTAGCCTCCTGGGCATCTTCATTTGCTTGTGCCCTTGCCTTTGCGGTGGCATTCGCCATAATGGTTTTATTTCTAAGTATTGAACCAGCTCTGCTATTTGCTCTACCGCGTTTGGTAACAGCATTATAACTAGTATCAAAATTGTTCTTATCACGAAGAGTCTTGATGAAAGCAGGTGATAACCTTTCAACTTCCAGCTCTAAGAACTGTACATCGCTATCATAATAAACAGGAAGTAACAACAAAGCTTGGTATTGTTCATTTTTCAAATCTTTGATTGGAGGTCCATTACCATCATTATGAAAGAAATCAAAACAAAGAAAGTTTAGCCACGAGAAGACGGTTTCAAGCTCGTTATTAGTGAGTGATTTTCCAAATCCACTTATACCCATGGAATTAGTAACGTTAGCCATCGCAGAACTCACAGCAGACTGCCATCCACTTCCAGAAGAGTTACTATTAGGTTTAAGCTTATTTCCAATACTTGAAAGATGGAAAGTTTTGGCACTAGCAAGTTTAGGCAAAAGAAGCTGATCAGCACTGGCAACAACAACATTCCATGCAGCTATCATGACTTGCAATAATAAATCCTTAGTCAAAAATTCAGCTAGCACTTGTAGATTCATGTTCAAGTAATTATACAAAGGCATCATAGCATCATCCATGCCGTCTTGGGAAGGTTTGATTTGCCCATTACCACCACATATGGACTTTAAATTACTTCTAGAGAAACAGTAATGGATAAATCTAGAAAATTTTTCGACAATTAATTTGATTATTCTTTGTTGAACTCTCTTGAGACTTCTATGTGCCCTTCCCATGACAAAGATGGCATCGGCCCTTTCGCTTTCCACTGCTATTTCAACTAATACTCTCCCTTGAGGATCCAAGTCAAGATAGGTTTCTTGTGGGATACCATCATGCTTATAACGCAGTGGATCCAACTGTAATAAAGCACGTCCACATATTGAATGAGTTCCCACACGCTCTCCCCAGACAGTCACTGAAACAGTTAGGGTAGCATTGGCAGGAAGGGTAATCTCAAACTCTTCATCCCAATCAGGATTGTTCGTATTGCTTACGACACGAGTCTTACCTATGGTTCTCCTGGCTTTAGTATCAATCATTGTGACATATGGGTTCATGCTTGAAAATGTTGATGAAGCATTTGCCGAAGTCAAGTTCTCTGCCTTTATTAAGCGAACAGAGAATATATGACTTGTATACTGTTTTTGAGACGACGGGTCGGACTGTGTTACTGTATTTGAGATGGCTTCAGGGTCCAAAATATCTTCAAGTTTGGCAAGCTGATCCATCATAGCAGCAAGATTGTTTAATGCAATACATGTTTGGGGTTTGAAATTATAAGGTTCCTCTAAATCAAGCTTATTGGCACCTTGAATGTTCGATACAACATTTTTAACTTCATCGAACCAATTACCACTTTTTCTCTTATCATCTGGTTCAGCAGCTTCTTGGAGAAGTCTTTTTTGTTCTTCTTCATCGAGTTCCTTCAAAACTTTGTCTGATATCTTCGAGCAATAGAATAGAACACCATCTGAGATACTTTTCAATAGAGAGGTGTAGACTTTAGCCAATTGAAATTCATCTGCCCAGTTGAGTTGGTTCAAAATCCTCAAGAATTCCTTGATCAAGGTGAAAATATCCAACACGGAAGAACTGAATTTCTTATTATCATCATTGATGTCGATTGGTTCGAAAGTGTCTTTTTCAATAGCATTTCGGATAATGTCAGCAATTTTTTCACCACTTTCATCCACCCATGAAGTTAAAAATGGGTAAAAGAAATTTTCTAAATTGAATTTGAACGAACTTCCTGGTGACACTTGTATGAATATACTTCTTATTTCGGACAAAGACTTATAGGCTTCGATTGCATCACCATAAGACAAGAGTTCGCCCTTATTTTTGGAGTAAGCATCGATGTGCTTCAAAATGTTTTTCGAATCCAAAGCGAACATTCCAGTAATCACGGCGGCCACTGTCTTACTGACATTCAAAAAGCCTAGCAAGGGATTTTTATATCGTTTCTGTAATAGTTTGATATCAGTAACGATACTGTCAGAAATATTCAAGATATGAACGACATCGAGGGTATCGTCTCTTGGGAGATTTGCTAAAAGTTCAGCATATCTGGTCTCAGATATTCTCAACAAAGTCTTTGAAAGTTTCTTCTCCCATTTTTTTGTTAAGCCTGAATCCTCAACTCTGGGGAACAAAGAGTCAGACTCTAAATAATCACCCAAGAACATCAAAAAAGGGCCAAACTTAGGTTTCACTGACTTGTTAAAAATCATGGCTAAATTGTCTTTGAGGGAGAAGAAGATTTCGTTGTAAGAATACGACAAGTTTCTGATCCATTCTTCTTGATCTTTAAGAGACCATATTGACTTATCTTCCCAATCCAACTTACCCATATCTTCCACTACTTTTTTGCAGGTGTGGAACATTGTAGTTGTGAAGTCGAGATCAATGGGACCCAAACTTTTTGGATCATCTTGCGGGTTGCGAAGAATTCGATCTTTCAAGATACCAGACAAATGGCAAGCAGTGTATAACGATGCAGCTCTAGTTGGGAAATCGATACGCCAAAATTTGGCGCACAAAGCTAACAAGTTAGTGCATTGTTTGGAAAGCAAAGGGTCGTCTGGTAAAGAGTCTAATCCAGATTTCAAAGTTGTTTGTGATAAGCATAATACAAGGAGGTTGACATAGTAGATTTTAAGTAATGCAGTGGGTGGAAAGATATAGAAATCATCACCAGAGGGTAGTTGAGGAATATCCAAAAGTTTCATTGCGGATGGAATTGGGTACTTCATGTTCAAAGAGTCGAGATTATCTTGTTCACGTTGTTTCCAGCCGACGTATGCGGAGTCCGAGGAGAAATCGGATCTGGTGAATTGACCTAGATCCTTACCAAGATAGAAAGACACTTGGTTGATGTCTTTATGCAAAGCCTTTTCTTGAGCCAATTCCTTATATTTGAATATATCTTGTTGAAGCTTGATGTCATCGGTGTCAAAGATATTTTTGATTAGGTCGATGAACGCTTGATCCATATCCGAGACACGGAATGACGGTTTCAAGAAAGTTGCAGAAGAGGTGTCAGTATTCAAAGATGTGGAGGAGGAGTTATGGGGTTTGACACCTTTGGGTTTCAAGGATTCCTTGTGTTCTTTCAATTTTTCAATGATCCGGTCACTGTACTTATCCTTTTGGATCAAGCTTATTAGTATTTGAACGAAAACTTCTGCTTGTTTGAACACAACGTCACTGACGTCTTCCTGTGGGATGCTACCAACTTTGACCACTTCTTTGTTCGCAGAGGACACGAATTTCATTAGCAAGTATTCAGGTTTATTAATCCTGGAGATTTCTGTTTTCACGTTGGGGTCCAAAAGCTCACTGTACATTCGAAGAAGAGATCTTCTTGTGAAATCATCGTATTTTTTGCCCCTCTGTTTCATGGCAATGAGATTCAAGCGTGTTTCCAAAGCCCCAAGGAGATACGGTGGGAGTTTCACATCGTCGGTGGGCAATCTTGAATGGCGATTTTTGGGTGTACCGGAAGATGCTTCCAACAGCAGGGACGATTGGGTCTTTTTGGACACGATTGGGGTCTTGAATCGGGCCTCATTGGTGTATTCCAAAATAATGATCTTCAATACTGCCTGGTAGAGTTTATTGATGTCGATGTTATCATAGGATTTATCATCATTGAGAAGATGAGCAGATGCCAAACTATGACTTCGGCTATTGGGATCTTTCCTCAGCATGGGCCCCTGGAAATTAGATGTTGCAATTGTGGGACAATAAATCTGGCTTGTCGTAGTTGTAGAAAAAAACCAGTAGTGAATTTTGAGAATCATATAAGGCTGATATATACAATACGAATTTCGCGTTAACACGCAGGGTTGCCAACAATAGCATAGCAGCCCGATTTAACATGAAATGAGACCTAGAAAGAATCGACATTGAAGAATTCTACAAGAAGTAACCCAATAGTATATATTACACGTTGCAAGAGAAGTCATAAATATGGAGAAAGGCTTTTTTGACAGGCTAGTCTTCCTCGCTATGGGGCCAATTGTAGTCTGACTCCGATTCGTCATCGTCATCGTCGTGAACAATTTCCTCGGACTTCTTGTTGGAAGGCTTAGAGGGCGTAGCGGGCAATGGCTTGGGCGCGAGATCGGTGGTCTCGGGACCCACTTCGTCCTGCTTGAATATGTGTGCACTGAGAAGCTTATTCATTTCGAAGATTCCCACAGTTTCTGGATGTTAGTAATTAGTGAATCAACAATGCTCGGGGTTAATACATACTTTTTTTGAAGATCTTGTATAAGGCGTCATCGCAGAGAATTTGCCTTCCGTCGTTGGGGTTTTGCAAACTCTTGTCCCTGATATATGCCCACATCTGCTTTACAACTTGTGGCCGAGGAAGTCTGGCTTCCCCGAAGAGATTCTGCAAGTCATTGGAAAGATAACACTCCTTGTTGAAGCCATTGTTAACAGGCTTTCTCTTTTTCTTTTCATCGACGCCAGTGCTAGATTTGACTTTACTCTTGGTTTTGGTCTTGCGGGGTCCTCCTCCTCTCGTCACTGGCCCCTTAAGATTGCTCTTCAGAAGCCGCGCCGCCATCAAGGCATCTTGTCGTTCAATCTCCTCTTTCAGAAGTCTGGGAAGATCTTCTTGTTTTTTCCTCTTATCCACGAGATCATAGTATCTGTCCAAGATGATTTCATTGATTTCTTGCTGTAACCCGTTAGTAAAAGCCCTTTCGTTGTATTTATTCTTCACATACTTTATGGAGCACTAGATTGACTCCAAATAGCTCTTGTAACGCATTTCTTATTCTTTTAACCGTTATCTGCTCGAGGTCTGCCACGCTTAGTATTGCCTGCTTGTTAGTATACCTTCGACTTTTATGCTTCTCGCATCGAATTGATCCGTCTCATTCTACATACATCAATTGTGGGAAGATACTGCTTGGGATTGTACTCTCCGGACATGGTTCCACAAGTTTTTTCGTGAAATATGGCAATTAAATATAAACACTGATGATTATTTTCGCTAAAACTAGAATTCAAAGGGATTACTGGTGCACGGGCCCAAGGTGACGTAAATTGGCAATAGCCTTGTCAGGCGAACAGCCAGGTAAACCAAATACACCAGAATCAAATAAGCCAGTTAATTGAGTGACAAGGGGCTTAAAAAGTTCCGAGAGTACATACTACAAATGTTATTCATTATGTTTATTGATCGTGAATCATGACTAAGACAGGTTCTTGAGGTTACGCTTGTGCTGGGCCTCGTTCTTCTTGATCAACTTCTTTCTTTCAGCACGTCCCAAGGTTCTTGGGTCAATCAATTCATCTTCAGTATTCTTGACTTTATCATCGATCTCAACCAACCATTGGTTGTCCAATTGCTTGTTCTTACCTTTATAACCCCATTTAGGAACCCATTCACCACTGGCTTCGTCGTAGACCATCTTGCCATCCTTGGCTTTGGCCTTGATGCCCTTTCTAGCAGCAAATTGCTCCCATTTGGTAGGTGCCTTGGCCTTTGGAATGGCCTTCTCTCTTGGTAATAATGTGGTTGGTTCGGGTAATTGTATTAGAGTCATCGATGAGTTCTGTCCATTAGAAGAGTTGCTGTCGGTGGTGCTCTTAACTGGCAATGACAAGATCTGATTAATTAACAACTGAACGTTATCTCTGGTTCTTGATGCAAGGTATTCCTCTCTTTGAGATGGATCTTTCAATTTTTCATTGTCCATAGGGTTTGGGTCGAATGTAGCGAGATTACCCAAGTCGTATGTGTTGGGTATAGGCTTTTCCACGGTAACTGGCTTGTATTCTTTGGAATCAGTCATCTTGGGTGTTAATTAAATGCTATGATAAAAGTTAATAGTTGTAATTTCTAGTATAAAAAAAAAAAACTTTTGAGATGAGGTCTTTTAATTTTTCTCAATTTTTATTTTTCTTTTGTATGAGACTTGGCTGAATGCGATTGCAAAATTAACTGCGTGAACTTTGTATGGAACTTCGCCAAATCCATACAGAGACAACTGCCATCAAAGTGATTGCTCCACTTGCCATAACGAGATGCTTGATATTATCCATGTCCGGAGTATCCGGTTCAGTGTCTAGACCGGGGGTGGCCGTGCTTGGGTTTTTCGCAGCATCAACTAATTGAATGAACAATTCATGCAACGAGGTATTCCATGCTGAACATATGTGTAGTGGCGAATTCAAGAAGAGATCCCGGGTGTAGTTTTCGGGCTGCACGTCAGATCTCTGCTGTTGCTTATCCAAGTCCGCTTTCAAAGCAACGAAAACCGACGGAATCTCATCAAGTAAATGTGCATACTTTTCTCTTAGTTCAACCAAATACTGGAACGACTCAGGATCCGATGAATCGTAAGTATAGCATATAACGTCACATTGGTCGAGTTTGCTCTTGTTCTCGAGGATAGCCGGCTCTAGCTCACCAAGTTCCTCTAAGATCAAGTAGCACTGTTTTCCACCTCTTAGTTCAATGTCCTTTGCACAGATCTTTGGTTTGATGGTGGGTGAATAAATATCACTGTAGGTCCCCCTGAGAAACTGCTCAAGTAGGGAAGTTTTACCAGACTTGGGTGCCCCAAGCAAATAACAATTAAAGACGTTTCGATCGTTGACTGCTGCACGATAGAACTTACCTTTCTTCTGTCTCGTTTTCCTAGGTTTGGTGACCTTCAATGCTTTTACCGAAGTTTCTTCGTCGAAACCCAAATATGCCAAATACTCTAATGTAGTCTTATGATCCAAGAATGTGGTCAAATTCCACTGGGCTAGCCAGCCTTGGAGAGACACGTATCCTTCTTCATTGCAGACAATTGAGGAGGGGAATTGGGATTCTCTCCAAAGTTTGGGAATTCCAGGAGTTGGAATGAATAAATTATTTAGTTCCTCTTCGTCTAAACCACCATCGTTGTCCTTGTCGAACTTTAAGAAAAGATCAACCAAGAATCGGTAGCCTGTAGGACTTAATTCCACGCTTGAGTGAGGGTTTACGTCGAATTTTGGGAAAAGGAAGCGATCATTTAGAGATAAGGAGTTGGTATAATGAAAAGTTCTCAAGATGCCCCATATAGTCTCGTGTCTACCATTTTCAGCATACATTTTATTCAAGATGATGAATGCGTCCTGAGAAAGTCCCTTGCTTTCACCGTTAGAATCAAGATCTGGGAATATCACTTCATTGACTGTCAGTTGAATTTCCTTATACTCATGCCAGGAAGTTTCATTGCCAAAGCACTTTTTATGCAAAGTTGCAAACTCTTCGTAGCTGAGGTAGCCATCTTGATCCTTGTCACATAGAAAAAACACTCTTTTCAATGCATTTGCAGCCGCCGGTTTCAAATTTCCTTCCTTCGAGTCGAACAAAGGAGAAATGGGATGGGTGATTGACCTTTGGCACAAGTAAAACGCTTCCACGACGTTGGTGGCCAGTTTAGCGCTACATCTCACACATGCCTCAATTTCTTTGAACTCATTGATTAGAGGTATGAATTCTTCGGCATTTCTGCTCTTGATGGAGTGGGAGCTCAGGATCAAGTCGGACTTGTTGGCACAGAGAATGATGGGCAAGTTGACACCCATGGAGCGGAACAATGGCATCCAGTGCAAAGAGATTCGCTCATATGTGTAGTGGTCCGAGTAAACCAAGAGCACCACGTCAGCTCTTTTAAGTTCCCTTTGAAACACATCCGAATCGGAGGCAACTGTGTCGATAATCACCACGGTGTTGGGGATGGATTCCAGCACTTTTTCAGAGGGTTCAACGGCCCGGGCGCCACGCTTGGGCCGTTTTTCAGGTACTGAGAGATACGCGTCGAGACTGTTGGCGTAGTCGTCTCTGGATATAGTGATTGGAGGAAGCACTCTTTGTAGTTTTGGGGTAAATTTCTCCTTGACCAAAGATGCTACCAACGAAGACTTTCCCACACTTTCATCGCCACAAACGACGATTCTCATGGAATCCTGAGACATCGGGTGTATGGTTCACGTTGTAGATTGGTGTAATTGGTGTAATTGGAGAGTTAAATATGAGTTACAACTGCAAAGAAGGTGATTAATTTGAAAGTGTAGAAAATAACTGCAAATGTTCAAAGTGCGTAATCGCGAAAAACTAAATCTGAGCCAGTCGGATTCGCATTATTCAGCTGGCATTGGAAAAACAAGTATAATTCATAGTGTTTTACAAAGGAAAAAAAAAAGATACTTCCAGGTACTCATCAACATGTTCAGATCGTTGGTTTCAAGGAATAGCATATTACAGGCACAGACCAGTCGTGTTGCCCTCAGAGTGCCGCAAATGACGTTGGGCAGGCGATTCTATTCGGTGGAGGAAGAGCCGATGGACGACTACGAAAAGAAAATCTACGATATGTTGAAAACCAGCTTCGAACCAAGAAACCTTCAAGTCAAGGATGTTTCCGGAGGTTGTGGGTCCATGTTTGCCATTTTGGTGGAAAGTGCCAAGTTCAAAGGCATACCCATGATCAAACAGCACAGATTGGTCAATGAAGTGTTAAAGGAAGAGATTGCGAAATGGCATGGAATTCAGTTGAGGACAAAGGCCATCAAGGATTAATTATTTATTTGTACATAGCTTAATGAGATATTTGTATTCATGTTTGTACTGGTTTGATCTGTGTGCTATTCTCCTTGATATTGGAATCAAATGTGTTAATGTGATTTTCAATTTACTTTTTGTATCAACTATACTAAGTCGGCACCGAGATTCCCACTCTTGTTTCTATCGATGTTATATTGCAACTTATATCTGTATTGTAATTCAAAACTATATGCTAAGTTAAATAGAGTCAACGATCTCTTCTTTTTCTTCAATGATTTCTTCTTTGATCTCCTCAATGATTTGGGATTCAACGTCATTTTCTTCCTTGGACTTGCTGCTGTGCTTCGATCTGTAAGCTCTCCATTCTTCCAAGAGTCTCTTACGGTTCAAAATGGCTTCTCTGGTGGCTGCATCTGCTTCCATGGCATCAGCTTCATCGAATTGTGCACTGTACTCACGTAAGTTCTTCTTGACCTTCTTTCTATCGGTTTCAGTAAGTAATGATTCTGGTCTTGGTCTCCAAATAAATTCTCTGAATTGGTCTATGGATTCGTCCTTCAAAAGGTTACCAGTGAATTCATATAATTTATAACCATTTTCAATGGTATGTGCCCAAGATGAAGACCAAGCAGCAACAAATCTGCCTGATGGATCCCACGACAAGTTAGTGATACCTGCAAATTTCTCAGTCTTCAATAACTTAACGGTAGTCTTCTTTTGGTCTTCGAAAGCTGTGTCGTAAAACTCTAATTCACCGGATGATTTAGTGATGGTACCGACAACGATGAATCTACCACTTGGGGACCAAACAACAGTGTTGGCGTGTTTGTTCTTAACTTCCTCCAAAACCTTATATTTAACAGCTGCCGATTTCTTCTTGGCGATTTCAGGTCCATAAAATGTAACTGAATTTCTTGGAATAGCTGGATTATTTTCACCGTTATCCAATCTTGAAATGGTGACAAATCTTTCGGATTTTGGTTCCCATGCAAAATTAACAACAATGTCTTTTAATTCCAATTTTTCAACAGGAATATCTCTTTCTTCAAGTCTAAAGAATTCCAAGTTAGAGAAGAAAGTCTTACGAGATTTAGTATGACGATCAACCTTGACACACAAGAATTTACCTTGATCCTGCCAGTGCATCTTACAGTCACTGACTTGGAACAAGTTGATAGTTCTGATGACTCTTCTGGATGGAATTTGCATCAAAGCAACTCTAGCAGTTTGATTAGTGTTTTCTGGAGTCCAATAGGATAAAACGTGTTCACCATCAAGAGATTTGGAGTCGTAAAGGTTAATGGCAGCAGGTGCCCACTCGAAATCGACAATGTCATCGACCTTAACCAATTTTTTGTCTAATAATTGGAAGTTAGAAGTCTCGTAAATGGCCAAAGCACCCGGACCTTGACGAGCACAGTACTTATCATCATGAGACCATTTAACCAAAGGCCATGGCATTTCCTTCAGACCTTCCAAATGAGGTGGTAAAGCAAAAGTTCTAGCAGGTTCACCGGTTTGCAAGTTCCAGATGACCAACTTGTGACCTTCAGATTCTGGGCCGAATGGGAAACCAGCTAATTGGGATGGATCTTCTGGAGCAGTAATTGGTAATGGCGATAAAGTAACCATGTATTTTTCAGTTGGAGAGAAATCCACTAAACGGACTTGATTGTGAATGAATTTGTTAATACGGTCAAAGCCTTCACCACCCCAAGCTTGAACACCTTGAGGGTGAATAGAGAACAAGTAAGTACCCTTCGGAGTGAATTTGGCGTACTTGGTGGTGAAGTTCTTTCTTGGCTCGATGGCTGGTTCTGGGTCGTTCTTCTTCTTGTTCCAGTAAACACCAACAGTTTCAGAAAAGTGCAAAGCGAATTGATCACGGCCTTGTGGATCTTGTAACCAGGACTTCAAATAACCGTGGTCATTGAAAGGAGCGATTTCTGGTTCCTGGAAGTCATCGTTGATTTGACCTTCGCCGTATTTTTCAATATCAGTCAATCTGTTGACCAATAATCTATGTTTTTGATCCAACATTCTACCGTTTAATTGTTTGACAGCTGCGTCCGCTTGTTCTGCGGTTTCAAATTGGACGAACAAGTATCCTTTGGTTTTACCATCTGCAATAGGCATGTAAACACCTTCATCGCCTTCCACGACATTACCGACGGTCTTAAACAATTTCTTTAACACAAGAGTCAATTTATCAGCCTTTGATTCTGGTGCAATTGGAGCTCCATCCACAACAACGTAAGTTTCCAAGCCAAATTGAGGACTCACGGTGTACTTGGCCTCTAAGTCAGAGAAGTCAATGTCATCGACATTAATCTCAGCTTCAATGTCTTCGTATTCTCTGGACATGTTTGGTTTGTTAGCTAAGTATGTTAAGATATTTTCACTTTTGAACTCGCGTTGGTGAAAAAAATTTTCACGGGTAGTGCACACACCGGCTTTGATCTGTGAATAATAGTAATATATGGATAAGACGATGATATTTTTACCTGAAAGATAAGGGATGATGACATTGACCAAGCAGATTTTGAACTGTCAAGCTAAATTGGTTTTGAAGCTCAAGCAGCAATAATCGTGTTTTGTTGTGCTATTGTTGATGCCACTTTGGCTGCAAATGGCTGCGAATTTATCATCACTGTAACGTTGTGAGAATTTGCATCTATTGGACAAAGTCTCCAGGATTAAGATCTGAAACTGGTGATGTTTTCGATGCTGTATTATACGGTTGGTGGTATCAAGAGCTTTGTTCCTGAGAAGAGTGTTGTGATTTTCAGGTTTTTGTAAGGAAACATGAAAAATTTACAAAAAATGTCAAATCATTGTAGTTTGCTCAAAGGTCACCCAACAATTAGCCCACACAAAATGATACTTGTGACTTTTTGAAAGTTCAAAGATGATACAAACCGATCAACCGAGAATCAACAAGTGAAATACACAATGAAGAAAATCTCATGGTCTCTAATTATCCTCAACTTAATTGTCAACGAGATATTCGCAAGATTCAAATGCTGCTTCTTCTATCTTGCCCACTGGGTCTTAAATTGTACATGCGAAGCCAAGAGATGAACGAAACTCACATGTTGCAACATTATTCCTTGGTGTATAACATTAGAAGAAATTGGCCTAGTTCCATCTAAGATGTGACAGCTTTCAGGACATAATACTGTGTAATTTGCGGATGATTCTCTGACTGTTTTCATTGAGCCTTAGACGTATCGACCAAAAACTGGAATCGTGAAAGAACTCTCCAACAGACACAACGGCTGCTTGGCGATCCCACTAAAATTCACTTTATGTGTCTTCAAGCAAGTACTGTACTACAAATGCAACAAACTATGCTAATAGCTTGGTATTATTAGTTAAATGCTGGTAACGTTATAAACAATTGCGCTTTCAATAGAATGGTCCCAACGTCATTGATTCTGACTGCCTCGTGGAAATGGTCGTATCATATCTAAATCAGCCTCGCAGACTGTCGAGCTCTTCACGAAGACGCTGGTTCTCCTCTTCCAACTCTCTCATCCGTCTCTGAGCTTGTTTGTTTTCGTAAACGCGGGCTTCTCTCTCGGCTTTCCATCTGTTCGTAAGTTCTTCAATTCGTAACTTGGACCTGGGCGACGACATGGTGTTGTTGACGGTACTGGCCTCACTAGTATCGTCGGCTTCGTCGTATGTGTCGACCTGCTTGGAAAGATTGTCATTGATCTTATTGAGCTGGTCGATCCGCTCGTTTAACTTCTGAACGTGCTCCTTGGTCTTGCTATGCTTATCATTCTCTCGGAGTAAAAGCTTGACATGGTCGTTCACGATAATATCAACAGCCCGTGCAAAATACTCAAAGATAGATTTGTGGTTCTCTCTTATCGACCCGATTTCAGACTGTGTCCAAGTCTTTGATTTCTCAATTGTTCCCACTAAACTTTCAATTTTCTTCTTGGGATCCTTCAACGAAGCATCGTCGGCGATCTTATTGAAGGACTTCAAAAGCTTTTGGAATTCACGAGCGTCAAACAGAACGAACGAATTCAATTGATACTCAAGAATACTGAGTTGTTTCAAAAACTTTTCATGGGTCTCGCTACTGGACTTTTCGTTGTCTTCGTCAGCCACAGTCAAAGCCGTGACTTTATCCGTAAGACTCTGAATGGTACTTTGTAGCTTTCGCTTGTCTTCAGTTAGCAAGTCCACCTTATAAGTGAGCCTAATCTTTTCAGCCTTGAGAATTCGTTGTTTTTCAATTGAAAGATCCAAATCTTGCTTGAGCTTATCTGCGACCGCACCATCCGCCTTTAAGTTGGAGACTTCGCTTTGTTTGGCATGAAGTTGAGTGGAGAGCGACGAAATGGTTCGCGATGTATCTTCTTGAAGTTTATGATACTGCTCTGTTAAATCATTAAACTCATTTTGTAAGCCATTGAACTCTTTGTGAAGCATAAAGATATCTTCATTGTCCATGACGGGTCCCGTTGACTTCGTTATAGAGGTTTCATTGGGGTTTTGTCGAGAGTCTTCCACCATCGACTCACGACGGGTATACTCTTTGAAATCGTTAACTTCCCGTTGTAGCCTGTCAATGATCTGCTGATATTCCTCAAATTTGGCATCAACTGTTTGGTTAATATTAGTGAGCCTCTTATTTTCTTCTCTTAGTTTCCAAAGCTCACCGTTAGGGGAAGAACTAGACCGTTTCTCAACTTCAAGTAATTTGAGTAGCTGATTGAATTTGAATTGCATAGTCTCGTTATTCTGTCTGATAGCATTGGACTCCACCATTTCTTTAGCCAACTCTTCTTCAAGTCTTTTAACCTCGTGTTTCTTAACATCAAATTCTTCTTGTAAGGTATCGATCAATTGAACAAGGTCTGTTATGGGTCGGGAATCCATTCCCACAGATGTTTCACGTTTAGGTAAATCTGGAGAGAATGTCATTTGGTTGGTGGTCGGAACTGAAGGAATGGAACCATTGAAGGGTTCAAGTCTCTTCTCAAGTTCTATTCTGATGATGTGAAGCTTAACATTCAAAGGCGATGGGACGTGGTTAGGGTTTAGGGGTTCATCAATGCAATTAATGAGCGAATTACGAGCAAGTTCGTTCGTGTTTGGATCATTAATGAGTAGTTGAAGAATATCATTTACTATGCCAATACAGTCGTCATATGTCTTACTCAATTGTTGGAGTTGCACGTCTTTTTCTCGAAGTTGACTTTGAAAAACCTCCAAGTTGGAGTAAAGATCTTTGTTTAGATTATAGATTTCATCATAATGCAGCGAAAGACTTTTATACTCATTGTTTAAATTGCTCAATTGTTCATCTTTCAGTTCTGATTGTTGGGAGGTTGCATCATCGCTGGGACCAATCCCAATGAAGTTGTCCTGAAATTGTGCAAGCTCTCTCAAGTCAAGAAATTGACGGCTATTCGATTGGCCCGATTTATCGATGAGGTTTTGCAAGAATTGCTTGAAAAACTTAATTTGGATTTTATAACCAGTAATCTGCTTGTTAAGTTCGTCTATCCTAGATGCATTTGATGCTTTATTAGCAATGGTATTTTCATTATGGAATGATGCTCTGTTTGGATGAAAGTCTTTGAGTTGGTTGAATTTCATGTTTGGAGTATCTGGAGATTGACGTCCAGTTTCATTATTGTAAGGAGCCCTCAATCTCCTCCATGGAGAAAGATTGGTGGCTTTTACTTTAAGAAGCTCTATTTTGGCTCTCTCTTTAGGATTATCATCTATGTCGATGTCACGATCCAATTGGGCCTGGGTTTCGTTGTATTTAGTGGTGTCTAATGAATCAATTGTGGTACAATGGAAACTTTCGTCTCCAAACTTGTTGTCATTTCCCGTGTCCTTGTACTTCTCCGAAGGAGGGTGCATGTTCGTTTTTGGTGAAGCTTCTACCAATATGTCGTCTGATAAGTTATTGTCAATGAATGGCAGAACCTCCCTAGTTGAAGAATGGCTCTGACCCTTCTTTGGTTCATCGATGTCCACAGAAGTTATTTCTTTCGGAAGAAATGTGGACGGATTTGTCTGACTGTCTCGATCGGCACTGTGGTTAGAGGATATACCGTGATTCGAAGGCAGTCTGGTGGGATCATTAGATGTGTGAGGCAGTTTTGCAGTTTCGTTAAATATTTGAGAGTGTGTCTTTGTGATAAGAGAGTTAGTGACATCCAGGAAGGGGTTTTCGTTAGTGATGGAAGGTAAAGGTGTGTTAATATTGGAGCGAATAAATGAAGGAATCGTTTTCAGAGGACTGACATAGCTTGGATTGAGGTTTTCAGCACTATTAGCGATGCTCAGGGGACCCATGTTGGCCAACGAGCGTCTCAAGCCTAGGATGCTGGCGTCCAAGCTCTTATGCGATTCATTTGGGTGGGAATTGAACGTGTAATTAGAACCTTCCAAGGAGCTATCGATTTCCTGAATGTAGTTATTGATATCTCGATGGCTGGCATTGATCTGGTCACGTTGAGTTATTTCTGGATTGGTGATGAAAGCGCTCGACTCGCGAGTGGATTCAGAGTCCTCTTCAAACGCAGAAGTGTCACGTTGATGTAGAAGTTTTTGTTCGTTATGATGTATGGAGTAATCAAGAGACTCTTGACTGGGCTCATTGGAAGAACTGCCATCAAGCAGGAAGTTATGTGATTCAGCAATTGGTTCCATGGTGTTTCCAGGTATTGAAATTGGAGATTGTGTAGGTGAGCGGGATCTGGAGTATCTGGAGAAAGGGGAGGGAGATTTTAGCTGGGAGATTTCTTTGGTAGCTAGATGGTCTTCGTTATTGGTTATATTATCGGGTTCTTGATCAGATGAGAAATCCGAATGAGGTGATTCCACATCACTTAGGTCAGTGAGCATTGACATACCCGGGCCAGTTTATGAAGGAAGAGGTGTTTCAGGGTGTGACAAATTTGTATTGAAGTTGTTTGAGATTGTTTGAGATTGTTTACGATTTGAAATTAAACATACGCGCAAAAAACATGTAGCGAAATTTTGATTAAGGTGGATTTAAAGTTAACCCTGAGAACTATAGAAAAGACACAAGACAGGGTTGGTAGGATTTGAATGATAGGAAAAAGACTGAAAATAGCCAGTAGGCTAGAATGTCACATCAAGTGAAACTACAAGTTTCTAAGTCATTGTGTATTACGACTATTAATTGCCCATTTCGGCGTCTTCGTCTTCGTCGTCATCTTCATCTTCTTCTTGAGCGAGCTTGATGGCCTCTTGCAACAAGTCGTTGGGAACAAGTTCATGT
Source organism: Hyphopichia buzzinii (assembly GCA_030556945.1). NCBI lineage: Eukaryota > Fungi > Ascomycota > Pichiomycetes > Serinales > Debaryomycetaceae > Hyphopichia > Hyphopichia buzzinii. The sequence continues at coordinate 396,448 of JAKTUZ010000006.1, read as the reverse complement.
TTGCCACCGGTTTCTGAAGTTGAGCACCAACTGATTTCCAACTCGTAGTCCTTGTCTTTGTTATCTTCATGAGCTTGGTGAATGATTCTAGCAGCATGTTTAACGGCTTCTCTAACGGTTAACTCTTCGAAATTAAGTTTTTCTAATTCAGATTTGGCAGACTGTCTACCCTTACCGGTGGCAGCACCGGTGTAACCCCAACAAGCACCACTTGGCTCGATCATGTATAAGTGAGGTCCATTTTCATCAACACCACCAACAATCGAGACAATGCCAAATGGTCTCACTGAATTATAGCATGTATAGTTCTGGACATAAATACCCAACCTGTCCATCAAATGAGGAACAGAAATAGCAGTTTTGTATATGGATTTGAATGATTGTGCTTCATCACGTCCTCTGTTAACAAAATGACGACCATCAGGTAAAAGACCTGAGTATGCCACACCAATGTGTCTATCGATGGTTTGAATTCTTTTGTTCTTGCCTGGAACAAGAAGTTTAGAATTTATGATTTTTTCAACTGCTAAAACTATGCCATCTTTTGCTTTAATCCCAATTGAAGTACCACCATTTTCTACCGCCTTCATGGCATATTCAACTTGAAAGTTTCTTCCATCTGGAGAGAAAACACTATTGGATAAATCGTACCCCGTACCTATAGAAGACATTGTATATGTGTCGATGAAACTATGTGATTGATCTAGTCAATTGCAATTTCTCTGTTTCTAAATAATGAGTAGATTCTTAATCGCCACCAATTCTCAATTCTCATTTCTCATTTCCAAATGGTTTATGGGTTCGCAACTTCACCAAATATAAATCTAGAGTACGTGTGCGACCAAATCATCCACGTCTAATCCTAGTTCCCTTCAAAGTAATTACAATAAATCATGGTTGTTGCCCTCAAATGGCCATGGCTCGGAATAGCGGTATGTCAGATTGTTTACACGAATGCTTGGCTCATTACTAACTTCAGATTCCTTGTGGAATCATCATATCGTTGGCTTATGGTAGCCATTGGTTTGTACTTCGCCATCATGTGGCCAAAGACGAATTACTCCGGTTCCATTTCTATGTTCTTATGATTTGGATCTGCTACTTGTGTGCCATAATGAAAGACACTGGCAGCCCACCGAAAAATTTTACCCCAAAACATGGTGAATGGCGTCGTTGGTGTAAAAAATGCCAAAACTATAAGCCAGAGAGAACTCATCATTGCAAAACCTGCAAAAAGTGTGTGTTGAAGATGGACCACCATTGTCCATGGACTAACAACTGTGTTGGACATGGTAATTTGCCTGACTTTCTCAGATTCGTCACTTGGGTCATTATTGCAACTGGCCAGTTACTTGTATTCTTATGCCAACGCGTGGGCCAGTACTACGAAGATCGCAACCTACCTTCGTACTTGATCGATAAGAAAGAGATGGCCGCAGTGGTTATGTTGTTACCGCTTGATTTCTTCATCTTGGCGTCGATGGTTATCTTGCTCATTCGCTGTCTCATTAATATTATGTTCAAAGGTATGACCCAAATCGAGGTGTGGGAGAAGGAGAGAATCGAGGGCCAATTTTATAGCGAGAGAATGTGGGCGCAAATCAGAAACAACTACTTGAAGCTTCACGGGAAACCATTACCGGAATTGACCTCATGGAATCGGGGGTCTAGGTATAGTGAAGTTATGGCCGAAAGAGAAGAAGAAATGGAGGAATTGAATGAGTTGGACCTTGCTGAGGCAGAAGCGGAATTAGAAGAAAGACTTAATGATCAACATGAAAGTTTGGTGCCGAAAGACTTCACAATTGATGATTTGGTCTTCCCTTATGATTTAGGTATATGGCAGAACTTATTCAATGCCTGCGGGTACCCATGGATGTGGCCATTCCCATTGGCCGGGCCCCGAGGCGATGGTGTACATTTCCAAAAGAGTGAATACGTGGAAGAAGATCAATTGCAATTGCCCTGGCCTGCCGATGGTGGACACCAGGAGATTGCGGTTGAATCTTTCACCAACAACACCGAAATAGATGATTTACTCGCTGGAGGCCCACTTAGACCTCAAGACTTGGGTATACTAAGGAAGAGACTTGATCCTCGTTTAAACATGCCCCGCAATAAGTGGATGAACGATCTCGGCGAAACCTTGGATGATTTCGGGGTTGACGTGGATGCGGAGGAAGACCGCAATTTGCAATCAGAATAGTTTCTCATAGAGAAGAGTCAAATGGCCACCACCGAACAATTTCACAATTTAAAGTCAAATGTAGCACTTCCTCCAAACACACGGGACACTGCTAACTGGACATCGAACTTTCATAGTCATCATAGTATAGCTTGTCAATATGCATAATTAGAAGCCATACATTTGCACCCGTGCCTACAATGTGGTAATATTGCAATCATAATCTGCGAGAACACGTGAGATGTGCAAATATCTACTAGTCCCCAGATCATAGACTATAGTATTGCATTGGAAGATATATAAAGGAGACGTTGCCCCAAGTTGGAAATAGATTTTCTATTAGATTTTTTCTCTTCATAAAATATACTAATTTTATTCAATTCACAATGGGTATTCAAGAAAGCCACCAAACCTTACGTTTAGGATCCACTGCTCCAGACTTCAAGGCTGAAACTTCTAACGGTCCAATTAACTTCCACGAATTCATTGGTGACAACTGGGTTGTGTTCTTCTCTCACCCAGATGATTTCACTCCAGTCTGTACCACTGAATTGGGTGCATTTGCCAAGTTGGAGCCAGAATTCGCCAAAAGAGGTGTTAAGTTGATTGGTTTATCTGCTAACAACGCTGACTCTCACAAGGCCTGGATCAAGGACATTGATGAAGTCACTGGTTCCAAGCTTACTTTCCCAATCATTGCTGACCCAACCAGACAAATTGCCCACCAATTTGACATGATTGACTACCAAGACGCTACCAACGTTGACGACAAGGGTGTTCAATTCACCATCAGATCCGTGTTTGTCATTGACCCTAAGAAGAAGATCAGATTGATTTTGTCTTACCCAGCTTCCACCGGTAGAAACACCGCCGAAGTCTTGAGAGTTGTTGACTCTTTGCAAACTGGTGACAAGCACAAGGTCACCACCCCAATCAACTGGGTTCCAGGTGATGATGTCATTGTCCACCCAACTGTTTCCAACGAAGAGGCCAAGACCTTGTTCCCTAAGTTCAGAATCATCAAGCCTTACTTGCGTTTGACTCCTTTGGAAGCCGACAAAAACTAAGTGCTAGGTAACTGAAGGCTCGGTAAACTCTACTCGGCTAGGATAAGTAGTTGATCTACTCGTGTATTCAATATATAATCAATAATCTTTTCTATTCCTCTTGTTACCTGTAAGTACTTCCCGAGGACGGAGTTGATAATGGGATGGCACTAAACGATTCCCTGCTTCACCGTAATACCTAATCATTCAACTTGTGCGAGTTGCTGTGTAGTGACAATTGCTGCAATTTTGCAATTAACTTCGCACTCATTGCTCAACTCTCACTTTTCAACTTCACTTTTCTACATCTTACCACTTCTTCTTTCACACTTTTACACCTTTACATCTTTACATTACGTCCATCATGAGTCTGTGGGACCAAGTCAATTTTTCATTCCAGCCAAGAACTAAAGGCTGTTACCTCGTGACCAATGAGGTTTACGATAAAGTACCTCAAATCAAAGACTACAAGGTTGGCCAGCTCAACCTTTTTCTCCAACACACCAGCGCTGGGCTCACGCTCAATGAAAACTGCGATCCCGACGTCAGAGAAGACATGGTGGCTTCGCTCGATCGCATTGCCCCTGAGGGTAACTTCTACATTCACGCCGACGAAGGTCCAGATGATATGCCCGGTCATGTCAAGAGCACCACAGTGGGCGTCAGCTTGTCGATTCCCATCCAGAATGGGCGTCTTGCCACTGGTACCTGGCAGGGCATCTACTTGTGTGAATTTCGCCGAGCACGCCACACCAGAAGGGCCGTGGCCACCATCAACGGGTTGAAGAAGTAGTTTCCTGGACCTGCTGTCAGAATCCAAGGAACTAAGACCCCCAACCCATTTATTATCGCTTATGATGTCTGACTCATTCTCCGACTCATCTGTCCCTCTATTTATACGTCCATTCTTTTGTCTATTGACTGATATACATCTTTCTTTATATTCTTTTCGTATGTACTTTTCACTCAACTATTCTGTGAATTCTTTCACTTATTGCACGATTATTTCAATTTCACCTACCTTTCCAGTCAAAGTTTCCGACTTCAGTATCATGCCCAGCTCTGTGTGACATCTCTGGCACTTCTCTGACCATTTCACAATTCACCATTTCGTGTCTGAAAGTCTTTGGTGGGGGCGCCCTGTGCAGGCAAGGCTCTCAAATTATTACCGCCATAAATATCACGACAATTACTAAGATACTCATCCAACACAACTACCTGGTGCAAATTATACCAAAACCATCGTATCTCTTGTATTTTGTGTAATCGCTGTGAATACACGTTGGAGGAAAGATGGGGGTCAAAAAAACGTTGTTCCGAATGACAACTCGGTCTAAATTGCAAAAACTACTATCACCAACCACCAGTATAAGAAGCCATTCTGTATATTCTGGAACCAATAAACCAAGTTCCCACGCCATAAGTCAACTAGTCAAGAAACAAAGCGTCCCGTTGGGTACTCGAGTCCACAAACCTCACTCTTCTTCAACTGAATTCACCAATGTCTCATTCCACTCATCTCAAAACTTGCGCCAGGAGCCTGACTTCAAAAACGGGAAAGACCAAGAAAGGAAAGCTAATTTAGGCTCCATGATTGATGAGATTAAGTCCATTGTCCCAGAAATAGTCAACACCTCCATTCCGAAGTCTTTGGTCGCGTCTGACATCCTTTTGAGGGTATGTCCGACTCATTTCGCTGAACTCAATGCTTATCTCCCCAACATAAAGGGTCATGTTTCATACTACACAACTTGTAAAACTTTGCAATTTATCCTCACGTCCTTGGTTTTGAACCCAAAAGTGAAATTGCATATCCAATCCATAAGGACAAGCCCGTCTAATCCTTCCGATCCTAAACTTGAATATCAATGTGTTTATCCTGATTCTACTAGAATTTACGTCCGCTGGACTACCTGCCCAGAAGGCTGCCACCATCTTGCTGCTACTGAGAGTACCAAGGTACAAAACATCGACAAGAACTCAACTAACGAACAGTTCCACTCCACATCAGATGCTAAGTTGGGGTCTCATAGTTGGTCTAGTGTTGACACTTCCCAATTCTTGAAATCTGATCAAACTATCCCTTCTGCAACACAAAACTTTGCTGTCGAGACCAAAAAATTGGCTTCCATCAAAACAACATTGTCTCAATTAACATCCATCTTGATTGGCTTAACGAAGGAAGACAAGAAACTTGAAAGAGTCATCTCTGGATTATTTATTTTTGAATTAAATGATGATAATACCAAAATCACCGTTCACACTGTCGAGGACGTCAATGTGATTGAAAGAACGGAAACGGAAGACATCGATGGTAAACTAAGGGTTTGTTAAGGTTAGTTACTGTCATGGTGGTTGTAAATAGTTTTTACCTTTAGCATAGCTTTCTCTGTACATATGAAATGAAATTCAATACTCATTATGATTAAACTTTTGTATTACTAGATGATTCATTATTCATTACAATTAAATAGATTATATTATCTAATAAGTACCTTCAACTATAGTAACCCTTCAAGGTTGTTAAAGATACCATTTGACTTAAACTCGTCGAAGTCAAAATTCTTGACCAGGTCTTTGATTCCCTGCAACGTTTGACCAACATTTTCAGCCATCATTTCAACTTGCCCACTGATGCTTTCTTCGCGCTTGTCCCGATGGAGATGACTTAGTTGATAGGTTAAATACTGTATTCTCTCGAGCTTGTTCAACTTCTTGCCATATTTTTTGTTTACCCACTGCCATAACTCATCTTCAGAAAAGTCGCCATCCACCTCTAAAATGGCCTTCCTATTACCACTCGCTAAACCGTTTACTGTTTTGATAAGGTGTGAATTCACGAGTAACTGTCCTTTGACTAATGCGTTGGTTTCATAAGCAGTACGGTAATTTTGTAACTCCAAAATCAAAAGCATAATCAAAAATGACAAGATAAAGTAACAAACCAATAAAACGTTGTTCTTAACCAAATTCCTAAAAGAAAATTGATCTGAAATACTCTCTGCTTTGCCCTTGGATTTTTGGTTTGTTGATCTCTTTCTTGATACTTCTTTCAGCTCTCCACTTGGTTCAATGCTCACTACCGAAGGTTGAACAACAACGGGTCCCTCAACGACGTACGTTTCTTTCTCGACTTCAGCTTTCAAAGCGAGTAATAAGTCCTCGATGCTTGATTTTTGCCCGGATGCAGTCAGCTTTTCGATCATGCTTTTGATCCAGGATCTTCCAGTCCAATTGACAAAGTAAGTGACTCTTAATTTTGTCTTGTTGCCTTGGTCCCAACTGAAATAATATCTCGTTTTCACGGAAAATGAATTTCCCAGGGGAACATCAGGAGTGGAAACATTTGTGCAAATTACAATGAAGTCTGAAAAGTTCATGTGCTCAATGATTTCACTAACCTCACATTTTGTGGATTTTGGACCAATTGAATAGTTTAGTGCTCTCTTGTACGAGTACTTCCTTTCCAGTTTAGTGGGATTATCTTCCATAGACTCAAACTCGCCATACTCGGTAATTTCGCTGCCGTCGTGCTCTTCTAAGAACTTATGATGAAAATCAGTATTTTTACTGCTGAAGAGAATCTCATAGACTACACCGACTGGGCCATCTATGACTTCATTGCATAGCTCTATTTCTTGGCTTTCGATGTAATCTTCCCCGACTGAAGTTGGCGTATGAACGTCTGGTCCCAAATTGACGTATTTACTCTCAGGTTTGAATTGAAGGGTTTGAGAGTCCACAGTGACAAATCCGGTTCCCTCGTTGGATTTTACTGTCGAAGGATCCGATCCAGATCCATGGGTAACCGAGCTATCTTCTGAAGAAAGGTCGTCATTGTCCATTATGTCACTATCCTGAAATTGTTCTGTGTCATCTCCATCGATCGAGAGCATGTAACGTGAAAATTTAGGTAATCCGTCTTTGCTCTGAGAGTTGAAACTTTCGTCTCCATTATTTGTTGTATCGCCCAGATTAAGCATCTCCTTGACCATTTTGGACGACTTTCCAGTTACATTTTGCCAAATTGCAACCATAAATTCGAACGTCAAGTCTCTTGAGAGAAAGCTGGCAAAAGTATGCCTATTTTCATTTGTCTCTATAGTGATTGCATTGGGAAAAAGACCTGCAGTTGTTTTCTTCTCAAATTTAGTGATTTCGTCAATGTTGATTTCTAGATTGGTAACCCAACCCAAGAGATTAGAATTGAAACAAATGTGATGGTCAGAGATATAGATTCTTCCTTGAAGTAAAATTTCTCGACTTAAAGCACATGAGAAGTCATCTAAAAGTCTGTCTTTGGGATCTAATGAACGGAACAAAGCATGAAAGTCGTTATTTCGTTTATCAGTGGCATACCTATAATTTGTGCCTTCGACCTTATCTTTAGAGTACAATTTTTCGTCGTATTTATCTTGGTCAAGCAATTCCTCAATATTTCCATCACTCGGTGAGCGTAATTCCTTGCTGTATTGAAATGGTGAGCCAAAGATTCCATTCTTATTGCCATTGAGTTCTGGAGTGGAAACGGTTGATATAGCAGTATCACTAACCACATGTCCCTCTTGCTGTTGGTTTATGGCATTTCTCATATTTGTCAAAGCTATTGACGAGATTGAGTCTGTCTTATCGTGCTTCGCCAAAGCATTGGTTTTCCCTTCCTTAGATATTATGGAGTTTGCATCTTCCCTTGTGATATAGGGGTTGGCAGGAGCTGCTTTCACCAAGAATGGAGATTGGAGAGACGATGTAGATATTGATCCATTGGTCGTATTGGCAGATGTCAATACCAGTACAGGGTCCTTCTTCTTGGTGCTTACTCCGAGCAGAGAAGACGTTGACGAAGAGTCAGATGTCGCTTTTGAGTCAACATCTCCATCGTCTTGATTAGCATCGGTTTTCGAGACAACCTTCATACCTTGTTCTTCGACAACTCCTGAGGGCATTTCCCCGCTTGATAAATCGTTGGTTATAGTAAGTGTATCACAAATCTTATGGTCATTTGTATCATTCAGTTTGGAATTGTCCTCAGAATCTATTGACAGCTGATTCGTTGAATTTACAACATCATCATTAATAGCACCTTGAACAATCTCCATCTTGTCAATGGAGTAGGTAAGGTGAACACTTTATAAAGAATGAAGCCAGTCGCTATCAGAAGAAATTGCTTGCACAGATTTGAGATGAATGCGAATAATACAAAAATGACATATATAAATACGAGAGGATTTCTATACGACGATAATAAACAAAGCAGCTAATTATTTCACGAAAGAAAAATGGTTGGATATACAACCAAAAGAACAATCAAAACACTGGAAGTACTACAAGAAAGGAAATATCGAAATATCATTAAATTTGCAATATACAAGATTCTTCTCATGACATAAACTTAGCAAAGCTAAATCCCTGGAGCTAGATATATGAATAGAATAATATATACTAGGCGGCTGTTAAAGTACAATTGTTGATTTTAAATAGGAAATGAAGGATAGGGAATCGGAATGCTTTAAACTTGTTCCAAGACAACGTCTTTGAAACCAGAAGAAATCTTCTTTCCTTTGTCATCGGTGGCAGCTTCACCGTGGACAGCCATCAAAGCACCTAAGTCGAATTTTGGTTGTTTCAACAATTTAACCTTTCTGATGTGGACGTTTTGCAATGGCAAGATGGTTTGGGTAGCCTTTTCGATTTCACGACCAATGACTTCTGGGATCAACTTAGAAGTTAATTGAGCCAAGGTAACGTTGGAGACTTCTCTTTGCATGATTTCGATCATCTTTTTTCTGATTTCTCTCAATTTAGAAGATTTGGCGTAAGTGGTCTTCTTAACTTGGTTAGCTTGTCTCTTGGTGAAAGCAATAGCGAAGATTCTCAAGACGTGGTCGTCAGCGGTCTTGACGGTGACGTTAGCTTCGACCAAAGATTGCCATTTTCTGACTAAAGATCTCAATTTGTCAGTAGTGAAGTCCATACCGTGGAAGTTGGTTAACAAGTTTTTACCTTGAACTTCGTCAACTCTCAATTTGACCTTTCTGTAGGAGTGGTCTTCAGAACCTTGTAAGTCAGCCAAGCAGACTTCGATAACACGACCTTTCAAACCATCGGCAGCGTTTTTCAAACCGGTAGATTTGTTGATCAAAGTCTTACCAACGTTTCTGTTTTCGAAAGTGGTTGGAGCTTTGAAGTCGTACCATTCCTTCTTGGTGAATGGATCGACAACTCTCTTCTTCAAACCTTTTTTACCTTTAGACAATCTCTTATTTTTACCAACAGCCATTTTGATATATTACTGAATGAATGAAGGAGAAGATTAAATTTCAACAAAGTCTTTTATAAAAGTAAGTGCACTGAGTGAAAATTTTTTTCTCTCGTGCACATTAGGTGCGATTCCGGATATTGAGATTTTTGTATGTATATATCACGTGTCTTACTATACTTGAAGACCGGATCATGAACAAATCAGTGCTCGTAAACGGTTAGGGCTTATCACGTGTGTCTAGTTAGGGCTTCATGGTCATAAATTGTTGAGTTTACCCGTCACGTATTAGTCCACTGATCAATACTAAATCAATCTACTGGTGTCAAGTAAAAAGAGGCTTGTTTATTCGACAAACTGAAAGCTCCTATATGCAATTATGTAAGGTAGTTTTAAACCGATACCAAGGTTGTAGATAAAAAAAAAATAAATATCATTTCATAAGATCAGATAAAGTTGTTTGGTAAATGAGGAATCAGAATTGAAATAGCATTATCTATTCACTTAAGCCATTCAAGACCATGTGTGAATAATTCAGAATATTGTAATATAAGCAGGAGGTAAAGAGTACATCAAGCTATTTATTGGTTTTCTGGACGCAATTTTCTGACTTCCTTACCGACTCTCCAGATTTCCATGTTTCTGATGGTTTCTAATTCTTCTTCCAATCTAGCACGGTAGTCTGGAGCAGAGTTGAAGTCCAAAGATCTTTGGGTTTCAGTACCGTTCTTAACAGATTCGTACAAGTCAGAGAAAACTGGTTTCAAGGCATCCTTGAATCTTGGGTACCAGTCCAAAGCACCTCTTCTGGCAGTGGTAGAACAAGCGTCGTACATGTAGTCCATACCGTACTTACCGATCAATGGGTATAAAGATTGGGTAGCTTCTTCAACGGTTTCATTGAAAGCTTCAGATGGAGTGTGACCATTTTCTCTCAAGACTTCGTATTGAGCCAAGAACATACCGTGGATACCACCCATCAAACAACCTCTTTCACCGTACAAGTCAGAGTTGACTTCTCTTTCGAAAGTGGTTTGGTAGACGTAACCAGAACCAATGGCAACAGCCAAGGCAATGGCCTTTTCTTCAGCCTTACCGGTAACATCGTTCCAGACAGCGTAAGAAGAGTTGATACCTCTACCTTCTTTGAACAAAGATCTGACAGTTCTACCGGAACCCTTTGGAGCAGCCAAGATAACATCAACATCAGTTGGTGGTTCAACCTTGGTCAAGTCCTTGAAGACTGGGGAGAAACCGTGGGAGAAGTATAAAGTCTTACCCTTGGTGATCAATGGTTTGATAGATTCCCAAGTTTCGGATTGAGCAGCATCAGACAACAAGTTCATGATGTAAGTACCCTTTTGGATAGCTTCGTTGACATCGAACAAGTTTTCACCTGGAACCCAACCATCTTCGATGGCAGCTTTCCAAGAAGCACCGTTCTTTCTGACACCAATGATAACGTTAACACCGTTATCTCTCAAGTTCAAACCTTGACCGTAACCTTGAGAACCGTAACCGATTAAAGCAAGGGTGTCATCTTTGAAGTATTCCAACAATTTTTCTCTTGGCCAGTCAGCACGTTCGTGGACAATTTCTTCAGTACCACCGAAGTTAATGGTCTTGACACCACGAATAGCAGCAGGAGCCATAGATTGTTTGGAGACAATTGGACGAGCAGAGTTGACCAAGGCGGACATAGCTCTCTTGGAAGCAACTTGCTTAGCGGCACCGTTGGCAGCGGTACGAGCCATACGAATGGAAGCGTTTCTGAAAGACATTTTTAATAAGAATAAAAATTGATTGTTAATAAAAAACAGATACTGGATTTGAGAAAAAAAATTGCTAATTCATCTCTATATATATATGGGGATTTCGATTCAACGACCCCTCCGGTGAAAAATTCGTCGGAGGGCTTTGTCCTGTGTACAGGAGAAATTGGCTCATGAGTAATAATTAACTACTGTAGAATGGCTGTAGTGCGCGCCGGTATGTACTCCTGTGCCGGCCCGTCACCGGAATTTTATTTTGTGATGTTCCGGACTACCGGCGTAGACAGATGAAGATGATTCATTTAATAAAAGGCGGTACATGACTTGAGTTTTCGTGCTACAAAAGTTGAATAAAGCCGTAGTATCAAATATACACAGAGTTTCAATTAAAAAAAAAAAAAGATGGAGAACACCAAGTCACTCAAGCCAATTGAAAGAGTCATTTGAGTACACTTGAGGGTTGACAATCTTAATATCTGAAGAAGTTGTGGGGTAGGCTCTCAGCTTGAGATTTGGCGAGTTACCAACTGATAAGGCCTGGAAGAATTTGTTGAATTCCTCGTCGTCATCTTCGTCATCAAGATCACACCAAGACTTGGATTGGAATGAAGACTCTACTAACGAAGGCACAGGAATCCCCACCGGTGGGGTGTACTTGTAACCATCCATCAGAGGAGATGTAGACTTGTCGTTGGAATTGGTAACCACAACATTACCGTTGATATGAGGCCGAGATTGGCTATTGGATTTTAAGTCAGCCAAACTTTCATCCAAGTCGAATGCTTGATCGAAAACCTCTGGTTGCTCATCATCCAATAGATCGAGTTCATCATCAACAGTCAAGCCAAGTTGCCATTTGCTACCTAAATCCTCCATGAATTTATGCAAGTTTCTGGAACTGATCTTCGCCTTATAGTCATTCAAATCATCATCGATTCCACCAACGTTCAACACATTCATAAAAATATTGAAGCAATTGGAGTTCATGGTTGGATAGATGTCGTATAAGATCTCATGCTTGTTGTAAAATACAAAATTCTTAAAGTTGTAGTCCGACTCTAAGGATTTGATTTCAAGTTTCTTATCATTAGATGAGGATTTAATGGCTTTAAATGGAGAAGTACCAAACAACGCAGTAAGTAAAGTGACACCAACGGACCAATAATCAGCAGACACACAGTCGTATCTTTTCTTGTTTTTGAATAAAGGACTTGAATTAGCAAAGACTTCAGGGGCCATATACTTTTCAGTTCCAACATCAAATTCATTACTGAGTCTGGAGGTAGTTGCCAACCCCCAATCACAAATCTTAGCATGTCCGTAAGCATCGAAAAGGATATTTTCAGGCTTAATATCACGATGGTAGATTCCCAAAGAATGGGCATGCATTAATCCACTGTATATTTCTTTGGCCATGGTCCAAACATCAACTGCGGCTAAACAAGAAGTGGTTGAAGTATGGATCAATTCATACAAGTCACCATTGTCACAGTATTCTAACACCAAGACTATAAAATCCTTGGTCTCGAAATGGTCAAGTAATTGGCAAATGCTTTCATTTGAGTGACCTAATTTTTCAAGCATGGCAATTTCATGTTTAGCCATTTGAACACTGTGAGAGTTTGACTTGAACATTGCCTTCATGGCGACTTTAGAGTGATTGTGGACGTTGATGGCCAATGTTACTTGGCCAAATGAACCCTTTTCAATTGGTTTAACATATTGATAAGTATTCATTAATAGGAAACGGTTCTTCTCATAAGCATTGTAATCATCAAAAGTCGACAGGTTCGATGATTGGTGGGAATTCGTAGGAGCGTAATGTAAGGATCGTGAATCATTAGTTAAAGCCGTTGAAGGGAATAAAACGGATGAAGTCATTATAGTAGATTTAAAGTAAAGAGTTAATAATTTTTTTTCAAGATTTGTAAATGTAGTAAATCAAGGAATGCAACAAAAATTTAAAAAGTAACCTATGTATAAGCACAAAGGGGATATATACAATATGATAGCTAATAGCTGTGATGATAGAAATAAAGGACCGTAATGATGGATATGGGAATAAAGATCAAAAACTCAGGAGTAAGGAAAAAAATTAATCAAAAGTAGATAAAAAAAAAAAACTATGGGGTAGAAATGAATGGGCACTAGCTGAAACTGGTTTTCAAGTATGTGGGGCGAACAAACGAAACCTGGCAAAAGGAAGTGATGACAAAAAGTAAGGTGACAACTGGGACGTGAAAAGTTTGAAAATGATTGGGATTATGACTAGAAATTTAATTAAAAAAAAGGATGAGAGGGATTATATAAAAAAAAGGGGGAGCGTTATCGCCAGATAACAATTTGGGGTAGTGTGCCACTATTGTGGATTGTGCCAATTTGGTATCGCAATCCCCAACAATCGAAAATGGCGGAATATTCGATTTCTTTACAATAGTCGTGCGCGGACCTTGATCTGAGATAAATGACCCAATGACTGATGGTAGTGCGAAGGACGTAAAGAGTTCTAGCAAATGGTTGGGCCTTGGTGGGCATGGTGCTTGGGATAATCGTACGGTGTTGGGAATGTCGTAGTTCGTTGATGCTATTGGACAGAGCTGGAGCATTGGAAATTGGAATCGTATGAGTCATAATGTTAGCGCAGTCTTGACAACGTATTATGAGTCATTGCTATGTAGAAGTAGAGAGAGACAGGTGTATAAATATGCCTCCAATGCCGCAGTACTAGGCAAGGACATCATTAAGCATGAGGATATCAGAAGCATTGAGATTGAGAAAAGATTTCGAGTCAAATAAATCAAACCTCGAGGAGAGAATAAGGCGAAACTTGGTGGTGCAGGAAGGAGATAAGCCGTCGGAGGACCCTAAAGAGCTTATCAGCAAGTTCTTTGCCATGACGGACGAACTACATCAATTGGTCACTAGAATCAACCTCACAAACGCTAGTATCAAGATCCTGGTTGATGGACTAGAATCCCGCACAATGTCACAATTACTATCGTTTCGTGATAAGCTCCAGAGCGATCACGATATGCTACTAATGGTGTCTGAAGAAGGTCTGGTTAGAGCAACGAATTACAGCAGGAAAGAGATAAAATCGGTGTCGACGGTCGATGTTGCAACCCATCAGAAGAAAGCAGAAGCATTGGCGGTGAGAATAAGGAAAGTTGATAATGCCATTCAGGAGGCCAATTGGACTCACGATTTACTTGAATTATAATTTATTTAGTCATATTATCGGTACTACTCTCGAAAAGGCGAATGAACAATCCCCCGAATTCTTTTAATCATTTCAAATACGCTCACAATAATTCTTGTTTCAATTAAATTTAGTACCAGTTCTTGATTTTCGAGAGTAGGAGGGTGGGATTGGGGATAATAAACATTTCATTACTTATTTATCGTAGTTCGCCGTAATTTTGGCATTGGTGAAGGCTACAACATGTATTCAAACATTATTAATTAATTATTACTTATTGTTAAACACTAAAACACACAGTATAAATAAATTAAGCCTTCAACAATTCTTCGATCTTTCCTTCCAAAGAAGCTGGCTTAGTGAGGGATGAGTATCTTTCGACAACATTACCCTTTTTGTCGACCAAGAACTTCTCGAAGTTCCATTTGATTCTGGTCATTCCCAAAAGACCAGACTTGGCGTCCTTCAAGTATTTGTAAACTGGGTCGGTCTTGTCACCATTAACATCAATTTTTTTCAAGACTGGGAAAGTGACACCGTAATTCAAGGAGCAGAAAGAAGCAATTTCTTCAGAATTACCTGGTTCTTGTCCAGCAAACTGGTTACATGGGAAACCAATGATTTGCAATCCCTTGTCAGCATACTTTTTGTTCAAAGCTTCCAATTCCGTATATTGAGGAGTGAAACCGCACTTAGAGGCAACATTGACAATAAGAACAACTTTACCCTTCAATTCCACAAATGGGAATGGCTTGTTGGTTTTGTCAGCTGGTGTTAAATCGTAAAAAGTACTCATGTTGATTGTTGTTATTAATTATTAGATTGATGGGATTTTGCTCTCTTTATATCCTCAACCAAAGGCCCAGCCCAAGCCAGCGATTATAAATTACTGCGCATGGCTGGTTGTGAGCGCGTGCGCGTGGCCAAACCACATCACCTCAAACTCAACGGCTCTCGCATGTAAAATGAGCCGACATCCGAAAACCATCGGTGACTACATGAGGCGAAAGTATGAGGGGCCGAAACATCCAGGCAATAGGAGGGCCAGACTGTCGTATTAATAAGCGGCCGCGCCTATATTTATCCGCTTGGATAGGCAGTTACGATTGTTGTTTGTCTCAGGTTAGTGGGTTTTCGTAAGCAGCCAAGAGATAAGATTAACGGGTGTAAATTTAGATTAACTTCAATTATTCGTGAATTTCTACAAATCGGTAGAAAATCCACTTTCGCCATTTTTATAAAAAATTATGAATTTTACAAATCTAATTCAGTAGCACTATTTTACGCCTCGGGCGAATATAATTACCAAGTTCGATTCATTATAAGATGTTTTTTTACTTCAGAGTTCAAGAAATAGGCTGCAAATGTTGACGTCTCGCACGACTCCAGAGTCCGGCGTGAAAAATTCAAAAAGTGTAAGTCACACAATAATCTTTTCTGTTCGTCATGTTTAGATCATTACTTGCCAGAAGGGCCTTGCCCACTCATATGGCATGGGCTGTTCCTGCCAGGGTTTTGTCCCAACCTATTACTCCATCTTTCAGATATTTGCACCAATCTTTTGTCTGTGCTGCTAAAGCTAAAAAGCAGAAAAGTAAGCTAAAACAAGTAGATGAGGAGTCTGCTCCTACTGAAGACATTTCTGAGATCATTAACATGGATGATATCACCAACCGTTTCAAATCTGTCATTGATGCCTTCACAAAGCTGGCAAATGAAGTGAAAATGGGTAAAACAAGCCCCGCCATCTTTGACAGATTATCCGTACAAACCAGTGATGGTGAGACCCCATTCACATCATTGGCTCAAACCACTATCAAGGGACGTAAATTCATCATCACTGTTTTCGATCCTTCTCACACACAGGAAATCATCAATTCCGTGTTGAACTCCAACTTGAACATGAATCCACAAGTTGATCCTTCAAACAAACAAGCCCTCACAGTTCCTTTACCTCCTATCACTACAGATACTAAGAAAGAAAATGTTAAAACCTTGAAGTCCATATACGAAAAGTTCAAAAACTCAACTGGTGGTTCCAAAAACTCCTCATTAGGAGCAGTCAGAGCAGACGTGAAAAACAAAATCACTAAATACACCAAGAAGAATAAGAAGCTCAACGACGATGAGACTAAAATCGTCAATAACTTCGAAAAACTTAACAAGACTTACAACGATAAATTAGGTGAAGTGTTTAAAGCCGCTGAGCAAGCAATCTTGAAATAATGTTCCATTTGTATATACTAGAAAGTAACCCCATTTCCAATGAATAACCTTTTATAATTTTTATCACACCACTTGATTATCTTAACTGCATGCTCTATCAAATGGCTGGATTGAACCATCTCATCACATAAACAGAAAAACTCGTATTCTTGATCTGAAAGCATGAAACCTGTCACGCATTGACTCTCGTTCAAAAACCACTTCATATATGTAAACTTTTTATTTTTGATAGGTGTAGCTGTGGTTTTGGTCAATGGATTGTTAGAAGCACCACCTCCACTTGATAGTGAAGGATTGACAACGGGTGTAGTTTTGACTATGGATGATTTGGCTTTGTACAACGTCGTATAGAAATAAATCATTTGTAAAATAATGTTTGGATCTTCCGAATCCTGAATCTCATGCCCTTCATTCATAAACATCCCCGTATTACTCATAATATATTGATTGTATCGTTTCAGTTTGTAAATAAAATGTTTCACCACAGGTACCTTGATATCCTTTAATATGGACAATTTAGAAGAATTCATAAGTTCATTGGTCAAATCATTTCGGAAAACTTCATTTTTGGTTATTTTATGGATGATGTGATCTGCAATCTGTTGCATTTCGAAGAAGCTATTTTTGTTTCCACTCAACAAAATTATGGTAATGACTTGTGGGCTCGGGACATGATTTCCATCAACTAGAACATAATCAGCTAGATCAAACGTCTTCACAAATACGTAAAGAAATCCGTTACAATTGAAGTTCGGCATACAGAGGGGAAACCACAAGTCTTCATTTGAATCAAAACTTAGACTCTTCTCATCGTTATCGCATGTGGATTGGATCATTGATAGAAGTGTTTTGATATCAGCGTTTGATAGTCGATGGTTCTTGGGTCTCATTATATTCAAAAGTTTACCAGCACCAGTGGTGAGAATGGAGAATAACAAGTCTGAACTAACATTCTTATCTTTTTCCGAGTAAGACGACGTAAAGTTTTGAAAAATCGAAGCGGTTTCACTGGCGGAATCATCGATTAGTTTCGATTTGAGCCTTTTGCATGATAGTAAAATTGAATGAAGCTTGGACCTTGTTGTGTTTGTGATTCTGACACTTTGTAAGCTCGAACCCAAAAGTTCGCTTATGTACAAATCGAATCCTGGATCAACCGTTAATTGGTTAGTGGCATCATGTTTCAATGAAAATCCATATGACAACTTCATACAAAGGCCATCGAAGTTGTGGAAGTCCAAAGGAGTTAAAATCTTGCGTAAATCGTAGTTCATTCTATTATGGAAGTTCTTCACAATAGAAGGCTTCGATATAATTGAAAGCAAGTAATCATACAAGGTAGCCAATTGCCGTAAAAGCATGATATCTTCTTCTTGTTCTTGCTCGTTGGTCGAGGGAAGCATTTCATACCCAATCTTGGTAATCGCAACAAACAATAGTGGATCTTTATTCAAAACAACAATTTTTGAGTATTTGCCATGGCTAATTGATAAGAAGTCCTCCTTCATGTTTTCCTGGAAAGTGGATACAATAGTAGTAATGAGACCCATATACCCCAATACCACATCATCTGAGCCGTTCAAAGAGTATATGGGTTTACCTGCTGTTGAGAGAATGAAAAAGTGCTTTAACTTTGAGTGAAACACGTCTGGATCACTCAGTTTGTCAATTGACACATACTTTGATAAAAAATCTGTAGAATTCAAAGAAAAGTCTGCTTTACTGAACAATTTCCAGTCGAGAAATGAAGTTTTTTGTCCATTCACTCGATTTTCAGATTTATGCAATGACGTATAGTGGTCCAGGATAATCAAATCTTGAAGTAAATGCAGTAGATCATTCTCCTCACCCGATTCACCGTCATTATCGAAGACCGAATTCTCATAAGAATTGGGGGTTATCATAGGTTTAAGGCTACCCTTGAGACTGGCCACAGGTTCAAGTAAATGTGATGTATCAGAATTACCCACATTTTCCAAGCTAACAGCAGTAGAAGGGCCGCTAGCGAAAGGGCCAACTCTTTGAAGTAAATTTGTGGAGGAGGATTTGTTCTTCAAAATTCTGGGTCTAGGGGCATCGAGGTTGACAGAATTGGAAGGATCCTGCTCGTCAATTTGAATTCCTTTGGAAGGATCATATGGTTTGATGGAGGACATCAATTAATGTCATCTGTGTTATAAAGAAAATAGTTGATAAGAAAATAAAATATAATCGAGAGCGAGAATATCAAATACCATTTTACGGCTGACTATTTTAATACAAAAGAGGGCAAGATTAAAATTATATTAAAGTCGTTAGTTATTGCTAGGTATGTCTACCTCAAGAACATGTACCAGATCAAGAACACAAAGAATAAACCGGCACCGGCTATCGGAACATATTGTCTAAGCATTGCTTCGAAGTTAATCCTTTGTGCTTTCTTTCTGTACTTGATTGAATCATTTCTCAAGCTCAGAGATAAGTCGCTCATTTTGTCTAAGGAGTCTCCTCTGTATATCAAATCTTCAATGTTTTTTGTCATGACTTTTTTAACATCTGCTAAATCATTATTAAGCTTATCAATGTTTGATTGGGCCCTTTGATCTTGGTAAAGTTTTTTGGTTTTGCTCAAGAAATTATCAAAAGAGCTGAATCCATAGGGTCTTGCTGATGGACTCAAAGCATCTTGACCATGTGAAGTGTGGAATTCATGGGAAATCTCTGATAAATATGAGAATGCTAATGATCTAGGATAAGATTTTTCACAAATACATAAGTAAATGATTGAGTCTGCTATTAAATAATGGATATTGTAAGCACCAGATTCTAATGTTGCTTGTGGCTCAGAATTTGGTGTGACTCTGCTGATAATCAACTTACACTTTTTCTTTTGTTCCATCAAAGCAGGATCATTATTATCATCAACTGATCCACATAATGGGAGCGCTTAAAGTTAGTAATTTTTCGCACACAGATATCTCAGCACAGACATACCATCGTAACGGTAAATCAAAGTGGATTTAACCATTGCTATACTAATTGAATATTCACTTAAGTATCTTCGTTTATACGTGGTTAAAACGATTGCGATGTTTGAAGCAAATATCAAAATCACGTGATCTCGTCATAGAAAGTACTTATCTTTCCGAGGGAAAAATCTCACAAACTTCCGACCCGCACATGACATTCCATACACAAAACAATTATAACCAAAAAGTTTTTCTAGGGATCATCAAGATAGTACTCATATTTGACATATATTAATAAGCTGGATCACAGTCGTACAGATAAATACCTATAAGACTCAATACCTTCAGACCATGGATTTGTCCAACTTGTCAAGTGAGCTCCCTCGAGCAAAATCAGTTGATCAGATCTCAGTCAATGACTTGAGTCGAGAATTGACCTCCGAATTTAAGAATGCCGCCAAGTCGGTTGCTGCCCTTTACAACAGTTCTATTCAAAACGGGAATAAAGATATTAGCGAACAGAAGTCAGTATTTGCAAATGCTGCAAAATCGGTGGCTGCTTTATACAGACTTGCTAACAACTCCAATGATATACTCCTCGATAAAGGTTACCTCGAATGTTTAGATGATATTCTTGAAAACATTTCTCGTGGTGAAGACTTAGAGAACTGGGTATTAACAAAGAGAGCAGAAATCACCAATCCAAACGCTGTTACCAACCCTCAAACTTCCAGTAACTTCCCTGACTCAGAATCCACTCAAGCATCAAGTAAACTCGAAGATTTCCATATACCTTCCGATCACGAATTTTCATTAGCTCTCGAATCATCTCCTCAACGTCGATTCAGACCAAGTGTCCCGCCTTTATCTCTCACCCACAGTCATAAGTTCAAGAATAATGCAAAGAAGCACAGAAATGACTCAATCTTAAGAAGAAAATTAAGATTACATGCATCCTATAACAATGATGAAGCCGCTTCATCTTCCGAAAATGAGACAGAACATGAAAATGATAATGCTTCCACTTTGCCTGACATAAGTACCAAAGATTCCAAACTCAATTCCAGGTTGAGAAAGACACGGAGTAATTCAGAAGATGGAAACTTAAAGAAAAAGAGAAGAACCTCGTTATCGTCTCTGTCTTCTTCACACGGGCTTGATGAAATCGAAATCAATTCAATCTCAGAGTGATCTAGATAAAGTTCCGGCATAGCACAACTCCTACTTTGCATCGCTTCCCTCAGGGAATCGCTAATGATAAATTTTATGATTTTCAAATAGTCATTTCACCAATACATATTTATATTAGTTATTAAATTATATACAACCAAACTAATATGCGAATAATCCATCGGCATTATCGGCATATTCGTCGTCGAATTCATCGGATTCTGAATCGTCACCTTCTGACGACGATTCATCTGATGAGAGATCATCAATGGCATCTTCGTTATCTTCGGAAACTAAACCTTCCAATGAGAAGCACAACAAGGTATCACCCTTGGCTTGGGTTCCTTTAGCAACTTCATGAGTAGATTCAACGTTACAGTTAGTTAATCTAACCTTGCTTTGAATGGTGACGTGATGACCTATTATGCAATTTTCTAATTGAACATCATCTTCAATGACGACATTATCAAATACTAAACAGGCAGTGAGTTTAACTCTCTTACCAATGTTACAGTTATTACCGATGACGGTACGTTTCACATTTGTCTTTTCGCCAAGTTCGGTGCTAACTCCAACTAAAGAGTCAATACCAACGTTGGCAACAGGTTTCTCTTTTGGTTGGGATTGTCCGGCACTTTGAGCTTTTGAAGAAGCTTGTAATTTCATGAAATAGCGATTGGCTTCCATCAATACAGACAAGTTATTGGCTCTGAAGAAGGTGGCTTGATGAGGTAATGTCATAAAACTAACGCTTTCTTTGGGAGATGAATGTTTCCATGATCTTCTGGCTAGATCTCGATAGACTTTACTTAAAGGCCTCGTTCTGAAATATGATTCAGAGAATTTGGTTGGGTTTTCATTGAATATGCTGGAAACCTTAGCAGCGTCTCCAAAATAGATGGCACTGTCCAATAATTTGGTGCTCACAGTAGCATTTGGGTATCTCCAGCTCATTTGAGTTCTGATTTTCAATGCTTTATGAAATTCTATATCTTGTTTAACGTAAGAGTCCAATAATTGTTGTTGGCCATCTGGCAATTCTGTGTGTATGGTATAACTTTTAGGGAAAATCGTGTTTTTCTTATCTTCAATTTCCAATCCGTTTTTGTAATGAACAACCATTCCAAGATCATTTTCAGATTTATTCCTATACGCTTCGATCAACACTTGTGGAGGTAAGTTGGTGATAAAATCACAAGGAAGAATAACAAAATGCTCGTAGTCACCCAACAACTCAGTGGAACACAACTGATGTACGACATCACCGCTGAATGAAGAATCTAAAGCAATCAGATCAATTGAAGTGGTATATTGGTAAACATCTTCAGTGGAGCCAACGATTTCAGCCTCTTTATTTAACTTTTTTTTACTGGTTTTGGCTAATTTATATTTGTCCAATGCCAAATTTATAGCTTCATTAGAATCAGTGTCGGTTACCACAGTAATCTTACGGAAAAATGCTCGTTCACACCAATCTAATACATATTCAATCATTGGCTTATTGGCTATTGGAAGTAATGCTTTGGGGAGTCCCGTAGATCTTATTTTCGACATGGGAGTCAATGACTTCCCAGGTCCACACACAACGATTGCATGGAATTCCATTATGCAACTAAATGTTCAGTTTAATCAATAATACCTATTGATTCAAGTATAAATTTTTTTTCTATATTAAATTCAATGTAGCAGGCCGCGAGAAGCTAACAAAATGTCACTTATGGAAAATAGTGGTGGTCGTGCGCTACACGCTTCCTAATACTTCAATCTTTTGCCACTGCTAAACTAATCGTTGTTGAGAGTTATACACTTATAGTATTGAATAGATTTGTTAATCAATTCTAGTTAATTCAAGATAATTATCGAGTTACAAAATGAGTGCCGAAGAGAATGATCCCCTCTTAGCAGCTTTGCAAAATGATGAACAATCAGAAGCAACACAATCTACACCTTCAGATCCAGAAAGAGACAGAGCATTGAGCAAGTTCAAAGATAAATTAATTGAACACAGAAAATGGGATGCTAGATTAAAAGATTTGAGATTGACCATACGAGACTTGGACAAAGATTACGACAAAACAGAAAATGATATCAAGGCATTGCAATCAGTTGGTCAAATTATAGGTGAAGTTTTAAAGCAGCTTGATGATGAAAGATTCATAGTTAAAGCATCAAGTGGCCCTCGTTACATTGTTGGGTGCCGTAACACCATTAGAAGAGATCAATTGAAAAATGGTGTAAGAGTATCCTTAGACATGACAACATTAACAATCATGAGAATATTACCAAGAGAAGTTGATCCTTTGGTCTACAACATGACCACTTTCGAACCTGGTGAGATATCGTTCAATGGTATTGGTGGTTTGACTGACCAAATCAGAGAATTGCGTGAAGTCATTGAGTTACCTTTGAAAAATCCCGAATTATTTACAAGAGTTGGTATCAAATCTCCAAAAGGTGTTTTATTATACGGTCCTCCAGGTACCGGTAAAACTTTATTAGCTAAAGCAGTTGCTGCTACAATTGGTGCCAATTTCATTTTCTCTCCTGCATCAGCTATTGTTGATAAATATATTGGTGAATCGGCAAGATTAATCAGAGAAATGTTTGCATATGCTAAAG
This sequence comes from Hyphopichia buzzinii, assembly GCA_030556945.1. NCBI lineage: Eukaryota > Fungi > Ascomycota > Pichiomycetes > Serinales > Debaryomycetaceae > Hyphopichia > Hyphopichia buzzinii. The sequence continues at coordinate 373,024 of JAKTUZ010000006.1, read as the reverse complement.
AGCATGAACCTTGTATCATTTTCATGGATGAAATTGATGCCATCGGTGGTCGTAGATTCAGTGAAGGTACTTCGGCAGATCGTGAAATTCAAAGAACTTTGATGGAATTGTTAAATCAAATGGATGGTTTCGATACTTTGGGCCAAACTAAAGTTATCATGGCCACCAATAGACCTGATACATTGGATCCTGCTTTACTAAGAGCCGGTAGATTGGATAGAAAAATTGAGATTGGTTTACCAAATGAAGCTGGCCGTTTGGAAATTTTCAAAATTCATACATCTAAAGTTGCTAAACAGGGTGAGTTTGATTTTGAAGCAGCTGTGAAAATGAGTGATGGATTTAATGGTGCTGATCTTAGAAACGTAGTTACAGAAGCAGGTTTCTTCGCAATCAGAGATGATAGGGATTATATTCTTCAAAATGATTTGATGAAAGCAGTCAGAAAAGTTGCCGATGTCAAGAAATTAGAAGGTAAATTGGACTACGAAAAATTATAAGTAATTTGTCTCTGTACTTAATACAACGAAGTTACAATAAATTACAGTAGTTATCGATGCGTTGAAATCGTTTATAGTATATATACACGAGAAATATCTTAAATACAAGTTGGTTGATTAATTTTCACTTTGACCTTCAGCCTCTTGAATCTTAGCCATGGTTTTAGCGAAATCAGGTATTTCGGCTTTAGATAAAGCTTCCAAATGAGTCAAAAGATGAGGGTTTTCGATTTTATTGATATGGTCAGCAATCTTAGAACCAATGAAGTCTTGAATTTCTGGAGATAACTTCTTGAGGGGTTTCTTTTCTTCGTTAGCCTTCTTAGCCAAGTAAATTCTTTGTTCATTTGATAATGGCATTTCGGGAGCATTGAGTCTCTTTGCCTCGACTTCGGTGAGAGTCTTCTTTTTATATGTTGAGTAAGGATTTCTTAATTCAGATAAAATACCATTTGGTAAAGGAGATTTAGCTATGGTCTGCAATTCCCAAGTTTTCTCCTGAGCAACTTCTTGACGAGTTGACAACTCGTCATCCTTTGGTTCTTGAGGTGGATTTGGCCAGGGGATTTCAATGGTTTCGTGGTGTTTAACAAATCTTTTGGGTAACCACTTTTTATATCTTTCATCGTAATACTTATCTTTGTAGACAATATCGTCGGCTACCACATAATACACTTTCCCACTTTCATCCTTATCCTTGGCTGCCAACTTCACGTTTTTGAGTGGAACTGGTTCAGGGTAATCCATCAAATGACTACTTTGATTTTCCACCCAGTTAGATTTTGGAATAATTTTTTTACTGTTAACATTGGATAACAACACAGTATTCAACTCCGGCGAGTAGTTGTAAATGGTGGAGATGGTGCCCTTTTGAGGACCTTCAGTTATATATGCAAAGTCACCACTGGCGAAACCGATATCCTCAAGTTTGGTCTTTCTTTCTGTTTTTGGAACTTGTCTAAAGTTACTTTCAAATGTTGGTAATGCATAATTGTTGAGTTTATTCAAATGTTGTTCGGCGAGAACACGAGGCAACTTTTCCAAGTCCCTTTGGAACCTCTTTTTAGCTCCATGCCACGACATGATTGTTGAAGAAGTTAATATTCAATGTTTGAAAATTTTTGAGAAGTAGTTTTTTTCCAATATCGATTGGGCAATGCACGAAGTGAAGTTGCGGTACGGTTGTAGATCTACGATTCGTGAATCAATTAAATATGGATACAAAGAAGCCAGAGTATGTAGAATGAAGTGATAGTATACATGGGACGAAACTGAAGGTCACAAGAAAGTATGTGAGGGAAAGTACGTCTTTTTTGTTGAAGAAAAGGAGGGTTCTCCAGAGTTTTTTTTTTCAAAGAAATGTTATCATGGTTGAAAGACACTCAAAGTTGGAAGAATTAGATGGGTTGAGGAGAAGAATCAAAGCAATCACTCCGTACAGATGTTGATGAATTCTTGTTCATTGATTTCTCCATCTTCATCCAAGTCAAACTCGTCGATCATAGCTCTCAATTCGTCATCGGTCAAGTTTTCACCCAATTCTTTAGCCACTCTTCTCAAGTTTCTCAAGCTGATCCTACCGGTGTTATCATCATCGAATAGTTTGAATGCACGACGTATTTCGTCCAATGGATCTCTATTGAGAATTTTCTCTCCCACTAAATCGTTAGTATATTTTGTTATCCAAAAAGACACACGTAGACGCGTCCTGAATGATACATACCGGCTTGGAAAAAGCTTTCGTAGGTTATTAAGTTTCTGTCGTCGGTGTCGTACTCGTGGATGATATCCAAGACCTCCCTTTTTGATAAGTCGAAGCCTAGAGCTCTGAACGCCACTTTTAATTCATGGTAGTCCAAACAACCATCATTATTCATATCAAAGAGCGAAAACGCCTCTCTGATCTCTTGCTTTTGTTCATTGAGTAATTCGACTTTCAAGTTTCCCAAACCCCTTTTCTGGGAAGAGCCAGGAGCAGACATGATTCTATGATAATTGTGAATAGGGAATCGAAAAAAAAAATAAAATAAAAATAAAGATTCAATCAATACAATAATGAAACAATCTCGATATCAGAGTTGTAATTCGCAATTCACGGGTTGTTGTTTGATTTGCTTGGAATCGGAATGTAAAGGGTTCGATAAATGAAGAAAAACTAAGTAGTAAAGTGGAACTGAACAGAGAAAAAAAGTGAGGCGTTCTTTTGCAATCTCCAACCCCGAAAATAGGCTTCAATCTAAAACAAATCACCAATGTTTGGGTTGAATGTTGAACGAGAATGACGTGTATCTCTTAAAGTTTATCGTCTTCATTTTGAATGGATCTACATGTGTTTGATATGATAACGGTCATCTACGGAGACGAAAGCATATTTGTAACTTCTCGGGTAATTCGCGTAAACAAATATATCAGGTAAATTTTCACAATCAGCTATTTTATAGTCGGGGCATTTATTGTATTACGAGCCATTGTGTTGCAATGGTATATGTTAGGTATCGGCAGTGAAAAGTGATAACTGAATTGCTGGTATCGATGAGATCACCAGGGTAATCGGAAAAGTTTTTGATCGTTAAGTTAAGTTTCTTAATTATAGCTCCGCTTGTTTATATTTGGTGTCTGACATCTGACATTTCTACTTGATTTTAAAATCATCAACATTTTGTTTCTTCCTCATCCCAAGTTAGTTTTCTTTCAATGGCTTCGCCCACAGCCACCAAATCGGAACCGGTTATAGGACAGCAGGTTCATGTTAGAGGTGAAGTAGGTGTGGTAAGATTTGTTGGAAGAACCCAGTTCTCGGCGGGTACTTGGATTGGTGTTGAATTATTAAATTCAATCGGCAAAAATGATGGAAGCGTCAACGGGATTCGCTATTTTGATTGTGAAAAGACGAATGATAATTATGGTATATTCGTTAGACCCACCTTGATAACCGATCCAATCCCAACAAATTCTCCAATATTGAGACATGCAAATCCCTCTCCGAACCTGTCCTTCAGGACGAATTCTCCTTCCCCCAGTGTCCCTATATCAGATTTACATCGTGTCATCGATAAGTTACAAGCCAAACTCAAATTGACCACTGACGACATCAAACAATATAAACAGACCATAGATCAGTTGAAAACTGACTTAGATGAGAACCGAAACGCCAACACAAAGCTTGAGTCTAACATGGAGATGGTTCTCATTGATAAAGACTACTTGAGTGAACAAAACGAACAATTGAAGCACGATCTTCAAGAATTGCAAAAAAAGTACGACTCTTTGAATGCTGATTTCGACGCCATGAAGGAAGAATTGGACTTAAATAAACAATTGGAAGATGCAATCAAATCACAAGTCCCTAACGAGGCCGAAAATCACGTATCCCCGCAAGAATTTCAATTAATCGTTGAGAAGAACAAACATTTGGAATCTGCATTACACGAGCTACAGAAAATTACCGTCGAAAGTAAACTGAATTTCGATAACCAATTAAAATCATTAACAACAGAAAATCAACTGAATAGTGAAAAGTTAAAAAGTTACGGTCAGTTGCAAGACGAACTCGCATCGGCACATTCAACAATTGCATCCCTTCAATCTCAATTGGATTCAGCTCTCGAACTGGAGAAAATCATTGAACATTTAACTAACGAGAATGATCACTTGTCATCCAAGATTGAACAACTCAATACCACCGTCAATGAGTTGACAGAGTTGCACGAACTAGATAAGAGTCTAGAAGAAAGCCAGTCCCAAATCGAAAATAATTTGAAAAATGATATTAAATCTCTCCTGGAAGCGATTCACAATGATAAAATGATAATCGGAGATCTAGAAAGGAAAAATAAGTACTTGGAGACAAAGTTTCTGGAATATAAGCTCACGGCTGCATCACAGAGTGATCGTAACAGTACATTCAGCTCTGATCGTGATGAGATCATGGTGGAAGAGTTGAGTCTGCAAGTCGAAGCCTTGAAATTAGAAATGAAAAAGCAAAAATCCACTTCTTTTTCGGATAAAATCTCTTTAAGCATTGCTCAAACCAAACTTGACCTTTTGCAACAATTTGACAGCTCCTTACTAAGTGCAAATTTAAACTTGAAACGTGGTTACGAGGTCCTTTACAATGTCAACTTAAATCTATCATATACTGCGATTGTCTTGGATAGTTTGGATGGGCTAGAAGGGACTGAATTAAGCTTTCAATTCAGTAACCTAACCAGCATTAAATTGCACCTTAACTTCTTAGTTTCCTTTCTACAATCAGTTGCCCATTTGTGGGAATATAATTACGGTACGAAACACTATGTCAATTTCATCATAGCTTTTAAAGAAAGTTTGAACTCCCTCAATCAAAACTTGATGGTTACCATTAGTCAGGTCAAGGAGCGTGACATCGACAACATCACCGTTTCATATGTCAACAAATTTATATCCGAATCTCATGACTTACTAAATTTGCATTTCGTCACCGACACTTATTCAATTATATTCCAAAACATATCCCTATTCCGAATTGCAATCTCCAACATTTTGACTGAATCCAATGAGGACACGGCTCTCTGTAAATATATTTTACGGTTCTTGGAAAGACACAGTCAACAACAACTGCCCGATTCTCTTACCGAAGAAATTTATGATAAAATCACTTATATCTTTGATGTGAGCTCTAAGGTCACGGAAGAATCCAAAAGCGTTCTAGACTCGGTTCATCAGGATTCCGAAAAGTCAAAGGATTTGACCATTGAGGTCACTGAACCGTTTATCTCGAAGGATATACATGATTCTTTTGATGCATTGCATCGAATAGTTAAAAAGATAGAGTTTGAATATTATTCAATCGATGATATTGATGTCGATAATGAGATAATGGACATCGAATTATTCAAGGACATCTTTGAATTCGATCATGACGTTGAAAGTTGGGGTACTCTAGATTCCATCCTTCATTCTCTAGAAACTAAACGATCATTTCTAAAGTCGCCATACGAGCCTTACGAAAAACAAGCCCAAAGCATTTATGATGCAGTCAATGATGTCAATTCATACCAACCCGAAAACGCCGAAGCCAAAGAATTACAGAATAGGCGATCGAACGAATTGAAATACTCTGATCTTGCAAATAAATTGATGGAGAAGGACGGTAAGATACAAGATCTTCAACTTAATGTGAAATTGTTAGAGAAAAACATGGCGTCAACTGATGCTAAGAGTCGAGAGTACGTCGATAAAATGAAACAAGAAACAAAGGAACTCAAAAAAGAGTACGAAGCCATGAAAAAGAATTATGACACTTTAGTGAAGTCTAATAAGGAATTGGAGCAAGAAATTCAAGAGATGTTGAATCACAGTCAAGCTTTTGAGACCAGTTCTCTAGTACGAAAGTTTAATGACTTACAATCGCAAAAGAAGTTCACGGAAGAAATGGCTTTGGTGGAAGAAGTTCTTTTGTTGAGAAAGATGGTCAACTTGAAGTACAATTCATTTGGTTTGAGTAAAATGTTTGAGGTTGAAAGTGATGATTACAAATGGTTAGAGCAATCCATCATACCCAAATCGCCACCCACCCGATCTGAAAAAGCGTTTGAATTCAACAATAGTGCTGCCATGATCAGAAGCATTGCAAATGAAGCACAACCAGTCCAAATGTCAGGTCGAGTGGGTGTTTGGAGACCAAAAGTGAATATACCCCGCTACGTGAATAGTTTACTCGAAGAAAAGAAAAAGCAGTATCAACATCAACGATTTTCTTCTGTATCTTCAGTGGACTAGAAGGCATTATTACGATCTTTTTAATTTATAGTGTATGTTTAATAAAATAATGATTAATCTAAATCATCATCGAATGCATTAATAGATATGTGGGGAGTGGTGGGTTCGTTGGCATGACTTCGTTGTTTCTGTATGATTTTTTTCTTTGGCCATTTTGTTACAAGGTCAATGTGTTCAGCAGGGTAAAGAAACTCAAGGATGATGAATATGAAAATGTCAACCACCACACTTAAAACGTACAACTTACCTGCGACAAAACCACAATAATAGTATTTTTGAAGCCTCTGTAGAAGGGGAACGTTAAGCTTTTTGAGGTCCAAAGAATTGTAGACATTCGCAGTTCTCTTAGCGATGTCCTCCCAGCTGTACATTTGAGCCACCTCATCATGGAAAGTGGAGGTATCGATTTTACCAGACCGGATGAGCTCTACAGCATTTAGAGTAGCAACCACTAGAGAATCCTCCTCGGGATCTGCGAAGCTAGTCATGTGGTTGGGGAGCACTTCAGGAATACCACCAACTTTAGTAGTTACGACGAATAATCCACAAGATGCTGCTTCCACAAGTACTGTACCAAAAGCTTCTGTGAGTGAAGGATGGAGGTAAATATCACCTTGAATCATGACATCTTTCACTTCTTCGTGCTTTACTGCCCCCATTAGCGTGACTCTTTCCTGAAGGTAGTATTTTTCTCTCATTTGTTCAAGATCAAGGAACTTAGGGCCATCACCGGCAATGAGAAAGTCCACATCGTCCCTAGCAGCACATATTCGAGGGATAATTGCTGTGAGGAGGTCGGCCCCTTTATTTGGGAACAATCGAGATATCACCACAATAGTTATTTTATTCTTGGTCCTCTTCCCACCATTTGTGTCCGCCGGCAGAAAGTCTTTGGAAATGACTGCGTTTGGTATTACGGAGACTGTTAGAGGGTCGAGAGATGCTCTAAGAACGGTATTCTCCTTGCAGGTGTGGGATACGCATATGATATGGCCGACATCGCTGAGAGTGAACTTGACCAGCTTGTTCCCCATAATGGAATTGACATCGGCAAATCCAAACAAAGAGTGATCTGTAAAGACGGTCTTCATGCCCATGGTTCGTCCATGGAGTAGGGCCTCGTGGCACAAGGCTGAGTAGGATCCGTGACCGTGGATTATATCGATTTGCTCTCGTATGAAGATGTTTCTTAGTATAGGAAATGCCAGGAATATAGTGGGAATAGTTGAGCTTCTGTACACGGGGAAAAAGGGAACGTAGTAAACTTTGAGCCCATTGGTTAGCATGCGAACGCCATTTCGAGACCCGTAGTCATGGGTGATTATGACGACAGAATGACCCAAATCAATGAGTTTTTGCGATAAGTGGTACACGTGAAATTCCACCCCTCCAGGCTGGGGGTAGAAGAAATCAGTCACCATTGCGATATTGTAGGGCATTTTGCATCAGAGCTGTTCGAATTATAAGTGATTTGAATGCAATCACTAGAAAGGATTGGGCGCTAATTTGTGCTTGTTTGTGCTCAATTGTTAAGAAGTTGATTTTTCGCAATTATGGTGATGTTCAAGACAAAATATTTAAATCTCCAACTGCGTTTTCGAGATCTGACTTGAAATGAAGAAATTGAGGAAAGTTACCAAGTTTAATGAATTTTTAACATCACAAATTTGCCCGTTTGAGTTTTATGGCCACTTGGGTTTTCCATACCTTACACACTTAAAACTACAATTCGTAATGCTATGATAGTACATTTTATATACAGATACACTAATGAGCGTAGGCATCAGGTGGGAGTGATGCAACTGAGTTTTTGAAGTTCATCGTACACAACTGGTAATCCCAATTGCTTTGTTCACACAACATGACACCATACTGCATGTTGAGCTTTGTCTCCACGAGAACTTTCACTAGAAGCTCCTGCTGCTGGATGTTCAAATTAGCCTTAACTTCTGGAGGTAAGTCGTTGGTGCTTGGTCCACCAGGAACAGGCGTTGGTGTGGCTGAGGCATGCGTTCCAGCAATAGGTGCACCTGGTACACCAGGAACAGCTTGTGGCAAAGCTCCAGTGGGAGCAGCAGCAGCAGTGGGAGCTGCACCAGAAGTTCTGACACTAGTCCAGGCTTCTGGACCAGTTTTGGCTCTGATGGATAAAAGATCACTGGCAATGATCATACTGCTATTGGGGCCAGGAATGACTATGAATGTTCTGTCAAAGCTCTTGGGACTCAAGTTGACTTTTTTGTTTCTTTGGTTGTTATTATAGCCATATCTATTTCTTTGTTGGCCCTGCTGTTGGTTTTTATTATCAGTGACGTCTGGTGCCCCAGTTTCTTCGAATGTCCCGTGCAAGACAATCATAATACCGTTGAGCGGAGCGAAACGATAACTCTCCATGCTGAAGAGTTCTGGTCTAGACATGAGATCATGACTAGTTTTGGGTAATTCAGAAAAACTCTTGAAAATCTGCTCGGGTCCAATTGCGACACGAGAAAACCTTGATTTAACTGAAGAGACTCTTGTCAAGTTACGTGAATTCGACAAGTAATAACCAAAATCAGGACCCAGAGTATAAGAAGGACCTCTATTGTTAGCTATTTCACTAACATGAGGATGAGACGAATCAACTTGCATTGAAAATTGTGATTCATTCTGGTAAAGAACAAGAAGATCTTGCCTGTTTGAGTCCCATAATTTATAGAAATTAGCCACGAAGTTAGTTGACATGTTACGAATTTCATCATCCTCAAAGAACATTGATTGGGGTGCTTCGAATGGAAAAGTCAAAATACTATTCAAGACTTCCTCATTACGTATGACTTCTCCATTCAACACAACAAGTCGAGGGAAAGATTTCATAAGTTCGGTTTTGATATTATTTATCTCACCAGGATTGGTAGTGTTGAAGAGTGGATTACCAACGAGGATCAACTCCCTTAAAAAATTCAACTTGTGCTTCCATATTTCAAAAGGCTTCAAACGATTGAAATTGTTGTATGACAATGACAAATTTTTCATCAATGGGAAAGTATGAGCCAAAGACGAGATTGTATTGAGATCAGTCAAGTTATTTCCTGACAAATCTACACTTTGAACATCAAGTTTTAATTCGCCAGCAACCTTCATGAGGGCTGGGAAAAACTTGGAAGTGGTGGATATCGAAGCAAAGAATCCACCAGCTGACAAACCTGGATCTTGTTGAACCGCCAGTAGATTGAGCATTTGAATATCAGGGGAGTATCTCGATTTCAAGAAATTGGTTATGGTTTCGATGGTATTGTTGCCACTTCCCGGAGCTTGAGAGTGACCAGCAGTCATTCCTGTATTTCCTTTGGAGATTTTTAAAGACTGTTGAGCGAATTTAACTCCAGACCAGGTGATCAAGTCACTAGCATCTCTGTCGTTTTTGACATACCCTTTCAATACACCACTCACGGGATCAACAGAGTAGTTCGAGACCACGATACGACACTTGCGGCCGATGAAAGCTATACAATCGTCAGCGGATGCTCCATTCCAGCCCAAGATTTCAACTGGTACGCTGGTGTTATGTTGGTTATTATTATTGAAGTTTCGGTTATTATTATTGTTGTTATTGTTGTTATAGTGGAATCCACCTCTTCCTCTTCCTCTGTAACTCATGGCGTACTACCAAAAGATGCAATGACTTTCTCAAAACTTTCGAAATGAAGGATTTGTGTGAATGAATGGTCAGATTCAGTTGCAGCAGCGATTATTGAAATTTTCGATTGAGCTACGAGGTGATTTTTTGATTGTATAGGTTCGCGCACGACCACCATCATGGTCAAGTATGGGGGTTTTAGAGGACTACAAGATTTGTAAAATAAATAGGCATTGGCATTAGATATATAAGGGTGAAGCTCAAGTGGACATAGGGATATCGAGGTGTACCCAGGGGAGAACTTCAGAAAGATTTTTCCTTCGAGATTTGATCATTTGGTTCATCCAACGAATTGTGGAGAGTACCGACGATTGGATACTTGCTCTCGAAGAGTTCTTCCCAGCCATCCAACGCATCTTTCTCCGAGTCTTTCAAGTCACTCAAGGTGTCAATTGGCTCGTCAAGTGGAGTCAACACGTTTGGATCAAACGAGTTGTAAGCCAAACCTCTAGAAGCATCTCTTCCAGCAAAGTTTTCGTAAGGTCCACCAGGTCCGTAGAAGGTGGCACCATTGGAGACATCATACACTTTCCCTCTCACACCCATGAAGATTTTGGGGTGGTCCGTACCGTTGTACTTGGCCAATGACCTAGGAGTAAATTTCCCACTCACGACGGTTTCATCTTTCTCTTCCGAGCTCAAGGGATTGGATATCTCCATGTCGCCAAGAAGACTCTTGATAAAGTACAACACCGCGAGGATAATCACAATAGTGGCAATCATGGTGACTGTGGAGAAAAAAGTGGTAGTTGTTGGCTGGAATTTTCATATGAATATCAAGGTGGAGTGTTTCTTGAGGTTGGGTCTGTCACGTGATGCCACAACATGGACTTACAGTAAATGGCGCCATTCCAGAAGCACCACGACGAGTGGCGAAGGAAGATGAAGGAGAGATGAACGTTAATGAAAACTCAAGCTGTGAGACCACTTGTATGCGCTCGATGAATTCACCGGGGGTATGGTGAATACCCAACAATTTGGGTTGCAGCAGCCATGGCTAAAAATGCAACAGGGCTCTATCATGAGTGACTTTGTATACCAGCGGTTATCAAAGTACGAAAATGATTCATACATTGGGATACACGAGATAAGAACGAAGCTCTCCAAATATTCAACAGAAGCTGTTTCTACTCCAATCTGGCAAGATTTGGCAGCCAAATTCGATGTGCTGGTGCGAAAAAAGTCGAAAATTGTTAGCACAACTATTCTTTATTCATCAATATGGGCAGGGACATCATAGCTTTGGACAGCTTGACATCCAACAACTTGGGCACATTCAAGAAAATCAACGAAACCGAATTGCCTGCCAAATACCCAGAATCATGGTATAAAAATGCATTGAACTCCGATCTGATTGTTCAGCTCGGTTATTACAGTGAACTCCCAGTTGGTGCTATCAAAGGCAAAGCCATCAACACGTCCAACACCGGGGCCTCGTTCAAGGTCAACGAGCAAGCCCAAGGAGCATCGAACTTCGTTCCAAACGCGGTCTATATTGAAAGTCTCGCCGTTCTCAAAGCATACAGAAAATTGGGACTCGGTTCAAGACTTTTACAATACCTCATTGACGAAACAGTTAAAAGATTCATTCACCAAGTGGTGTTACATGTGCATGTTGACAACAAAGATGCCATAGAATGGTACTTGAAAAAGGGGTTCGTCAAGGATGAGGAATTGGTGAAGGACTACTACAAAGAAAAAGGTTTAGAAAATCCAGATGCAATCATCTTGAGATTAACAGTATAAGCACTACATGGGACACTTTATAGCGTTTAGATAAAAAATTGTATGTACGAAATAGCTTAATATTTGGTAGAACTATCGATTATAGTACAGTTAGTCTTCTCTTTCATCCTCAGTATCAGTGTTGATATCGGTGAAAACACTCTCGTTATCACTATCTTCCTCATCGTTTTCGTCATCATCAACAACAGATTTCTTGACTTTAGCTCCTCTTAATGCAGCCAATGCGCCAGCAAGTGAGTCCTCTTCTGGGTCGGAGATGTCACTGTCACTATCACTATCATCACCACCTTCGAGCTTAGCTCTCAATTTGGCTTCGTCAATCTTCGGTGGTGGAGGTTTTTCAACGTTCAACACCACCGGTATGTCAACATCACTACCAAAGTAACCATTGTTTCTTAAAAGCAATCTGAAATGGTAATTAGCCTCATTTGGTGGAGTGGCGCCTGGAAATGGGATCTTGAAGGTACCAATAGAAACATCCTCTTCTTTGCCTGAAACCCACTGTTCTTGGCTGAGCTCGATGTTACTCAAATCGGCGTTATGGAAACGAATGAATTGTGAATCTTCAACCAACTTATTATCTTTTTGAGCCACTAAGAATCCAGTCCAAGCATTTTGAATGTTACCAGGGAAGTATGGAGAATAAATGTATGGTAACTCTGGTTGCTCTTCGTTGATCTTCAATGGATTTCTCAAATAATCCATGGTTTCTTCATCCTTTAATTTCTCATCTGGTATCTCCGGACAGGATTTGAGTTTTGGTGATTTGATAAGGAAATTAACAGATAAATGGGCTGACGAACCAGGAGGAACCACTTCTTCCCCAGGAACTTTGAATTCAGCTTTCAATACGCGAATTTGAGGAATGCGAGCAGCGATATCCAAAGCTTGTTGCAATTTAACAGGATCATTAATTCCCAAAACTTTACCAGCTTCTTCTTTGGATAATGTCAACAATTTACCTAATTTTTTGATTGGTTGTCTAGTGACAATTTTTGGGTCAACAAATGGCAATTGAAGCAATTCTTGATGTTTACCAGTTGGTCTAACGGCTTGCATAAGAGATTTCTGTAAATCGGTAGCGACCAAGAGAATATCGATTACCCTGAAAAAAGAAGCGATTTCAATCAATCCGTTCAAAAGTTTAGGTAATTGATGAATTATCCTAAGTTTTTCCTTTTCTAATTTAGGGTTCTGCTTTTCAGCCTCATCATTACGGAAAAAATACTGGGCCATCAAAGTTCTAATTTCGTTTGGATGTAAATGTTTGAAGCCAGATCTAATCTCCTCAGAAGCGGTCATCCAATCTAACAAATCGTAAGCGGTTAATACTTTACCAGGATTTCTATCAGCCAATTTACGGACAAACATAGCGGCGGTTTTAACGTGCAAACCTTTCTTGGTGTGTGTTTTCACATTGTTCCACCAGCTACCGACAATGACAGGCAAGAGAACACCAATTAACAAGAAGTACAACACAATCATTATAGGAGAGTAAGTTCCTTCCACCAAGAACTTTGGAATGGCGATACCGTGGGTGATATCCTGAGGACCATCAGGGTGACCGTATTTCTGGAAATTGAGCTTGGTAACTTCGTCGGTCAATGCCTTATAAGCCAAGTTGATTTTAATGAAAGCAGCTTCCATTTCTTCTCTGGCAGCTTCAGTAACATCTTTAGGAAGTTTATCAGGATGGAACTGCAAGGACAATTTTCTATACCTACTTTTGATCTGTTTTTCAGATGCAGTCATTGAGACATCCAAGATAGTATAAGGATCAAAAGTGCCAGCCAAGTCAGCTTCCTTAGTATAGAATAAACCAATGTAAACCACTAAAGCCCAACCGATTATGAGAAACAATAACGTTTTATTGAAGATGGTCGAAGACTTTTGACTTCTCTGAAATCTTTGATATTTGGCAGCATCTTCAAATTGTAAGCTGTTATGATCTTCCACGATAGCACCTTTCACTTTTTTGTTATATGAGAAGGAATCTTGTGAGTACATAACTCTGTAGACCCAGCTAATTGTGAGAGGCACTAGAATGAAAGTGAGAAGAGCCAACACGAAGAAAGGCCAAGTTTCACCTTCTTCATCATAATTGTATTCGGAAGCCATCTCACACTTGCCACCTTATGAAGAAATAAAGAAATTGAGAATCGATAAATAGTTTTTTCAAATTTGAAACGTTCAGTTAGTTGACGTGTTTTTTTGCCTGCTGCGAAATTTGAAATAATTGCACTACTTGATTTCATAAGATGATAGTAGGATTTTACAATTTGAAAGCACTATTTATGAAAATGATTGTATGATTGATTGAGATCATGTAACCGGTTTAAAGTAAGCGTGTGATAGTTTGATGTTAAAAAGAAAGGGCGGTTCCTACTGAAAGTATAATAACTTAATATTTGATGATACTATAGATAGAGAAAAATCAATGGTGGAACAAACGGATTGGGTTTTCAACGTAGACGATATCGTGGGCGTCGGCAGCAGCGAAAACGGCTTTATCCATGACGGAACCTGAAGGAGCAGCCACGAATTTAACACCAGATCTGGCAGCTCTGTAAATGTTATCTGGGAATGGGAAGAAAGCATCAGAGGACAATGCAACTTCGTTCAACTTACCCAACCATTCAGCTCTTTCCTCAGAGGTTAAAGGTTTTGGAAGTTCAGCGAACTTAGATTCATATTCACTCTTTTCTGGCTCAGTGGTTGGAATTTGTCCACTAACGTACAAGTCAATTGCATTAGATTTTTCTGGTCTCTTGACACCTTTAGCCCATTTGAATCCAAGAACTCTTGGATGTTGTCTGAACCACCAGTTATCAGCCTTTTCACCTGCCAATCTGGTACAGTGAATACGAGATTGTTGACCAGCACCCAAACCAATTACCATACCATTCTTGGCGTAACAGACAGAGTTTGATTGAGTGTACTTCAATGCAATGGTAGCGACAGTCAAATCAATGGCACCTTGTTCAGTTAAACCCTTATTCTTGGAGACGAATTCTTTGAATGAGGAACCTTTGATGATGGCATCATTACGTTTCTGTTGCAAAGTAATACCGTAAACTTGTCTAGATTCCAATGCATCTGGTGTGAAGTTAGGATCGATTTGTAAGATACAGTACTTACCACCCTTCTTCTTTCTCAAGATAGCCAAAGCTTCATCAGAGTAACCTGGAGCGATAACACCATCAGAGACTTCCTTAGAAATGATCTGGGCTGTTGGCAAATCAACAATGTTAGATAAGGCAACCCAGTCACCGAATGAAGACATTCTGTCAGCACCTCTAGCTCTGGCATAAGCATTGGCTAAAGGAGATAAGTTTTCAATGTCTTGAACGAAGTAAATTTGTTTTTCGACATCAGACAATGGTAAACCAACGGCGGCACCAGCTGGGGAAACGTGCTTGAAAGAAGCAGCAGCTGGTAAGTTCAAGGAAGCAGATAATTCCTTGACCAATGGCCAAGAGTTTAAGGCATCCAACAAGTTGATGTAACCTGGAGAGCCACCCAAAACCTTGAAAGGAAGAGTGCCTTGAGAGACAAAGGCTTGAGCAGGTTTTTGATGAGGGTTAGCACCGTATCTTAAAGGTAATTGGGACACGTTTTCAGAGTATTGTTTTCTGAAGAAATCACTGATGGCGACATCGTAATCAGCGGTGTGTTCGAAAGCCTTTAAAGCATATCTGTTTCTGGCTTCGGTTGAAATTTCGCCAGACTTCAATTCTTCCAAGAAACCAGCATAATCCTTTGGATCGGACAAGATGGTGACTCTGGCATGGTTCTTAGCAGCGGCTCTCAACAAGGTGACACCACCAATATCGATTTCTTCAACAGCTTCGTCGATGGTGACGGCAACCTTAGAAACGGTTTCCTTGAATGGGTACAAGTTACAGACGACGTAATCGACTTTAGCAATACCTTGAGCAGCCAAGTCTTCTTCATCAGATTGAAGGTCTCTGGCCAAAATACCACCATGAACAGCTGGATGTAAAGTTTTCACTCTACCACCCAACATTTCAGGAGCGTGGGTGATGGTAGAAACATCTTCAACAGGGAAACCAGCTTCACGAACCAATTTAGCAGTACCACCTGAGGCTAAGATACGGACTTTTTGAGCGACCAAGCCTTTGGCCAAGTCCAATAAACCAGTCTTATCGTAAACGGATAAGATGGCAGTTTTAGTGTATTCAGTCATTATTAGAGAATTTAAAAGGTATGTTTAACTCAAACTAATAAGAAGCTTTCTTGATTCTTATAATTGTCTTTGCAATTTAAAGACAACAATTGAAGGTTCAATTAAAGAAAGAATTACCTTTTGACAAGAGGAAAAGAAAGAGAATTAATTTAATCAGAAGTAATTAAATCGGTGTCTCCATTATTACAATTATTAGTGCGCATGGAAGCTCCAGAGTTCTAGTCCGAGTTAAATTGGGACACAGATTTTAGTGCACTCCGAGTCAAATTTTCATCAGCGACTAATTCTTCCCACTACTCGGTTTACCGGACACCTTAATCTATGTCACACCGTGATTCGAATTCGACTTGCAAGCTCAGAGGGTAATTTTGACTATACTGAAATCCAGAGTAATTGTAAAAATCTTAACGTTAAGAAATAAAATAAACTTTTGAGAAGTGGAAAGAAAATTTTGATTGAGATGATGGAACTACGGCGAATGATTCAATTAAACGTCAATTTACTTCAATATATAACTACTAAGTTACGTTCCATGTAAAAGATAGACATTTTTGAGATGAGATGAAATATAATAGAAAATGTTAAAAAATCCATTACATTTAAGATCTGTATCTCCATAAGGACAAAGTGTTTTGTCTCTTCCAGGTGTGACGACGACCAGCCTTGGTGTTGTTGAACAAGTGACCCTTGTTGATACCTCTGGACTTCTTACCGGTGGAAGTAAGACCTCTAGCTTCTCTTCTCTTGTGAACTGGGTTGACAATCCAGTTGTATCTTGGGTCTCTTCTGATGGCCTTGTGAGATGGATCGACCAAGATGATTTCAAAGTACTTGTAGGTGGAATCTTGGTTAACCCAGTAAGAGTTCAAGACTCTCAAGTTAGCAGCACGTCTACCGACACGTTCTTCGGCAGTAGCTCTCAAGGATCTTTGGTATTTCAATTGGTTAACACCTTGGTTGGTTGGCTTACCGTAAGTAGCACCCTTTGGAGCAGGTCTCTTTCTACCACCTCTTCTGACTCTGATACGGTAGATGACGAAACCTTGTTTGGCCTTGTAACCTAATCTTCTAGCCTTGTCTGGTCTAGATGGTCTGGAAGCTCTGTGGATGACAGTCTTTTGTCTGTATTCCCAACATCTGACTCTCAATAAGAAACGAGAAACGTCAGATTGCTTCTTTCTTTGCAATTCTTCCAAATATTTGTAGGCACCCATTTTAAACGATGATACTTAGTGTAGTAAACAAGGAAGAAGAGTATTACAGGATTTGAAAATTTTTTTTCAGTCAGTGAGCGGTAGTGAAAATTTTCCGCAGAGGAACCATATTGATATTGCACACGACCGATTTTTCAACCAACCGCAGAGTGCTGAGAATTACGCATGCGGCCAGACAAGTGCGCATATATTCCATAGAATGATTGTCAAAAGCAAGATAAATCATGGAAAGTGGCATCTGAAAGCAAACATTGTGGCATCTTTCAAAATCCTTTGTAACGAAACTATATGTACCGCCTGTGAGTTCGAAGTCTGAATGTATAGAATAGGCAATAGGCATTAATTGGCAAGAATAGTTGCGATTTCAGTTTCTCGGTTGCAAAAAGCGCCAGACGCATCTAAGCTGCGATGGTTACACCCAGAATCATGAACGTGCTAACATGGGGCAGCTGGATGAAGATGCACGGCAGCTGAGCTGTTGCCTGATATATGCAAAATATCAATGAGCGAACGAAATAGACGGGGCAACTAGGTGCACCGAGGCACCAGCGAATCTATGTGAGGCACAATGACAACAGATCACTGGCAGCAAGAGGCTACGAATCTAGAAAAGGGATGGATGCATCTATGTACGAATTGACCACGGAAGGTCATCGAAGAGGCACAATCGGGCCTTTCAATGCTTTGGCAGATGCCAACACCCTGAGGTTCTGAACTTAGAGCACGTGAATTCAAGACCACGACGGATGATCAATTATTAATAACTGGACACTTTTCAACCACAGATTTGTCAAGATCGGCCAAGTGAAATTTGTGCCGTGTGCTAAATTTAAATGATTAATTAACATATTAATCTACAAATTGGTATATGAACTTGACTTCCGACCCACGAAAGCAAATTGCAACAGGGTAACAAATTTCGGGAGTTGTTTCAGCTTCAAGGTATCGGCTCGCTGGGGAGATATTTGATTCGGGATAACGGGTAAATTCAGAGTAAGTTTATAGTTAAAAAGGAGCGTGTAAATCATATCAATCAATTATAAATAGGAATTAGGCGACATTTATTTTTATGAAATTCAATAATAATTACTAATAATCAATATACTGTCGAAACAAATTAGTCATTTGTTACCCTTTCGGGAAAACACGACTGCTACCAACTCTTGTTTTCAGGAGTCTTAAAAATCAAATTTACCATTAGTGGTAGTAGTTTTAACACCATTCTTCTAAAAGTGGTTTTCACGATTCTGTCATTTGCAACATTGCTCAATGGTTATCTAGAACATCCAAATAATTTGGGCGAGTCTCCAGAAAGCGCAATTTTACGACCATTCCGAGTATGAACATAAGCTATCTTGGTCCACGGCGCTAAATTATAATATACATGATAGCATAATGCACAGTCAGCTAAAATGACGCCCTGCTACGAAATTTTATCATGGGGCAATGTTTCAGCCCTTCACCAAAATTTTCTTTTACCCCACTGTGTTTTGACAAACTTGTTGAGTTATCATGCCAATTGAGTAAACAGATTTTTTTCAGATTAGCGATTGACTCGTGCCCAACAATCGGACGAATTGAAAGTGGGTAATAACGGAAATGTAAGGAACAGGCATACGGAAAAGTAACTTGCTTTTAGGTAAAACTTTAAAATCGAATTATGCAGAAAGCCAGGAACTAACCGATTCAAGAATTAGGTAGAACTACATAAATTTCCTAATTTAGACTGTGAGAAACAAAACAGGCTCGTTAATTTGTACCTTTGGTTTCATATTCATATTCTGTTTAACTTTCATGTTGATGGATAATAATTGCTTCATCATTCGTTTATGTGGAAAGGATTTCGTCAGCTAGCTGTCGTGCATAATCTTCGCTTTCAAGAATTATGTTCGTCATTACACTTACCATGATTGGAGATATCATTCCGAAGTTGAGATTTTGCAAACATGCGCCATACTTTCTCCCCGGCCTATTTTGTCAATTCGATCCGACTGTGTGTGAATATTTTGTCTGGTCGCTAATAATGCTTGGACATGCCGAACCCCGCCATACAGGCGATAACTTAACGTAAGATAGGAAACCATCCGCAAACTTAATTTGAATCGAGACATCATGAGATGGTCTTTTCTTAACTTTATCACATAGGCTTCGCGCATATCTTTATGAAGCTGACTTTGACTTGGTATAGGTAAAATAATATAATTTTTTGAAAAACCAAAATTTAAAGTTACGGCCTCTGAGTATTCGCAAGAGCCATATAGCGCTAGAAGTGATTCCTAGAACGATAGGCACTTACGAACGGATCAACAATAGGACAAAATAATAAAATAATGAAACAGTCTAATTTTGCAATTGTTGATCCATGTTGCTACCAAAATATCACTTGACTGGCTTCTGGAAGCAATTGAACATATGAAGTGAACACAAAAGGCTATTGCGCAGCGGTCTGTTGTAACTATTTGAGTAGATTTTTCTAAAAAATAAAAATCGAGCATATGTCTGCGATACTGGCTTTTGCATGCAGTCGCTTAGGCCCTGTTATTGAATTAAACTGCACAGAAGTACTCTACGAGCCGGTTTGTTATAATTTTTTAAAATAAATCATGGGATTGGTTAGTGGCAATGATACATACAACAAGCGTAATAATCCTCGCGTATGTAATACTCTATTATAGGTTACCAGTTTTATTGAAAATTGTTGTGATTTGCAAGCCAATAATAGTACGCCCTATTGCAATGTTCAACGTTATTTCGATTTTGACTTTTTTTACCCCCTAACATTATGTAGTCAATTAAACACCTTTGCTAATAGGACTTTGTACCTCCACACCTTAAAAATCGCTAGGCGGTTTATGATCAGCAACCAGACCAAGGAAACCATTAGAACTGTTTCAAAATATTGTCCCTTTGTTCAAGTGAAATGATGTAAAGCTTTTGGTGGCTTGACGGGTTTAGGTTTTTAAAAGGACTTTCAGTTTTACATGTCAGTCAAATGATATCCCAAATCTTTTGACAGCTACTAAAACTCCGTCGGATTTAGGATTTTGCTGAGAGAACACCCGTACCACATTGTTTCACCTATAAAAATACTCGCAATACGGGTAGTGCGGGTTCTAGAATTATGCATAAAGTTCGGTAAGTTTGCCTAATGAGCTCGCTTGAGCTGCTGACAGTGAAACAGTGATGTATTGTGTAAATCCTATATCCGTTAATTCCTATATGACATCAAACGTCACGAGAGGGCTCAATTTCGTATTTGACAAACAATTGCTCCTCTGGTTTCAATTTTCTGGTCATGTTCTTGTTTTTTTACGACTTGTAGACACGGCGTGGCTGCTGCCGAGTTCGTGAAGTAAAAAATCACTAGTACCAATTTCACCTGCGTATTGTGCGCACTATATCCGCACTGTGCTGCTGCAGGTGGCTCATAAAAAAAAATATTCCCAATAGAGGTGGTTCCGACCGTTAAGGGTTTCAGTTCGGACACCAACATGGCACTGTCAAAACGAAGAGGTAATCCTTGGCTTATAAACCTCCATCACCTTTCAAAAGCTGGAAAAAAGGCATTTTAATACCGAAACAAACCGGGACCTCGAGTGATTATGGCTAATGACTGCAAATTATCGAGAAAATAACAAATTCAAGATTTACTGCTTGTATACTACCCCTAACAAATTTAAGTTTAAGTCTTGATTTGGTTTTGAGTATATTATTTGACTTGCTTCAAGATATTTTCTAGGTATGTATCGCTGATGGCCATGCATTTTATTTTACTGCATTCAATTTTGTTTTCTTTACATTCTTTTTTTTTTTTTTATTTTCAGTTTACATATCTATTCGTTGCCTACTTTCTTTTTACATCTTGTAACAACTCGCCTTGATTTCTAATTTGGGAATTATAACTTGTAGCAGATTGTGCATTCTCTCACCCAGTATCTCTAATATCTTAAAGGCTTGGTTCCTTTAGTAAAACCACAGAGTTAATATTTTTTTTTTCTTAAACCCTACTTCCGTTTAAATTCGAATTGGCGTTTATATATATATCTGTGGAAAGATCTTGTTTTATGATTTCATTTGTATAACTAAAGTTCTTGACTTGTTCAAAAGTTTGATTATTTATTGATTGCAATAAAAGACTTATATATTACCTAACGACAAGATTCGTCCTATAACCTTATACTATAGCTTTTTATCTGAAACCAATGGAACTTCTTAATCAACAAGACAATTTATCTATTGACTTCAAGCCTATTTCTGGTCCTTTCTTCAACCAATCCAACCCCATTAACATAGGCCAGAAAATGAAAAGATACCTATCATACTTCAGTGAAGCTCCAGTATCCGAACACAACTATTCAACCGCCGATATGAATTACTACGACAATAACGCCAATAACACGAATCCTCCAACAAACAGTGAAGTTTTACCTACCCCTCAGGTTATTGACCTTTCTAAACAACTGCAAAATCCTCAGCAATCAGTCCCCTCTAATGCTAATGAGCTTGTTGGTGGTACTCCAGATACTTTTCCTATGATGAACTCAAGTCTAAACTTTAATATGGGCCCACAGTCTTACTCTTATACCCAGAACCAACAACAATTACACACACTGTCGGTATCCGAACATCATGCAACACCAGCCGAATTCCAACCACAACAAAATCTACAATTCCAATCTGACTTCTTAGCTGATGTCAATAAAGGGAAAAGTCAATCAATGCCTTCAATTGAATATACTCCCTTGAGTGAAGAATCCAAGTTACGCTCTGGAAGTCAACCCTTAGCTAATCCCATCAACCAATACCCCCCAGGTGCCAACCAATATCCAAACTATCAAAGTGGTTACGCCGTGAATGCAAGCGGTAACCACCCATACATGGATGTTACAACAATGGTCAACATGAATGCCAATATGGTAGTCCCAATGGTTGAATCTACATTTGTGGATTTGAAAGTTTGTAATGTTTGTGGTAAAAGAATTACCAGAGACATGTCCAGACACATGAGAACACATCAAACTGTTCCAAGGTTCTCGTGCAAATTTCCTAAAAACCAATGCCGTCACAAATCCGGAAGATTTAATAGACCATATGACTATAAGAAACATTTATTGAACAGACACTTTAAATTTGATAATCCAGAGATTAAAAAATTACATAATTTGAGTGATAAACTTTTCCATTGGGGTACTTGTCCATGTGGAGCAAGATTCCTTGGAAAAGATTGGTTAGATGAACATATTCTAACCTCAGATTTGAGTAAAAAATGTACTCACACAGAATAATCATATTGATATTTCTCTTCTTGAACAAACTTGGTCAACACTTAATGTATTACGATAGAAACCACCCGGGGTTGATTTTCCTTAGATAAAATTTTTATAGATGAATTCATAATGTTTTAAAATCGATGGTTAATTTGTAATTCATTACTTCAGAATTTTCAAAATTTCAGCACTAGTGACAATTTGAACTTTTGGCTTATCAGTTTTGACGAATTCTTCGGAAGCCAAACTAATTGCTGCCTTAGCAACATTCTCACTACTGACGGGATTCAATCCCAAGCTGAAACCAAATTTGGAAACGAAAGATCCCAAGAAAACTGCCAAATCATTACCGAATCCCTTTGGTTTATCACGTTTACCAATCAAAACACCAGGACGAAGAATTATTGTTCTTGGGAACCCAAGCGCAATAATGTCATCTTCCAACTTACCTTTTGTTTTCATATACAAAAACATTGAATTTGCATTGGCGCCAATTGACGAAATGAGCACAAATGTGTCAGCGCCAGCCTTTTTGGCAGCTTTGGCAGCTTCGTAATTGATTCCATAGTCAATATTGACAAAATTCTCGGCTGAACCTGATGCGGCTCTGGTGGTTCCAAATGCACTAAAGGCGGTCTTGAGTTGCTGGGACTCAATTATCTCAGCCCATTTGCTGGTATCTTTTTCAAGGATAGTGGTTAGCTTGTCACTTGAGGGCTTTGGACTGCTACGTGAAACAGTGAATAAGCTTGGATAGTTATGAGAATCAATCAATTGTTTAAGTAGGTCGTTGCCAACCAACCCGGTAGAGCCAAGGACTAAAGTAGACTGCATCTCAATTAGTAACAGATGAAGAGGTAGTAGATTTTACTAAATAAATCTCCCCTTGCCATCACTAAAATGACCAAAAAGTATATGCAGGTCGCACCGGAATCGGCCCGAATGCACAGGCTGGTAATTAGAATCGTAAATTACTTGAAAGGTTCCAGGTGCTTTTGTTACGAGAGGAAATATGCTTGTGAAACGCAGAAAACGGACCCAAGATGCATAAATTATACTTATAGCCACTGGGAAATAAAACAAATTTCTAATACCAAAGTTGAAATTGGCATAACGAAGCGACCCGACTTGACATTCGGATGTACTGGCACATCTCCATATGCATCTTTATGTAGTTCAATAATTACACTAAGTGAGATTGAAGTGGGGGTGTTCAATCTTGTTGAAATTAAGCGGATCACTCTCATCATCGGGTAATGCCAAGTAGCACAAGCAAAGTTGATGATTTAATGGTTGATTTTTGATGTTTTAGAAATCCCAAACGCCTTACGGTGTGACATTTGAGTTCGGTATTTCGGTATTTTTTTTTTCAGCATACGCTTGCATCATTTCAATCCGATTTCGAATGCACTTGAAGATATTATGAAGTACATTTCCGTAGTTGCCACGATGCGGAATGTCACCTCCATCATCAGGGCGATTTCCAAGTCAACAGAATAGAACTCAAAAAAAGATATATAATAAAATAGAGCCGACTTATTCGGCAATTTCATTAGATAACCCTTTCTTATTTACAACAAGACTCTGAATGTTTTTCTATACCTTTGACATTGTTCTTTGCATAACATTTTTTACGTATGGAAGCCCATTTATTTAATTACAAATTTTCAATATAATATATTCTCGCGTTTTTTCTCATACATAATGATACATGCGGGAACAGCATACTTCCATACATCCTACTATTGTATACTTGCACATGCTTGAGCATGAGCATAAACCTACTTGGGCATGAAGCGTTCGTATAAAATTTATTTATAAATTCTACGTCAACAACACTCAATTACATCAATTTTTTATCATTACACTGCTTCGGCACCACTACTTAATTCGGGATTCCCCTTTTCCTCTGATTGTCGGTTTAAGATTGCTGTCTGGCGAACGCTCCCAACACACCCATGCACCCAACACAGTTTTTTTTTACCTAATTGGATTGAGGTGGAAGCTTGTTTAAATTAAAATTAAACATTTCGGATATATTGGGGTGTTGGTTCATCAATACAATTTTTGGTTTAGCAATTTATTTTCGAGATAAACCAATATACCTCAATTTACAACTTTGTCGAAAAGATCTTTTGAATATTCGACATCTCTTTTGATTAAATCATTGAACTTTATTGATTAGGATAGTCGACTTGTTTGACTATCCCCAAATTCTATTTTCCATTCCAAATATATTCTTGCAATTGCCCGGGCATGTCATTTGCCAACAATCCCACATCTAGCAATTTAATTTTGAACATGGACCCTAACGACCGGAATCTTCCGGACAACTACAACTTTGATCAAGATCAACAAAATTTTTACGACTATTCTAATAACCAAGACTCATATCGTGCCGAGGAACTGCCTGAAAGACAAAATTCCCGACAGAGCTACCATGCTAAGTTCTTGGAACTTCAGCAACGCTTCTTTTTTCCTCCAACCGATAACAACGACTCCCGTATTACTGAAAACCCGGGTCAAAGTCATGGATCCCCTTATCAAGAGCAACAGAAACAATTTCAACCTCAAAGGTATGCATCAAATATAGGTTATACCCATGGACCAATTTCAGTTCCTGCCACCACTTCCCAAAGCTCTGATTACTTCAATTATTCGAATTCTGCACCGACCAATGATTTTGACAATTTGGGATATTTGGATTCCATAATGCAACTGAATTCTGATCTCAAAATGGACTCCGGTTTCTTTAAAGAAGGGCTGGAACCTTCAAATTACCAGGCGCAACTTGGCTCGCCACTCAACGGTGACTCTATTTTCTTATCGAATAAACGTAAACTTGGTGTCAATGGTCCAGATGCACAGAATAAGCTCTTGAACAAGCACTTGTCGATGGTTTCCCCTGCGAAACCGGCGCCAATACGACAAAACTCATCTCCGATACCTACCACACAAGTTCCAGGTACTTATTCGAAGAGCCCTGCTCATTCATATAAACGTCACCAATATACTCCATCAACAGGATCCAACTTGGCGGGGGAGGTGAATTCCACACAGGAGAGTTACCCTTCACTCTTTTCATTTAATGATACCACAAAAAACGAACACAAACCAGCCTCTGGAACAGGTGATAAATCTACAAAGAAAAAGAAACCTGGATTCCACTTGCCCTTAGATAACCTTAAAAATCAAGGTGTTATGATGAACAATATTAATGACTTTTCCTCACATTCGGAAACTGGTTTTGATCAAAATTACAGTAATTTACAAATCTTGGAACCGGATTTGGGACTCTCGTATAATAACAATGATCCAGGATTCACAGCTTTTCAAGACAATATAACACCTTTGATGAAACCACCAGGAACCAACACCACTGGGTACTTCGAGGTGAGTGAGGCCCAGCAAGAGAAACCTATCACGAATTTCAAACCCACCGATTTAAGCAGTAGGTCTCACTCTACAAACACTTATATTTCGGATAATTTCCAATACTTGAGTGATCACGACAATCAACAAGGAGAATATCTTAGTGCCAATACTGACAGTTCGCCCCAGAATCTGAAGACGGTGGGAAGTAATAGCAGCACAAGTTTCAATGAATTCAACGACGAGAAATACAAATATTCTATCGAGCAAAGCGACCCA
The DNA here is from genome assembly GCA_030556945.1 of Hyphopichia buzzinii. Classification (NCBI taxonomy): domain Eukaryota; kingdom Fungi; phylum Ascomycota; class Pichiomycetes; order Serinales; family Debaryomycetaceae; genus Hyphopichia; species Hyphopichia buzzinii. The sequence continues at coordinate 347,000 of JAKTUZ010000006.1, read as the reverse complement.
ACGAATCGAAATCAACGATATCAAGAGGACGATGGATACCAAGAGTACGACTTTGGAAACTTCAACATCAACGAAGGAATGCCATTGGATTACGATGGTAATGAACACCCGGATCTCAGCGGATTTAACTTCGACGTGAATCCGAAAATTGGAAGAAGTCCGTTACCCAATGGTGATGGCAGAGACGGTGAATCAAAGCACCTCGAGAGTACTGGCAATCCTGCGCATCTCAACTTATTCAGACCAATCATTGAAAGAACCAATTCCAACCAGAGTGTGAACAGTCAGAGCTCAGTGAATTCCAGCAATGCCATGATCAAGGATAAGAAAAAGAAGAGGTATCTTAAGGGAGCTGTTTGTACGGTGTGTGACAAGTATATTAGTCGAGACTTGAAAAGGCACATGAGAATTCACAACGAAGTAGGCAGATTTCAATGTGTTTTCCCAAAGCTGATGTGCAAGCACAAAACCGGGTACTTTAATCGTCCTTATGATTACAAGAAACACCTTCTTCACGCCCATTTCGGGTTTGATGATCCCAAGGGAAAGACAGCCCATACGTTGACTGACAAGCTCCCATTGGTGGGGAGCTGTATGGCGTGTGGATGGCGTTGCACGGCGCAAGACTGGCTAAGTGACCACATTCTAACCGAGAATGTCAAGCGAAGATGCCAGTACGTGGAGCCTAAGATCGTGCCCAGCGGTATAGACGACATGTAGTATAGACAACATGTAGGGTATAGGTCTAGGTAAGGATTACATGACACAAGTAAGCGGTGTAGCTGAGAGATGAAGATTGGTTATTGGGAACTGCTAGATTACAGAGGCTTTTTCGACTGCAAATGACGGTCAATGCAAGTGACAACTGTAATGATAATTAAGATGAGAGCTGCTGATTGAAGAATATGCTATTGAGTCGTGTTCGATAAATCACGAAGTGATTCGGAACATCCGAGTAAAACATCCAAACCCATATCGAACAGCATCAAGTTGAACCTGTGTCTTGACGTCTGAAACTCGACTACTATATACTTATCAAGTGTTGAGCGCGTTACTGCTCATTGGATGGTGCTCAATGCTGAATTATTCCATCTAAAACCCAGATGAACGTCTTACCTTATACAGAGTTTGAAATCCATGAACTTCCTATTGATATTTGACTGATTTAATGTTGGCTCAGTCATATGAAAGTTTCTTCTTGCAAATGGTGTTTTAGTGCTAGTGCCGTACTTAACATACGAAGTTTTCTTTTTATTCTATTAAAATGCTCTCAAACTTCGTTAAAGTTCTATTAAATGCTCTTACAATGCTCCAGAATCAGTTCTTATTCTCTCATATTACCCAAAACACTCTTAAACTTCTCTTAAAGTGATAGTTGTTCTTGCAACCATTGGCCGATGTCGCAGCCAGAATCCCAAAAGAGTAATTAAATTTGCGCACAGTTTATTAGAAAAATTGCTCGTATCGCTGCGAAAAACTATAAAGAGAAGGAAGCGCCAGATCTTTTGCAATATTTTGACACAAGATAACAAAACAAGAAACTACAAGCCAAAATGAATATGGGTAAAAGTTCCATGGATATGGCCTCTTCAATGGATATGAGCTCCTCGACCATGCACATGCACATGGCGTCTTCCACCATGGATATGGCCATGTCTTCCTCCACCATGGATATGTCCATGTCTTCCTCCACCATGGACATGGCCCCAATGCACATGTACTTCACCACCCAATACAAAAACTACCCAGTTCTCTTCTCCAACATGAAGGCACACAACGCTGGCCAGGCATTTGGCATTTTCCTCCTCTTATTCGTGGTTGCCTTCTTGGTTCGTGGAATTGAATTCTCCAGAAACTACTTGGAACAAGTCGCTTGGAAAAACCCCAGCTATGTCGACTGCCACCCGGGCGAGTCTGCCGGCCAGACTTCAGCGAAAGGCGCCGCTCCTGTCAACTGCTGTGGCGAGGAGGCCGACGTTTCGTCCAAAATGTCGTCTTCCAACGAGATCGAAGGCGTTCACTCGTCAGGTGCTCCTTCCAAAATGCCTTTGGTCACTTCACTCTTCAGAGATGCCATTCGTCTCGCTCTTTGCATATTACCTGACTTGTTTGGCTTTGCCCTCATGTTGGCCGCCATGTCATACACTTTGACTTACTTCTTTGCCGTGGTTCTTGGTTTGGGTGTGGGCAGATTCTTCTTCGAAAGACTCTCTGATCACCATCACTTGAAGGCAGTGGGTGCCAATGGCGCTTTCCATTGCTCTTAATATTACACTCGTGTCTATAGATTTTCCTTACAACGTACATTCTGCTTTAATTTGCTCAAAATTGCCGTGTAGCTTCATAATAAGCGGTCTTCAATTAAATGCTTCATTGATTCTCTTCATCAATTCATTGTACTTGGAACGGTTGAATGCACTTCCACCGCCATCTGCTAGCTTTTCGCTGTATGTCAACCTCGCAAGATTCATGAATTCAGACTTGGTGAATTTCCATTCATTCGTCTTAAGTTCAGCTGCAAATTCCTGCTCCTTGACATTGATCATCTCAGCATGTCTCGAACATTTGGAGAAGTCAATGCGCTCAGGATCCTTCATGATACTCTTCAACATCTGTTGTAATGTGAAAATGTTCAACATAATTCTCTTAACACCATTCCGGTTGATCTTTCTCACAATCTCAGTTCCTTGAGTCAAAATCTTGTCGATAAAATTAGGTAAACCGACCAAGACTCCACTTCTCTCCAAATCATTCAATACCGAGTTAAGTTTATTGTCAATCGAGAAAACTTCCTTGTTGTATTGACCAATGCATTGATCAGAGTCACCTGGCTCCGTGGTGGGAAGCCAATCAGTCTCTTTGTACGACTTTCCAAGGTAATAGATGGCCTTAGCCCTCAAATCGTATCTTAATGCGAGCAATGTCTTATCCCTAACCATCTCGAAATTGTTGATAATATCATTGAATTCCTTGATCTTGTCTGAGTTCAATGCAAGGTAAACATGTTGAGTGGCGTCAGTAGCAGAAAAATTAGACCTACCGTTCTCCAAGAATGACCAATCATGTTTCAATTTATCGATTGTGGATAGTTTAACAGTATCGGTATTATCATTATAAATCGTGTAATTCGACTCTTTTTTCATGGTTGGTAACCAACTCAAGATCCACAAAACGGTTAAAAGAAGACAACATACTTGGTTGAAAGTGTCAGCATCAAGGAAATCATCCTTGGAAATATTGAAAATTTCAGTCTTGCTCTCACTGTTGAATAACATCACTTCAGTTTCTTTGTTGATCAAAGTTTCTAGCTCATCCACGGAAGAATTTTGTTGTAGAATCAAACATGACATTTCAGTCAACGCTGGGTTGCTTAAGGATTTTTGCAAAAACAGGAGTGGTTTAGCATTGCTTTGCATATGTGGAGCGTGCTGAGTGTGGTATCCAGATTCACCTTGTGATAACAATTCTTTATAGAAGTTATTATAAGCATCGGAAAATCTTCTTAAGAATGCTAACACCAAATTGCTGATATCAACACGGTATGTAAGTGAGGTGTTCATGGTTGAGCATGTGTTGACAAAAAGCCGTTTGAAATCTAAAGCATTTTGAAAGATTTTTGCGGATGACTTGGAAGTTGACGAGGTGAATAAATATGGTCCGTTTTGAATGGAGTCAATGGAAACCAAGTCACACTTCATACCACTAAGTGAGATTGGAGATTCTGATCGAACACCAGTATTTGCTTGTTCGATGACCAGTCCGCTTGCTGCATCTCTATCTTCGATATAGTCTGTGAATGCTTGATTCAATAACTCGCTCATTCTTGTCAAAAATGTGTTCTTCATAAATGAGCTAAAGAATTCCAAAGCACTTGCATTAAATGTAACACCAGGCTTAGGTTCATCTGAAAAGTTCAAGAACAATCTTTGGGATCCTGCTGTGAAGATTAAGAAAAACTCAAGAATGATTCTCATATTAAAGATATTCTTAGGCACAAGTACTTCAACAAGAGCATTGAATGTTTCGTTTTTGATATATGGTGAGGCCAATTTGAGCGAATCAGGGTCATCTGGATTGGTGTCAGACAACGAGAACCCCGGGAACATATTGGTTAAAATGTTTTTGAAATCCTCACTTGTCTGGGCAGACGAACCGTATTTAACGTCTTCAAATTTGAACAATTCTTTCTTTATTAAGACGTCATGCAAATTGGCTTGTTGTGAAGCTCTTGTTAAGAAATCGTTTTGCTGACTTGGTTCATCGCAGATGTAATTAACCATTAATGACTGGATCTCTTTCTTCATTGCGTCCCATATTCTCTTAAAATCGTAAACACCATTCTCTCTAACATAGGAGCTTCTACTACCAGCAGTACCAGGTAAACTGTTTGATCCTTCAATTTTGCTGACAATGTTGGCGACAATTTTGTGTTTTTGGAGTACAATTAAACATTTAATGAATATTGAGCCAAACAAGTTTTCTAAAATAACCACGGAAGAATCATTGAAAGTATTACCACCAAGAATATCGGAGGAACTGGAGTGGTCAAAGTTGTTGATCTTGGACAACTTACTCAACTGAGCAATATGTTTCAGCTTGCATTCTTCAGTAGTTCTGCTGATCAAGCCATGAAGTTCTTGTTGATGAGCACCCATAAGAACTTCAAGAACTTGATGGAGGCGGTTTAATTTTGATGCAGTATTCAACAACATATAAATGTAGTGGTATGACTCGGAGCTGGCATTCAGATTAGCTTCTAGAAGAATGCCGTAGTCCATTTCGGTATCATGACTACTGTAATGGGCATGAAGTTTAGGCAATTGATTCTCGACAAAGTTGACAGCAGACTCACTGAAGCAGTCGGAAATTTCGAAAATGTCGAGATTGGCTGAGTTGTAAATGTATTGCTCCAAGTTGTTAGATTGGGTAACCAAAGTTTTGAATGAGGAGAGTTGTGGGTTCGAAGACGTTAAAAGGGTGTACCAAGAGAAGAATTGACGTTCCTCTACGGAGCCGTCGGCAGTTTCGAGATAGGTGTTATTTTTCAAGTAGATTTCATTTTGTAATTCGTCCACGATCATATCGTACAAGTTATTGGACTGCAGTTCCAAATAGCTTTGAATCGTGTTCATGGCCGACAATGACCAAAGGTTATATTTCTCGGCCACTAAGTACCCGTTGGAAATGACATCGTACACTTGGTGGATCTTTTTGTCGACGATGAGCTGATCAATTTTTTGAGGGATGCTGTTGAGATCATCCATGGCGTCCAAGATCTCAATCATTTCTCCGTACCGAAGCGAGGTCTGGTCCAATTCATTCAACATATCCGAGCGGTCGTGGATATCCTTTGTACTGGACTCGAGCATTTCCTTGATCTGCGCAGAGTCCGACTGTGTTTCTTGTAGCGTGGAGAGTAGCAAGTGGTAGGAACCAATACTGTTATTGAAGATTTCGTGATTCTCATTCACAACATTCCGAAGTGCTGTGTTTGTTTCGGCGGCCAACCGCTCGAAGTCGTGTTTCTTGTGTGCCAAGCCCACGGATGTATCGTCAAGTAAGTAAATGGCCAATTCAATTGGGTTGGCATTTTCCTCCAAACACTGGGGCCAGTCGTATTTGATGCTAGTGAGTACGTGTTTCAATTCAGTGATGGATTCTTTCTGTTTGCGCTGCTCATTCACCGACTTGTGGCCCTCGAACGCCATGCTTAAAGACCGATTTCGATTCACCATTTTCCTCTTAATTGTGGTATTTATGAGCGTCTAAATCAAAGTGCGAGTTGTTAATTTAACTATGTTTTGACAATCCCCAGAGTCGTGCGCGAAAAGTATAAATACATCTTGATTCCCATTGAATTTTTTGCAACACTTTTTCTGATTCTCCAACACTTTATTCACGGCTGCCCCATGCTGAAGTCCATCGAGATCATTGATATCTCGGACGAGCCTGAGTCAGGACCTGGGCCCGTGTTCAATCCCGGGACATCAGTACCCTGTGCCTCCGATCTAAGCATCATTGAAGTGTATGTTTCTTGTTTCACGACGCGCCCACGATTGATACTAACTCGAACTTATAGACTCACCGAAACCGAAGACGAAGATCTGAAAGCTGTCAATCCTCATAAATCCTCCCACGGAAGCGCTAGTTCCGCTGCCCTTGCACAAAACTCTCAGAGCCTGCTTTTGCCGCCTGAAAAACACTCTGTTTCCCGGTTGTTTGTCACCAGCAGCCAGATTCAATCATCCCCAGCTGAATCGCCGAAAAGTATTCAAAAACCCATTCCAAAGGACATTCTATCCCAGTTTGTGGATCTGAGTGACTCCGACGACGAGATCATCGCTCCCAGTCGCCCTCCCGCTGTTCTTTCCCAGCCCACCGCGTCCCGCTACTGCTCAACCATCTCCGAAAGCTCGTTTCCAAAACATCTGTTGGGGCTTGAAGCTGTCACCAGAGAGACCCCAGTGCACAGGTCATTAGATCCTAGTGATGAAGTGGACTTCGAAGACTCCCTTGACTTCCATCCCCCGAAGCCTGCTCTTCCACCCTCGTCGCCCCAACACCAACCGCCCTCGTCCCCGGAGAAACCCATCCTACAACCTCGGCAACAACACCAATCGGCAAAGGTATCACCCTCTGGAAAAGTAAAGACCAATAATTGCACAACATCAAAGTTTAACATAAACACATCGGCACCCATCGAGTTGTCTGATCCGATTTCGGGCTCTTCGCCGCATTCATCTCCAAAACCACAACCCAGAAAACGGCAAAAGAAGAATGTTGAGTCTGAAAATGGCCCCAAGTATACTGCCAAAGATCTTAGAGCTGCAAATAAGATAACGAGGACCAAAGAGGAGATCATGCAGCAAATGGTCTTACAACTTCCCCAATCTTTATACGAGACATCATTCAGCATCAATTCTTTGAAAGAGCTCTTCACGTTGACAGAAATAAGAAAATCTTACGATTTAGTCCCTCTCATAATGTGGAAGCGTAAAGTGGATTTCACTTACGATCAAGAGAATGACGTCTTCATACCCTCAGAGTCTAGAGAAGATAAAGAAAACACTGCTGTATTATACTATAAGGCCAAAGATCTAGTGGAGAAAGCGAAAAGTGGAAAATTCAAACAAGAAGTTGAACAGGCTAGAAAACGTTTTGATCTGGCCAAACAAGAGTGCCATGTAATAGTATTGATAGAAGGGTACGATCAATTGTTGCTGAATATTCGCAGACACCAAGATCGAATCTATAAAGAAGCGGTCCTAGAGAGGCTACATCCTGGGCTGTCTCCTACCAAATCAAGTAGGGGTAGAATTCCGCAAGAAGAGTTGCAAGATGATGAGGTTGAATTTTTGATTAACGAACTTCAGGTAAGACATAAAGTCAACGTTTATCCCGTTAAAAATAGCGTGGAAGGAATAGAATTACTCCATTCATTTACATACACCATTGGAATGGCATTATTTGATAAGTATGGACGTAATGAAGAATATTCCAATTTGGGACGCGTCAAGCTGGGTAAAGACGAACGGCTGACATTCATCGAGTCCATGAAGCAATTTAAATTAATGACAAATTCAAAAGCTGAACAGTTATACCAAGCGTATCCTTCAATGATGAGTGTGTTTGAGAGATACCGAACACACGATAGCTTAGGGAAGGTTAACGATCGAAACTTGGTACCGCCAACCAGTGATGCAGCCATGCGGAAAGTATTCACGGCCACAGATGCTAACGACATAGTTAATTAAGGGGTAGACCTTGAACTACAAATGACATGATATAAACGAATAAATTAATATGAATGGTTATTTACAACCTGCCGATATATTCCTTGGTTATAAAAGTACTGTAAATCGTAAATCGTTAGTAGGTAATGAAAAAAGATATAATTAATTAACAACATGCTTTGCGAGATTGAAGTCATCTTCAGAGATTTGATCTTTCAAATGTTCGATATTTTCCAAACCTTTAGCCAATTCAGTTATTTCAGTAGTGGTGAACTTATAATCGAGAGATGCCAATTGAGTGATGATGTTGAGACTCTTATCGATGCATCCGATGTGGCCATTTTCGTGATCGAAGGAAGCCACAACGTGAGATACTAAGTTAAAATCGGTAATGTGCTTAGTTTTCTCTTCGTCCAAGCCAGTGGATAGAATGGCCGAGATGACAGATAAAACCCTTAATTTAGTCTTGTGATTAACTTGAGGAGTTAGTAAATTGACCAAAGACCAGCCGTTCAACTTGTCGAATTCGAGGTAGGCGTCTTTGTAGTTTCTGATGAAGCAGGAGATTGCGAAAAGCGATTTATGGACCAATTCAAGGTTTTCAGACTCGTTGGCGTATTGGATAAGCTTGGACAAGCCATCTTGTGCGTATTTGAGAAAGTCTTCTTGAGATTTAGGGTTGTTCTGGACGGCAATACCAATCACAGAGGCAGCAAACACTTGAAGAGACACATTGACGTTTGAGTCTAATTGAGAGAGAACAGACGGCCACAATTTCAAGTTTTCGATGTTGTTGGCGTTGTCCATATTTTCAATCAACATCTCGAAGTTATCAAAAGCGATTTCCTTGTTTTCCAATGTGGCATCTGGGTTGGTGACCACGGTCATTGCGTGCTTCATTAAAGTTGGTTCATCAGGGCCATTTCCGAAAAGTTCAGCCAACTGTTTGGGGTCTGGGTTTCCGATTTTGTTGATAGTTTCTTGGTCTCCCGATTGCTGGGCAATGGACCATTGCAAGATTTTTTCCATGGCGGCGATACTGTTTGGTGAAGGATGGGGATGTAGTTTGGTTCTTATACTCGAGATGAGGCTACTAGAAGATTCTAGAAAAATCGCAATCGAAAGACGAGCGTGTGTCGCAAATCCGCGACACACTTTTGAATTTTCGACATGGCTGCAACCATCAGGTGCTGAAATCGGAATCATCGGCTGCAATTGGTGGTGTGGAAGACCAAGTCAGTTGATTTGCAACCACACGAGAGAGGTCACCAGACACGCGGCTTGTCTCCAGATATCGCGGAGTTGTTGTACAAAGACTTTATCACCATATCGTGGATTGCAGCTCATGGATAAGCCCCTGATCCAGTATCTCTCGATTCACCTTTCCAGCTCACAATCCGGCCAACAATCCAGTCAATTCCATTGACTAATCCGATTTACACATTGCACACATTACACCACATTATACCACAATATACCACATTGCATCACGTTGCACTCCTTGATGTTCACTCTGCCACTGTAGTTTTCACTTTGTTTTCACTCTGTCGCTGTATTTTTCACTATTCTCTCTTCACATCACTTCCTTTTCCCCGAGATCCCCAAACCTCTCGCAAACACTGCAAATTACACTACAGACTACCACGCCCTCTGCAGTATGCACACTGCACACATCCATAACCACTTCAGTTAACAATCACCAGTTCCCAGGCTGTTCACCTGATGTCGGACCAACCTCACCTGATGCCGGGCCAAAGCAATCCGTGCTGGGCCGGGCTGTCGTGGCACCACCGAATTTGTGCGGGCACTCGGACTTGTGGACATTGTGCAGGCGCCCGGCCAAAGTATATAAATGAAGATAGGTCCACTAAATGTGAGTGAGATATCCACCATAATTCGAATAATTCGCAAAATGTCTTTATCTACTAAATTATCTGTCAAGGATCTTGATGTCGCTGGTAAGAGAGTGTTCATCAGAGTCGACTTCAACGTTCCATTGGATGGCACCACCATCACCAACAACCAACGTATTGTTGCTGCTTTGCCAACTATCAAATACGTGTTGGAGAAAAAACCAAAAGCCGTCATTTTGGCCTCCCACTTGGGTAGACCAAACGGTGAAGTCAACACCAAGTACTCCTTGGCCCCAGTTGCTAAGGAATTAGAGAAATTGTTGGGTGAAAAGGTCAACTTTTTGGACGACTGTGTCGGTGAAAAAGTCGAATCTGCTGTCAATGGCTCTTCTGCCGGTTCTGTCTTCTTGTTGGAAAACTTGCGTTTCCACATTGAAGAAGAAGGTTCAAGAAAGGTCGATGGCCAAAAGGTCAAGGCCTCTGCCTCTGACGTTGAAACCTTCAGAAAACAATTGACCGCTTTGGCTGATGTCTACGTCAACGACGCCTTCGGTACCGCTCACAGAGCTCACTCTTCTATGGTTGGTCTTAACTTGCCTCAAAAAGCTGCTGGTTTCTTGATGGCCAAAGAATTGGAATACTTTGCCAAGGCTTTGGAAAACCCAACTAGACCTTTCTTGGCCATCCTTGGTGGTGCTAAGGTTTCCGACAAGATTCAATTGATTGACAACTTGTTGGACAAGGTTAACTTATTGATTGTTGGTGGTGGTATGGCCTTCACTTTCAAGAAAGTCTTGGACAACATGTCCATTGGTGACTCTTTATACGATGAAGAAGGTGCCAAGAACGTTGAACACTTGGTCGCTAAGGCTAAGAAGAACAATGTTAAAATCGTTTTGCCTGTTGACTTCGTCACTGCCGACAAGTTCGACAAAGACGCTCAAACCGGTACTGCTACTCAAGAACAAGGTATTCCAGATGGCTGGATGGGTCTTGATGCTGGTCCAAAATCTAGAGAATTGTTTGCTCAAACCGTTGCTGAAGCCAAGACTATTGTCTGGAACGGTCCACCAGGTGTTTTCGAATTCGAAAACTTCTCTGCTGGTACCAAATCCTTGTTGGATGCTGCTGTCAAGTCCGCTGAAGCCGGCAACACCGTCATCATCGGTGGTGGTGACACTGCCACTGTTGCTAAGAAGTTCGGTGTCGTTGAAAAATTGTCCCACGTCTCCACTGGTGGTGGTGCCTCTTTGGAATTGTTAGAGGGTAAGGAATTGCCAGGTGTTGTTGCCATCTCCAACAAGCAATAAGTGTGTGATGATTCGATGATTGTTTAATGCATATTGAGTAGTATTAAATGTAGTATTGAAGCGTAAAACTTTTCGTGATTTGCTTAATGGTACTTTTGCATGGTCTTACATTTGCAGACTTGTGTATATCGGAGGTATTTGGTAAACGCTTAGATGTTTTGCGAATAATCCAATCGCATACCTTTTACGTTATTACGTCGTTACTGTAGGTCATTATCACTCCTTACCCGTCAATTACATCAAACCCTCGTATATGCTGTTCTTTTCATCTTCCCTACGGTTATCTTTTTTTGCACCTAAATAGGTTAGCCGCGCACTTTATCATAGTTTTGCAAGCGATAAAGCTCAAATTATCGACTACTCCTTTTTCCCAAATGTCCGCCACCATCACCAAACCTACAGCCATTCCATTGGCAGAAGTAGCCGTGCGGCGGAATTTCACCAACGAGGAAACACAGGCAGCACAAGACGAAGTTTTTGAGACCACTTCGAGAATCCAGGCCCAGTCTGGGGAAAATGACTCAGCTTCAGATCATGATCTCGATGACGAAGATAAGTACCCTGATGGCGGCTGGAGGGCGTATGCCGTGGTCCTTGGCTCTTTTTTGGGACTCATGTGCAGCTTTGGGATGATTAACTCTATGGGAACCATTCAAACGTACATCTCGGCACACCAGTTGAAGAACACATCAACAGCTACGGTGTCTTGGATTTTCTCCATCTACTACTTCCTTTCATTCTTCTTGGGTGTTGTATTTGGGCCCATTTTCGACACCCAGGGCTGCCGGAAACTACTAGTGGCAGCCACATTGTTGTATGTGGGATCGTTTATTGCAGCCAGTTTCTGTACAGAGACTTATCAGTTCGTGCTTACACTTTCAATTGGCTTGGGGGTGGGAAACTCGCTCTGTATCACACCGCTAGTCAGTATCGTCAGTCATTGGTTCTTGAATAAACGTGGGACTGCCATGGGAATTGCCACATTGGGAGGCAGTTGTGGTGGATCCATTATTCCATTGATGTTGAGGCTGTTGTTTCCCAAAGTAGGATTCCCATGGTCCATGCGAATCTTGGCCCTCTACTGTCTCATTTGTATGTCATTTGCCATAGCACTCCTGAAAGAGAGATTCAGAAGACCGTTCTTCGATATACAGATTCTGTCAAAGAGAGATAAAATGATGGCTGCTGGCAAACAGATTTTTGAACTCTCCCCTTTGAAAGATCCCTGTTACTTATTCATGGTCATTGGTGTCTTCACCAGTGAGTTATCCCTCGTTCTTATCTTGACATACTACGCTTCATACGCTATAGCACAAGGGATGAACGAAACTTCGTCTTTCATCTTACTTACCATCTTCAACGCCATCGGAGTGGTGGGGAGGGTTCTCCCGAATATCCTCTCCGATTTCACGGGCCCCATCAACATGATGTGTGCAATGCTATTCGGCTTCTCTCTTTGTTGTCTAGTAATATGGCTCCCATTTGGTCACAATATAACCGCCCTATACGTTTTCGCCTGTTTGTCTGGATTTTGCACCACTGCCATCCTCTCTCTTACTCCCGCTTGCTTAGGGGTCATAACTCCTGTCAACAAGTTTGGTCAGCGATACGGCCTTTTATATTCTTTCGCTAGTATCGGTGATTTATTTGGTATCCCACTCGGAGCTGCTGTAATCAGTAATGGCTCGCAATATAGATACGATATGTTTGTCATATTAACAGGCCTCGTATCACTAATTGGTGTTTTCTCTTGGATAATGAGTCGTTGGACAATTGTCAAATTCAAAATTAATACTAAGATTTGATATGCCTACATTCAATTGAAACGAAACTTGTATAAAAGTCTACAACATTTTACTTATATCATAATAAATAATAGCTCATTCACATTCAGAAGCTGATTATAATTTGGAAGCACCGTTCATGATTTTGCTCCATGCGTCTTCAGTAAGCTCTTCGTACTTCGAGCCGTTCAACCAGTAAATCAAGTCGTTTCCACTTTCACCTTTTGGAAGCTTTTGATTCTTGAATTGAGCTTTTGGAACCTTGTGGTTATGCAGCGCTTGAATAGCATTAGTACTCACTTTGACGAATTGAGGAATAGCATATTTGGGTAAGTTTGACTTGACATGGTTATAGATTTTAGATAAAACCTCATCATCACCCAAATCATCAGCGGGATCCACCACAGCAAAACCAGCTCTACCTTCGTGATTTGGAACTTTAACACCAACGACGACGGATTGTTTGATGGCTTTGGAACCCATTAATTCGTTTTCGACTTCAGATGCAGAAACGTTTTCAGATTTCCATCTAAATGTATCACCCAAACGGTCAACAAAGTAGAGTAAACGGTCTTCATCCATTTTCAACAAATCACCAGTTCTGAACCAAGCATCACCTTTGGAAAAAACGTCCCGAATGATTTTGGAATTGGTAGCCTTTTTGTTACCATAGTAACCTTGGAAAGATTCTTCGATTTTCTCAGCATTTAAAATCCTCATCAATAACTCACCTGGCTCATTGGTGGCAGCACGGACGGCATACCCAGTGTTGGGGTCTTTCCAAATTTCGTTTTCGTCTTCGGGGTCCATTTTAACCAATCTTTGTTGCAAGCCCAAGAAGAAACTAATGACAGAACCATATTTACGGCAAGCACCAACACCATAATCACCGTATTGTAAGCTTGTGGTGGCGATTGGAGATTCAGTTGAAGCATAGAATTCACCCACACCCTTGATGTGGAATCTCTCTTTGAATTCTCTCCAAATATCTGGACGTAAACCATTACCATAGGCAATAGTGACGTTGTGGGCTTGTTGATCAGGATGAGGTTTTGAATTGAGCAAGTAACGACAGACTTCACCAACATACTGGATGTGAGTTGACTTGGCCAATTTCGCCTGAGTCCAGAATGTAGTGGCAGAGAATTTTTGGGATACTGTAATACAAGCACCCACCAACAAGGAAGGGCAAACCCCCAACATTGCGGCGGTGGAATGATACAATGGCATGGCAGTTAACACGTTGGAGTCCTTCTTGACTTTCATGATGGTGCCAAAGAATTGAGACGCCATGAACGCTTTTCTCCAAGACATGATACCGGCTTTTGGCAAACCGGTGGTACCCGATGTGTAGATCAAAGCACAACAAGAATGGTCTGAGTCTTCGGGTCTTCTGGTTTCATCTGGAGCTCTGTACTTGGGTCTTGACTCATCGGACAAAACCTTCAACAATTCAGGCTCGTTCATGTAGTGCAACTTGACGTTGGGCAACTCAGAGTTGATATCGGCCTCTGTTTCCTTGATGGGGCCAGCACAGTCTGGGTCAATGAACACTTGGGTGGCACTGACGATTTTCAAGCAGTGAACCAATGGCTTTCCTTGAGTGTTGAAGTTGAGGAACGCAGGGATGGCACCAATGTTCCAAAGTGCCATCCAAAATATGATGAACAAAGGTTTGTTCATACAGTCAAGTGCAATGGTTTGGTCAGCGGTCACACCGTACTCATTCTTCAAAATGTAGGACAATCTCAACACCAGATCATACAATTGCTTGTAGGTGTAAGTTTCGAGGGTGAATTGGTCGTCGTAGTTGTTGAAGCCATTGGCATCGATTTTTGGTGCTGGGGCATTTTTGTTGGGACGGGGGAATGCCACGGCTTGTCTATCGGAGAATTTAAGAGCAGATTTTTCGAAGTAGTACCAAAAACTAGCTTTTCCTCTGGAACAGTGGTAGAGGTAAGGAATGGCCTCACGAATGATTTTCTGGATGAGCATGAAATCATCCTTGATATGATATTTGGCATCAAGAAGTTGAGTTCCCAAAGCTGCGGCAGCGGCCAATTCCAAAGTTGACATGTTGCTGGAGAATTGCTTATTTAGCTATATGAGTTGGACAGTATATACTTTGTTGGGTAGTATATAACTTGATGGATCGTATAACCAAGTGGATGTATGAGTAGGTGGCTGGTATATAACTAAGCGATAGTATGTAACTTAGTGGAGGTATATGACTAAGTGGCAGTTTATGACCTAGCGGGCAGTATATTCCTTAATGGGCAGTATAACCAAGCCAATGGATACTTATATATTCTAGTTGATGGGCTAATATATGAATGTGAAAATGCACCAGTCTCCGCTTATCCACAGTGGTACCGTCAAATTGGTTTTAGCCCGTGCCGCACGTTCGAAATCACGTTCAAATCAACAAAATTTTGCATCATGTGCCGTGGGCTGCGAGAGCACTTTACCAATTTTTGGCGCACCCCACCTTGACACTTCACATGATATTGGACATGCGGGCGCAAGGTTTCATCCGTATCTTAGCATTCGATGCATCATGCAAAAACGTTGATGCAGTGCATAGATCTTTGCAGTGCAGGGATCTTGGCAGAGTTCATAGCATGGGGCTGTCAGATGAGACGGGCATCAACCAAATGTTGGCGCGATTGGGTCGAGGGCCGCGCGAACTGCAGCAATTTTTCGCACGAGCCTCTCGTCGCCTCCGGCCGGTGCTCGCACCATGTTGCGCGCGCCAGCCATTGCTCTAGCCCGGCCGCAGCACTGATGGTGTCTGCCCACCAACGCGTGCAACGCATCGAAAAAGAAGAACCGGTCGCTGTCGCGCGTGGCCAACGCCACGGCCTGTGCCAACATCAGCACCATGCCCTCTGTCTCGCCGCACCGGCTGCTGCTGATGCACTCGCGCAACACGGCCTGGAGCCGGTAGCTCGTTTCACGCAACTCGGCTTCCAACAGCGGCTTGACTTGTTCTTGCGCTTGTGCTTGCGCTTGCATCTGCGCCTGTGCCTGCGCCTGCGGCCATAACGACCGCATCCCGAGCTTGATGTTGCAGAAATACCGAAACACCTCCATTCGTGAAATTTGTTGACCCAAGCCATTTCCGGCGTTCCAGTGTGCCCAGCAATACCGTATGGCGAGCTGTAGGAGCGGGATGCGCTGCGAGAGCTGCTGCTGCAAAAGCCGAAACATTGCGCCGTTGATAAGTGTACCCATAAGCACCATGAACTCTGGCACGAAAAGATTGTGGTTTTGGTGGCCCATGTCCGCCGACGCCCCAACACAGAGCATCTCGCAAATTGCCAACTGCTGCCACGGAGCTTGGCTTTGATCTTGGCTTTGGCTTGGATTGACCCACTCCTCAATGGCCCCACAAACTTCTTTGACCTCCCACTTGCTGCTCAACTCCTTGGTGGGAAGCGTCGTATTGCTCTTTAGCACTTCTGAGAGCCGGATGGTGTCCCCTGCCATTGCCCGCAAATGAAGCATGGGCATAGGTTTTGGTGCCATTCCCATCAACTCCTCCACCAGGTACCGTCTGGGCACCACGTCAGAGGTCATGCCTGTGAGTGGGCTGCTGCTGGCGCCAATAACACAGAGCGGCTGCAAATCCAACCCTGTATCGCTGAAAGAGCCTGAATCAACCTCAGAGCACGAACTCATTCCTAGTACTCCTGGTTCTTGAAGTAGCCCTGTGCCAGTAGGTCGAATCTCGTTGAACGTCTCCTTCGACGATGGGACCAATGATGGCACCAACTGTGGAATGTTGGGTGCCTTTCCTGGATCAGTTGTTCCAGTGCTGCCCGCAGAACGGGGCCTGTTGAGCACCGAAAGCGTATACTCTCTCACACCAAAGGCAACCACTGCAACCACGATGGTTGCAAAAATCATCACCACAAATATGTACACCGCGTTGGCCAACATGTCTTCTTCGCTGTAAACGTGCAGTTCAGATGTTATGGTGGATTCCATTTCTTTGAGTTTTCCAGTTCTGTTGTTTCGTCTGTTTTTCGTTTCTGTTTCCTGTTGTGTTGTATCGATGTTGATTATTTAATTGTTGCGGCGGCTTCTAATTTTATATCCTCTATCTTCTTTATCTTCTTTGTAAGTTCTCTTTCCTTCTCTGTTCTGTCTTACTTGTTCTTCCTGTTCTTTTTGCCTACTTGAAGTTGCAGCCTTCCACAAACCGGTATTTTTTGCGACTATTTTTCTGACATTTTTTGCGACAAGGCGATTCTAAGAATGGCCAATCATCATTTTTTCGTATCAAATATTCGCCTTTTTTGGTGGTTCGATTTTATCTCATCTCTCTTTATCAACTTAAGTGCTTCTGTTAAGTTTTATTTACTCGTGCAATGTTGTGCAAAACTCGGTTCTTCTTCACGAAGAACTCGTCTGTTATCAACATCTTCAATAAAACCAAGGTTTCCCGGTTATCCATCGCCAAACCCAAACCAGTGTTTCTGTTGTCAAACTACTTACCATTTGGTAGAAATCGGGGCTATTCTACTGCTACCACGGCTACCACAAATTTCGCTTCTAGTATTCCCAAGGAGAATGTAAGCTTTGTGTCCAGAGTCAAAAAGAGCAAGGACCCGTTGGTTTCTGATAAGAAAGTCGGTTACTGGCTTATTGGTACCTCTGGCTTGGTTTTTGGTATCGTCGTTATTGGTGGTCTCACTAGATTGACTGAGTCGGGACTCTCCATCACTGAATGGAAGCCTGTTACCGGGGCCATCCCTCCTTTGAACGAAGAAGAGTGGCAGGCTGAATTCAACAAGTACAAGGAGTCACCCGAATTCAAACAACTCAATTCTCATATCACTTTGGATGAATTCAAATTCATCTTCAGTATGGAGTGGGGCCATAGATTGATCGGCAGAGGTATCGGTATGTTTTTCATTCTTCCTGCCCTCTATTTCTGGAGAAAAAGAATGTTCAGCTCGCATGTCAAATGGAAAGTCTTGGGATTAACCTGTCTTTTAGGCTTACAAGGTGCCATTGGCTGGTGGATGGTCAAATCGGGTTTGGACGAAAAAGGATTACAAGAAAGAAATTCAAAACCAACAGTCTCTCAATACCGTTTAACTACCCACTTAGGTGCAGCCTTTTTGATGTACTTGGGTGTGTTGTGGACCGCTTTCGAAATCTTGAATGAAAACAAATGGCTCAATCAAGTCCGCAAAGGTGATTCAGCCTCAGTGGAAACCCTTATATCCCAATTACAAAATCCATCATTGAAAAGAATTAGATCGTTGGGCCTTGGTTTGCTTGCATTGACCTTCGTTACTGCCATGACTGGTGGTATGGTTGCTGGCTTGGATGCCGGCTTGATCTATAATACATTCCCTCATATGGGTGATGACTACATTCCAAGCTCTTTGGAATTGATGTCCCCTGTCTACAGTAGAAAAGCCGACCATTCCGATTTATGGTGGAGAAATCTTTTGGAAAATCCAACAACTGTTCAATTGGTCCATCGTATATTTGCAACCACCACCTTCTTTTCCATTTTGGGATTCCATTTATATTCCCACAAGTTCAAACAAATCATTCCTAGAACTGCTTACAAACTGTTCCATAGTGTCATGGGCTTTGTATCTTTACAAGTCGCTTTGGGTATTTCAACTTTAATTTATTTGGTTCCAATTCCTTTGGCTGCCGCCCACCAGGCTGGTGCTTTGGCTTTATTGACTACATGTTTGGCATTTTGTTCTAAACTTAAGAGACCAAGACCCCAAACTTTACAATATTTCAGCAAACTAATGAAAGATCAATTGTTGAAACAAAAATAATCTCATGAATAACGATATTAATCATTTTAAATATTATCAGTATAGTCCTATCGTGTATATAGGTATTAACATGGACTTTACCAAATTCGCTTGCTTGACATTTCATATCTCAGAACTTTCTCTAAGGCTTCATTATCACTCCATTCACGATTCTCATCTCGCCTTTTGACAACTTTCAATAATGTTTTATTCCTCTTCTCCTCCATTGTGGGAGGAACCTTCTCCCCGTAATCGTAAAGATATGATCTTGTAGTTGGATTGATGGTGGACATTTCCGTGTTGGGAACTCCTGGAATAAATGACATATCAGCAGGAGAAAGCTGGTCAGAATCTCCTTCAAATTCATGGTCTGAACTTTCATCGATTGCATTCTCTTCAGAACGATTTTCCGTGGCAAAAATACGGCCGATGGGAGAAGGTGATCTCGAGTGTAATAAATTGCTTTGCAATGGTGAAGATTTCTCCGTTAAATGAATATTTGCTTCTGTTCTTGGAGACATTGAGACTGAATGTTTGCCCAATAGAGATTCTGTCGATGTGGTAATTGTCGACGTTCTGGCTCTTGAAGTGCTTTCGGTGGTTGATTCTGCTTTTTGACCATAGGTTCCATTGAACGATACGATGTCCGGAGGGAGGATGTTTTCAAATGGTTTAGAATTTGCAGCTTTCAAATTATTTTGAAAGCTTATATGATCGTGTTTTATCTTGTTTGCCCATTTCAAAATCACCAAGCCTGACATTAAGCGGATAAAGAGTAGAAAGGAAAATGCAATCAAGAGAAGTATTGAGGTGATAAGGAAAGAAGATAACATAGAGATGTCGGGGTATATGAAGAGTGACTTCAAGTCAGGTAGGGTCATTCTAAGGAAACAAACGATGTATGCCAATAAGGGGAGACCGATTCTTTTGGTCAATACAATGTAATCGGTTAAATCATTTGAGAAGCTATCACGAGCGGTTGATTTGAACACTTGTAAGAAATCCAAACTCAACACGTAAAGAAAGTTCCCATAAACTCGTGGTCTGACGCGGTTAAATTTTGTGATGTAGCAGTGTTTCAACCAATCGACCAAGATTTCACTGCCCAAAACAAGTATGCCTGGGCCAAAGATTGCGCCAATCCATTTATTCCAGCTTTGCCAGCCATTTGGAATAAGGCTTGAGTCGATGGTATTTAATTGGAGTAGATTCCTCAATGCAATGATACCTAGTAAAAGGGACAATTGAAATCTTTCAGTCAAATCAGCCATTGCTATTTGGAACAAACCTTCTCTTTCGAATTTTTTGAATACGGAAGATTTCAATTCAGCGAATTGGTTTGATAAAAGTAATGCAAGTAAAGCGTTGGAATATGAGTTTGCAGCCACGTTCAACGAAACTGCTTGGTAAATGCAAATGTAGGAATGAAAGGATAGATAACACAATGTTAAGAAGTAAAAAATAATGAGCTTCAATTTAGACTCGTTGAGGTCGATGATTGAGTACAAGATGTGGAAGAGGTTCTGGCCAATGGACGAGCAGAGCTTATCGGCCACTTCTAGCACGCCAAACATCACGTAGAGCTTGATATGAGCCTCGCCCCTGACGTCGTGGTACATTCTGGAGATGTCGAGGAAGGGGGGCGAGAGAATGAAGATAGCGCTGATGATCAATGTCAACGTGATGAGGTCACGTTTGACCACACGGAGCGCTCGTGTGACTAGGCCAAACCTGAAGTTGCCAGTAGTGTTGTAGTGGGAGAAGAAGTCAACGACCAGACGCTGGGCCATGATGCAGATTTTGAGAGGAACCAACGTGAAGATGGTAAGGAAGGAGTTCATGCAAACAAGCAAGCCAAAGAGCATGAATTTCTCTAGCGCCAACGGGGTCTTCACCATGTTCAAGATCTCTTCGTACGAAGTCACCTGGCCGTTATCGTGGCCCAGGCGGTTGGCCGCAGAAGGCGTCTCGCCCACGGGGAGATTCAACTCCACCATCAAGAGCCGGTACAAGGAGAAAATGCGGTGCAGCGAGCGGGCCCGCGCGCTAGTGCGGTGCCCGTGTGTGATGTAGCTCAAGAACGTGCTGGTGGTGGACGAGCGCGGCCGCCGGCCCGCTGAAAACGAGCTGGACCTTGACTGCGATCGCGACTGCGACCGTGATCGTGACTGCGACCGCAGACCCAGCCGGGACACGGAACTGGACGCGGCCGTGGTGTCGTTCGTGCTGCTGTTAGTGTTGATGTTGGTGTTGTCGTGGGCCGAGCCCGCCCTTGCGGCCCGTGCCAGCCCGGCGCGCCTCCGCCCGCCGTCGTCGTGGCTCCGGCTCCGGCTTGGTTTGCGCGTGGCTTCTGCCGTACCACCCATTCTGAAGAAAAAAAAGTAGTAGTAACTGGCAAGATCGCGCTGCCAAAATGACGTATCAATTGTTTTGATGCTCTGGTAAGTTTTGACGGGAGGACCGCGTCACGTGACTCGTCCAAAAGTCTCCCACTCCGGCTCATAAAAGCTTCAACCATCTACAAAGTACCAGGACATTCGAACGCCAAATTGACGTGAATACCACAGTTGATCTTCCAAGACGCCGCATTCTTTAGCTAGTACGATAAAAAAGGGCTCCCATGGATCCGCTATCCTTACAATCGCTCCTCCCTCATTTAGAGCCTTTTGCCAACAAAGAGCTTCTCTCGCCAGCAGAGGCGTCCCGTCTTCTGTTGGTGATTACGGAGTTGGTGCTTGACCACACAGTGGACAGCCAGCTCCTCAAGTTCTTGAGCCGCTTTCTCACGCAACAGAGCTACGACGAGATAATCGAGGAGAGAAACATCGAACACCAGTGTGGGTACGTCATGTGCAATCGATCCCCTAAACAGCAGGTCAGAAGACGTCTGAGCGTCATTCCTGGGGCTGGCGCCATGGCCGTCGCCGAAAACTCGCTGACCACCACCAAGTTCCAGATTTATAACAGGAAACCAACCATGATCTTGCCCAACACCTATCTTTCACAATACTGCTGCAAAGACCACTACCAAGCTTCATTGTTCTACCGCAACCAGCTCTCGCTGGAGGCATTGTTTGCCCGCAAGGACATAATGGTGGTCCCGCCGTTCCTGCCCGTGGGCAGGGTCTGGTACGAGAACAACATCACTTGTCTTGAAGAAGTGCTAGCCAAACACCGCGAATTGAAAGAACAAGGTAAGACTCTTGGTGAAGTCATCACCATGATGAATGGCTTGTCCGTGGACGAAGACGACCCGAACGAGACCTTGGAGCTCGTCAAGCTCATTGAAGACTTCGACATTGTCGAGAAGGAAGGCGGTCTCTTTGGCGAAGTTCTGGACGATGAACCTGAATCTCACAATCCAGGCGCCATCGAAGGCTACGTAACTACAAACAAAAGCTTTGGTGGCTACGTGGTATAGCATTAACTACTCCTCTTCATTTATACGACTTACGAACGATCTAGTATATAGCACAATCAATCAAACGTTACAAATTGGTGGTTTCACCAACATGGACTACAAGTGTAGTTGCACCTTTTGTCTTGCAAAAAATCATCTATTAATGGTCATGATTCAACTTCGTAACTAATTGCTTAAAGTCATTATTTCACCACCAAATATCAGTTGAAACCTATACACATGATCCTTCCGTCGCAACCAATTACCATTTCGAAGCAGTGTTGGGTATTTATCTTTACTCGGCTAACAGAAGTCGTTACTTATGGTTCATTGATTACGCCTTGACCTTGCCTTCTTGACAATCCGTCTCTCTAAATTTGATGTCTCTGATTCCTGATAGCGTCTTCTACGAATTTACCTTTCGGTCATCTATGTATTCAAACCATGCCTTCTATGTACTCATTTCCTGTTACACCTCAAGATTTAAACCTGGCTAGGTACTGTTTGCCAGTCTTGTAATTATGATAATCCGCTTCGTCAATATAATCTGCCATAGTCTTTCCCATTCCTATCCTCTCTGAAGTAGGCATCCCGCTGGGAAGTTTCCGGTCTTTAGGGACTGTTAGATTGCCCAAATATTCGTCGAATGTTTTGGTGACCCTGTCTTGATTGACGATTTCTGAATGCTTAAATAATCGATTTCGATTCAACTGTTCCCCAATACTATTAAGTCTCTTGATCTGTTTATCGTAGTGCTTGTTTTGTTCCACTTGAAGTTCCTGTTGCGTGTTGACCAACTCACGATTAAGTCTATGTTTCTGTTTCAAACGACTAAATTGGCTCTCAATCCATTGGTTCGAGATATCCAATTCTTTGGTCCATTCTTTGATGTAGGTAGAAGGATCTGTCGCCATTCTGCCCTGGAGGCAATCAATATAGTATTCCCACAATGCCTCCTGCTCTGATAGCCCTTCGTAGTACAGTCGAGGAAAGATTCTCTCGTCAATCCCAAAGCCATCGCTTCCACGAACTGCCACACTGCCATCTTTATGCACAAATCCAAGACTGGGGACTTTCTTTCCTTCAGTATACTCCCACACTTTCTTCATGGTGTTTAACCGTACCAGTCGCTTAATGTCGATGGCAGCATCTTTCAACGACGACCGCTTTGTATTTGGAAGCTTGATAATCGGCACTGGTATTGATCCAGAGTATGTGGGTTTGATCTTTACTTTGTTGGGCCCTTTGGTATTGACTATTTCTGACAACTTGTTCAAGCATTGCACGTTAATGTCATATTCCAATGACGGTAAAACCACAGTGTGTATATAATCCATGTCATAGGCAGATCTAATCACCGAATGCTTGGTTGAGCCAGGATTGCTTTTCGACTCCATTTGGTCTGAGGAGGTTTTGAAATTGTCTCGTGTATGTGGAAGTAGAAACGGGTTTGGAATCTTATTGGCATTTTGCAAGGCTTTGAGATGGCGTCGAAGCACGGACCATGAGTTTTTGAATGCTATTTGAAGCTCATCTTCGGATCTTTTGAGCTGCTCTTTCCTCGTGAGTTTGTTATAGTCCTTTGACTTCTTCATCTTCTCCCGGTAAGTCTCAGTCATCATTCTGCTGATAACCAACAGGTGCTCGTTATGGGACTTCGCCTCGTTAATCTTGTCCCTCATGGCGATTTCCTGGACTTTCCAAGATTGCTCTAAGATCTTGGATCTTCTGAATTCGACTAAGAGCCGAATAAGTCCCAACCAATTTGATTCCTTGGCCACATTTATCTCATTGACAATATTAGTGCCTAGCACTAGCCGACTATACAACACGTCAGCAGCCTGGTCTTCGGGAATTGGGGAACGAAACTCACTCTTTACGGCGTAATCAAGTTCTGAAAGAAGGTGTCGAGTATACAATTTGGGATCCGCTTTAGATTTGGCAACCTCTCTCTCCACGTCTTGATGCTCATCACCAGCAAGAAGAACATTAACTTTATCACTTTTCTTTAAATTTGACAAGCCTCGAAGTAATTCTTTGAAGAGGGCCAACGTCGGTAGTCTGTGTGACAGAGCATTTATGAGATTTTGTATTGAGGTATTCATGAATTCATTATCTTTGATAAAAGAAGAAGTGGTGGTATTCCAAACTAAAATGCGAAAATATCATGTTTGATATCCACTAATCATCTATCTTCTTTCACACATAATGGTATGTACCACCAACTTGACGTGATATCAGTGTATGCACCGAGATTCTAACAAACAGGCACCCAAACTTCAAAGAAACCAAAAGCTGAGCCAGCTCACTATCATCAAATTCAAGAGAGCTAAAACAACTTATGCTTTGCCATTGAATCTCAGTACTAAGTCATCATTATCCATCAAGAACTTCACCGATTCGCTCGCGAGTGCTATAAACAGCTCTGGGGGGTTACAATTGGTGGACGAGGATGTTGCTGTGGCAGATGAAGACGATATTCCAATAAATGAAGATGATATTGAAGTACCCAAATCCGAACTAATGGATGAAGATACATCTGAACCTATAATAAAATCAGAAGCCGATGATGTCGACAGTGCCAACGCCAAAGTTGAAGTTACTTCTAATGACTTGGTGTTGGCAGTGCCAAAGGATAAAAGTGCCCCATACGATAATCAATGGATTGAGTTAGATGACGAATCAAAGATATCAGCATTGGTTTTCAGCGACTATGATATAGTTGCATTCAAATACTCTACAGACGAAGACTTTGGTATAGTAGAAGCCGCTTACGATGATCAATGAAACTGATGGATTGCCATTCTATATAATAATACACGTTAAGCTCTTGAATATGCAGTTGAAGTGCCAGAGTATAAAGCAGAATTGGAAAGAACAAATATTAAGAAACAAAATAGAGGGAATATCAATGGTTTTAGCCTGCTTTACAAGATCCTGATCTTTAATGGGGTTTTCATGTTGGATTTTCAGTATTAATGCTAATGTTTACGACCACCTGGACTGCTGATCTTACGAATCCCATTGGATGGAGTTCTAGATCCGTTGATATGATTGTGATTTGGAACAGGTGAATGGTTGTGCATAGGACTAGTGATGGTCTTGCCCTGGATCATGCCTGAAGATTGACGGCTTCTTGCCTTTGGGTTTTTGATGCCTCCTTGTTGGGGAGATGAAGATAATGTGGTGCTGATGGTCCTGGTAGTGGTGGTGGTTGTCGTTTTTGTAAGATGCATTGGTTGATTGACACTATTGGCAGAAACAGATCTCAAGACTTTCCAGTCATTGTTGTTGTTGGACATGTCTCTCTTAGGAGAACTGCTGATGACACCGTCGGCGTTATTGATTTCAGCGTCAACATCGATGCTTTTAAGACTTTTTTCTGGAGGTGGACTGTTCACCTCTTGAACCATGCTTTCGGTACCATTGCCTATTATAACATCTTCAATATCGTCTTCTGAGTTATTGAGAACTTCCACGATACCGGCCTTGTCATCTTCGTCAAGGTATTTTCTTGGTTGGCCCGGGGATTCCATTGGCACTGCTGTTTGGATTTTGGCAGCCAATGCACCGCTAATCTTTCTTCTTCTGATAGGAGTGTTAAATGAAGAATCGAAGTGACTTATAGAGGAATTGATTTGTTGTTGATGCTGTAACTTGCGTTGTTTGGCTTCTTGTTTCAATCTGGCCTTGAATTCTTCGTAAGAAGTCAATGGATATAATCCACCAATCATTTCATCTGGTCTGTTATCAAGGCACATAGTATGTCTCCAATCTCTGAAGTCATGCTGATGCAAGTAAAGCCAATGTTGTTGGGGGCCAACAACCATACCAGGACGCATCATTCTCATATATCCAATACATTCGTTAGCAGTGAATCCATGCGTATAGATCAAGTGAGCACCAATAAGACAACCAGTTCTCCCCAACCCAGCTTTACAATGGACAGCAATTTTACCACCTTTATTGATGGTGCATTCAGCTGCACCGATAAATTTTTGAACGTACTCCAAGGTAGGACAAGTACCATCTTCGAAAATCATGTCAATATGTTTGATGTTTCTTTTTGTGAATTCATTGGCATCGTAAAGATGAGAGTTGAGACGAACCACAAGCTCCACGTTATTCATCATGAAGTAATTGAGTACTTTACGGAAGGGTTCATTGAGTGTTGGTTTCCTATTGTTTTGTTTCGGAGATGCAAATGCAATGAAGTCTTTTGAAATGACATTGAAGTCACCTTGTTCCACACGCTCGTATTGTTCATATTCCTCCAAATTGAAGCTAGTCAAGTCAATCATGCCTCTTTCCTTGGCCCTCCACATACCATAGACGACATCTTGGATGGTGATTTCGAAGTCGGCGTTGGAGTAACCGGCGTCACGGAATGGCTGTAAAGGAGGATCAATTTGAGAAATGGGTTGTAATACTTGATGAGGGGACCACGATTGAACCAACACCATGTAACAACAAAGGAGACAGGCGGCGTTGGCTCTTTCTTTTGGAGCAGTGCTGCTGTAGAAAACAATGGCTTTACCTTGATTAGACTCTTCGTTCAAAATGTTATGCAAAACAACAGCAAACCTGTATAAGCTTCCGATGTGCAAAGGGCCAAAGTCAAGATGGAAAGGGTTGTATGGAAGGGCATCTTCGACCGTGAAATACACCAAATCACTAGTGTCAGGAGGAGTGAAATCGTAAGCACCGAGGTAGATCCGGTCTAAAAGTTAGTAATGATCGATATCATTTCCCCAAATATACATACTCTTCAAGAACTCAATGAGTGGGACATTTATTCTGCTTTTTGGCATGGCAGTTGTTGTGAATCAAGGCTGGTCTTCACAATATTAAAGAATAACAATAGTATGGACAATTAAAGCGTCAATTATCTTAAGTTCAGATTCTTCGATAAACAACTTCTAGTATCTTAAATTTATCTTGATATGATTTCTGTAAGTTTTTTATGAAATAGAATAGAAGACCGATTTGAAGTGTTTATGTTTGTTCCATTTTGGTGCGAGTTGTTTTGCAAACATCACTTCGGGTGAGAGTGTAGGTCGTGCACGTGTCCAATTCCACCGATTTGCTGCAAATCTTCTGGAGACAGCCAGCGAAATGAAGTAGGAACCAGGGTGTTATGATGATGGTGGCATGTTTAAAAGAGCCCAATATGAGAACTACAGGAAAGTTTTCCAAATTTTGAAATCCTCTCATTTTTGATTGAAAGATGTTATTTTGTCGGTTTTTGGGATTTTGACAAAATTACTGCAAAATCGAGAAAACCACAGGATTCAATTTTTTGGTTCAGAAGGTAAAGTGGATAGGCAACGGATCCGTACTACTCGCGAAGTGGACAATGCCGTCTCAACCTAACGAATGCAATCACACAGAGTTATTTTCGAATCGAGTTTTGGACTTAACACTTGAAGGTACGGGCGTGCTCCCCATGATTTCCAGATTGGGACCAGCTAAATCTTCCATTATCACTCCATACTCTCATCTATCTCTAAGCTTTCTACG
The DNA here is from genome assembly GCA_030556945.1 of Hyphopichia buzzinii. NCBI lineage: Eukaryota > Fungi > Ascomycota > Pichiomycetes > Serinales > Debaryomycetaceae > Hyphopichia > Hyphopichia buzzinii. The sequence goes on along the minus strand of JAKTUZ010000006.1, from coordinate 319,608 downwards.
AAATGGTAAGTAATCCATTGATGCCCTTTGAACTTCACTAACATCCAGGCTTCTCTCTATACTTTCTCCTCGGAGACATTAGCAGACCTCCGTAAATTCAGATTTGCCAGTGCAAGAGCAACTGGAATGCAAGCCGTCATTTGTAAGTACATTTGCAACATGCCAGAGAGAAAGATCAAGTACTAACTTACAGACACCATCGATAAGGAATCACACGAAATTAAAAAGGAAGACGAAGTGATCGAGTCAATTGAAGAGTTGGTCGAAGAACTCCCCGATAACAGCTCAAGATACGTTATCTTATCATACCCCATGAAATTGCCAGATGGCAGATTGAAAAATCCATTGGTTTTGCTCTATTGGAGGCCTCCTACCTGTGGTCAGGAAAGTCGAATGCTTTATGCTGGTGCTGTTGAACTCATCAGAGAAAAAGCTGGAGTCTCCAAGCTTATTGAAGTCGAAGAAGAGGAAGATTTCGATGATATCGAGGAAAAATTGCTTTGAGAATCTACCCTCAATTCCAAATTATCTCCCTATGGCCAAAAGTTATACCCCATCTCTTCCTCTAGTACTTGGGTCCCTTAATACTTATAGATCGAAGCTATATAATTTGTACTGAAAAGTACGCACATAAACCTATTATTAGAGTAATATTCAGCACACACACTTTTCGAGACAAAAGGACGTGCGTCCCTCACTTTTGACATCAATTTGAAAAATTTTTCAATCTCGCATCCTTGTATAAAAACTGAAAAATTTTCCCTTCATCTTAGTTTCTTCTTCTTTTTTCTTCATCTACAAACATCAAAAATGGCTCGTTTGCACTCATCCGTATGTGGAATATGAAAATGATGCTGGGAAATCCAGCGAATTGCATCTAATCTACCTTGGACGGTTTCGGTCGCCTCGAAGCACTCTCGCTTTAAAGTTCTATTGGGTCTTGACAAAAGTACACCTTAAGGTGATGAATACTTTTGTTATGTGATACCATTATGAATGTGAAAGTTGCATCCGTGGCATTATGGCTGTACTGTACCACTTTCTCTGCAAAGTGTAAGGTTATATACGCTTAGAGTTGACTCTATGCTGTTTGAGTAGCCATTTTTTAACTTCTTTGTGAAGCCTAAATCTGACTATCTAAACCATTCAGTCTGTTTTGATATCACTCTGGTGTTATCTAGAACCTCTTGCGTATATGAGATGATGTTGTACTCGTACAATAATCATAATACTAACAACGTTTAGGGTAAAGGTATTTCTTCTTCTGCTACCCCATACTCCAGAAACGCTCCAGCTTGGTTCAAATTGACCTCTGACGAAGTCGTTGAACAAGTCATCAAGTACGCCAGAAAAGGTTTCACTCCTTCTCAAATTGGTGTTCTCTTGAGAGATGCTCACGGTGTTTCCCAAACCAAGATTGTCTCCGGTAACAAGATCTTGAGAATCTTAAAATCTAACGGTTTGGCTCCAGACATTCCAGAAGATTTGTACTTCTTGATCAAGAAGGCTGTCTCTGTCAGAAAGCACTTGGAAAGAAACAGAAAAGACAAGGACTCTAAGTTCAGATTGATTTTGATCGAATCCAGAATCCACAGATTGGCTAGATACTACAGAACCGTCGCTGTCTTGCCACCAAACTGGAAATACGAATCCTCCACCGCTTCTGCTTTGGTTAACTAAGTTATTTTACAAATTGTTAAATATTTTTATAGTTTTATCTTTTGTAATATAATTTCGTATTTCTAATCTTCACGTTTAATGAACAATTAATATTGTAACAAGCTGTAACACTTTAACTTTTTATATCACATGTTCTACTTGAAGTATTAAAAGTTAAATATATGAAATTTATTGTGAATAATAACGCTAATTTAGAGAAACTATAAAATACAGTGTATTGACTAAATGAATGAAATCATAAAATCATTGAAATAATTAGGGAACTCGGCTCTCAAAATTTACTTCAATATGCCCATAATCACTCTTAATTCTCTTGATGAAAGAGTGAGATCTCCTTTTGAAAATGAGGAAAAGGATTCGATTATCCAAATTGAACGAGCTTAGATATCATCGATATCCAAGTCTTCTCCATCATCGTCATCTTCACTATCATCGTCACCGAATTCGAAGTTAACATCTTCGTCTTCATCAGCACCAAAAGTATCAGTTTCGTTAATTTTAGCATTTTCTGGTAATTCACCAACATTCTTCAAAGTTCTTGCTTCATCAGAGTTGTATTTGTGCACAACATCACATTGGTCGTCTTGGAAATCTCTCAAGGAAACTAAGATGATATCACCTTGACCCATCCAAACCTTCTTTCTCAATTTACCTCTAATGTGACCCATTCTTTTGATACCGTCGAAACAACTGACTTCGATTCTACCATTACCTAACATTTTGGTAATTTGGGCGTATTCTTGACCTTCTTCTTTGTAGATCAATTCTCTCTTTTGACCCCCGTTAACATTCTTTCCTCTTCTTCTGTTTTTACCACCTTTTCCTTTACCAGACTTACCCATTTTGAAGTATTAAATCAGTATAAAAGAATTAATTTTAGTTCAAAGCAAATATTTATTTCACACTATAAAAATTTTTCATGTCTTCGTGATAGACTGCTTATGTAATCTCAACTGCATTCAAATATCAATTATTGAGATTAAAGCGCTTAACTGTGAATAAGTCGAGTACATTTCAGCTTCAATTATAATGGATTCGTTTGAGGCAAGTACAAAGCTCAATCAGATGCTCAAAGGCTTAACGCCTGCTATACAAAGCTTAACAAGAGCTGCTCATTTTGCATTGAAAAATTCGGAAAGTGAAGATTATTTATTTTATACCATTCTTGAAACATTAGATGATAAAAACATCGAATTAAATACTAAATCCACCATTTTCCAGTTTGTTGAATTTTTGGTGAATGAATCCTTCAACATATCTGAACAACCTAAATCTCATTACAACTATCCTTATATTCATAGCATAAAAAAATCACTCCCTAATATACTACTCAAGGTTCTTCCGGGATCCAATAATGCCAGCCTTCATAACATCTATGTCAGTTTGAAAAATATTCTGAAAACTTACAAAGTAAACGTTGAGGATCTTGATGTTAAGTATAATTCAATTTCTGATCAATTCACACAAGAAGAATTAGAAAATATAAGGGCCGATGTACCCTACCCCGATATTGAACTAGCCGATGATTCTGAAATAGAGAAAAAAGATCCGTTGATCGTGACCTGGGAATTATTAATACAAAAGAAGAAGCAGAGTCTTTATGAGAGATGGAGACTCCTCAAGCATGGTGAGTATTTGAATAGGACTGTTCAAGAAGATGAGATGTTTAATTTGAAACCCAATAAAGTTGAAATACCTGAGACCCAAAAATCAGAACAAAATCTTCTTTCCAAAAGGCAGATTATCGCGAGGATGGAAGATGACAGGGAGTCTTATAAACGTTCAAAAGAGAACTTGTGGATGATTAACCGATCGAAAACAAGTACGGGCATTACCGAAGACGAATTTATGGTTCATTACTGGAATAAAATAAAACCTCCGAGCGAGACCGATGACAAACTACTTCTCGACTCATTTGATGAATTGAATGGCTTAGTTGCCAAAAGTTACAAGGATAGGCAATTTTAATATATGTAATCAATTTCACGACTTGACAATAATTAAATGTGTATTTTTTTGCACCGACTTACGTAACTGGGATGTCAATCTATAAAATTATGCTTCTGTATCAGCCAAAATACCCAAAAGTTCGTTTTTACCAGTGACAGTGTATGCTGCTGAAGTTCTAGCGTCCGTTCCATTCCCTAAGACAGTAACGGTCAATACATTAGAAACCTTTCCAGCTTCTTGTAAAGAATTGGCGTAATCAAACCCAGTTTCATCGATACTTGTGGAACCACCACATATGAACAATGACTTAACAGGTCCTCTAATCTCTGAAGGAGAATTGCTCGAAAATGGTGAATGTTTTGCAGAGGAGATTGGAGATATTGGGGAGGCTGGGACCAAGATGTTTTCATGAAGTCCTTCAGAAACAGGGGTACTTGGAGTCGAGTTTGGAATTTGCTTTGCCTGAAATTCTTTCAACAACTCGTTTGGTTCCGAATTTTCTTCGCTTTCGTTGTAATAAGAGACGATGAATTTCAAAGCTTTCAAACAAAGATGGTTCTGTTGAACGACCACGACATTCTTGACCAAGGCAGCATGGACACCCTGATAAGTAGAATAGGTGTCGTTGATGTGCTGAATAGTGTCACCCATAACGTCTAAACTTCTTTTTCTATCTTCCTTCATTGTGTTTCCAGGGTGGAATCTAACAGTACAGTCCTCAACTTCACAATGAGAGCCTGGTAATCTCTCCACCTTTGTTTCGATTAATTTAGCAACCTCAGGTAACCAATTTTTAATTTCTGATTCATTAACGATTGAAACCCATTTTTTTGAACCCACCAATTTTATGTAGCCTCCATTTTCAGCTATCAACCCCAAATTAGGAACGGTTCTATATAACGCATCTAAATCGCTTCTTTTCATGAAACTCATAAGGTATACATGGTTATTTGAATCAGATAGTAACTCATTCAAAAGGCGTGATATTTTGTTTGGTTCAGAAAAGGTAGATTTGCTAGGGTCGGTGACTCCCACAGCAACTTTATTCAAGCCGCCTTTGTTAGGATTAGCTATAGCTGTTGGTGTTTCTAAGTTCAAAAAGAAGAGATTCCTACCCTTACCATGAGATTTGCGGTAGAATTCTTCAAATACGTCTTTGGAGAAAAGTTTAGACGTACTCAAGTGTCTGCATTGATCGTAATCCCAAGAATCATTAATGCTTTCTATGCAACTTGTCACCCATGCCTTAGAATCATGGGTGACGACCGTCTCATGACAATTTCTCCAGCGCTCGAGTTTCTCGCTCGGAGACATGGTTAAAGCATCATAGAAGGACTCAGCAAATGCTTTGATATCCCAAGGATTGATGGAAATTGCTCCTTTGCCATTGTGATAGAGCATGTTAGAAGAGCCCGTAAATTCAGATAACATTAATGGCGATTTCTTCTCGGTGGTGGCCATGATGAATTCGTGACAAGTCAAATTCAAACCTTCTCTCATAGAAGCGACAACGAAAATGTCAGCTTCACATTGTAAGGCTAAATACTGGTCAAATTCGATATCTTTCTGAAGAAGGACGACAGGTTGAGAAACTGACATGTTCTCAGGAAGTGCATTGATTCTACTGACAATTTGCATGATTTCAGCTTCATAATCAGAATCGTGGGAAGAGCCAATACAAACTTGGATAAGAACAGTGTCATCAACAAAACTTGGGTTATTTTTCAAGAAAGTTTCGTAAGCTAAAAGTTTTTGTTTAATTCCACGAAGCTTATCAAGTTTATCTCTACTGACAATCAATCTTTCAGTTCCCCATCTTTCTCTGATCAAATTTCTCCAATCAGAAACCTCACTTCTAGAGAGTAAGCTGGCAAGTGAGTTCGCATCAATACCAATAGGAATGGTTGAAATGCTTGTGAACTTACCATCGTAGGTGATACCGAATTCATTGGTATCTGCTAAGAGTAGTCTGTTACAAGTTTGTAAGAAGTGTCTCACGTATTCCTCGGTCTGAAAGGAGATACAGTTAGCACCTAACATACCAAGGAGTAAAGACTTTCTTTGAGCAAAACAACGGAAAACTTCCGAAGATGGGAAAGAAACGTGAAGGAAGAATCCAATCTTAGCATTTGGAAGTTGCTCACGAATCATGCGGGGTACCAATAACAAGTGATAATCATGAACCCAAATAATGTTTTCAGGGTCCTCAGGATCTAAGTGAGAATTCTCTCTTTTGTAAATTTCCACAACCTTATCGGCGACCATTTGATTGAGCAATTTGTAGTGGCCCCACGAGTGGTCTTCAAAAGCTTTGGATTTTGGGTCATCAGGTATTTGGTAATGTAAAGTTGGCCAGAGGATTTGTTTACAAAATGACTTGTAATGACCTTGGAAAGTCAAATCATTTGGGAATACAACTTCACTGTCATAGTCCGAAGATAATGTTTGAGCAATATCAGAAATGACGTGTTGGGGAACAACATCACTTGGCATTGATAAGGTTCCGACCCATTTTCTATTTTTGATAACGTCCGCTTCGACTGACAATTTCACAGCCTTGCTCAAAGACGCATTACCCTTATCAGTTAAGACGACTTTCCAAGGAGCGTTTTCAAAGATATTTTCCTGATTCAAGAAACCGGCTTCCAAGCTTGCGTTCGAGAAGCCACCGAATGGGGCCAATTTAGATTCACCTCTACCGTGGACCATATCGTTGAAGTTGTTTTTCCAATCGTCAAGGTCTTCATTTCTAGGGGCTTCTTCTGTATTTTTGGCAGCCGGAGTTAACGGGTTGATTCCCGAGTGAAAAGAGTTTCTTTGACTACTCTTGTTGCTACTGGGGCCATCAGATACAGCATGTTCATCTTCCTCTTCTTCGTTGATTGCCAAGGAGGTACGACTGCTATTATTTTGAAGAGTGAAGCTTGTTCTTGGAAAAGGAGACCTTTGTCTGGAGGAGGCAGGGGTTGCACCTTGAGGGTTGGAAGTCAAACCCAAAAGGTTGGTGTAAGAGCTGGAGGTTGAATTCAAGGCAGCCAAGTTATTTTGGGAGCGATTGATTTTCAACCCCGACAAACCAACGTCATGATCTTCTTTTTTAGGGTCAATCACCAGAGACGACACCTGCACGTTGTTATACCTCGATTTGGGCTGAATGTAGTGAGGAGCCAATTTTTCATTCAAGTTGTCAGTGAGATGATTGTGGGGAGCCTGGTCGCCCGAAGGTTTTTTCAATTTGTGGTGGTTGTAGAAGAATTGCTCTGCGTCACTACCGATTTTCGGGGTTCCAGGAGCGGTATCGGGAGCAACAGCATCACCAGCAACCAGATCAGGCCTTGCTTCGGCAAAGGATCTCCGAGCACTACGGTTATGATCGTAGCTCCTGGAAGTTGGACTTTGCTGTTGAGAGTTGGCAATGGCAAGCGAGGGTAAGATTGAGCTCTGCTGTGAGAACTGAGGAATTGGCGTAACCGCAGCATTAGTGGACCCACTTCTCTGTTTGACCTTGGCCTGGCTGATCATGTTGGGCACGTTGGCGTCCTTTTCGGCGATGTCGATGTCGAAATCATTTTGCGGGCCAACTTCAAATTGCACCGTGTAGGGCAAGAATCTGGATGGTTAGTATAACAAGGTTGAATGTATTTGACTTAGTTTAAGTAGTAGCATTGAATACATACAAGGATGCAATGATGATGGTCATGTTAACAGGAGGGGGAATTCAAGATCAACAGTCACAAGCTAAAATTATCTTATCGACTTCAATTTTCACTGCTATCCAGCACACTTTATATCAATTGCACTAAGCAGCAAAGTTGCTTGTTCTTCCCGCTGCCATGATACGATGCGTGAGAATGTGTGTGCACGGGGAGTGACGCGTCGGTACGGGTTTGTTTTAGTGGCCAATTGCCATTTTCGCAAATTAAATGGGCCTGGGCCTTTCAGGCTGCGACAATACAGATTGCGGCAGGCACGTGATTGCAGACCATTTAGTAGATATCTGGTGGGGAATTGAATGTTTGATAATAAAAGTAATCGTCGAAGATGGATGCGTTTTTGGGTGACGGCCACTGTCACTTGGGGACCAGCTGCACAAGGGAGCAAGCGCCGATCATCGCGCAGGCGATTTCGATGGATGAACGGCTAAATCGCCCTGGATTTTTCAGTCTCATGACTACCAACCACATTGATGTTGAAATTATTGACAATATCGTGGAACTAGTGCCTAGTGGAGCAGTCGTACCATATTTTGGGGTTCATCCGTGGTACAGTCACCTCTTCACCACGATAGAGAGGGACTATGAGATGAGCGACGAGGAATTTAAATGGCAACATTACAGCTCAGTTTTAAGACCACCACCACCACCTGAATTATTTCGGGTCTTGCCACACCCGATCAGTATTGATAGTCACCTTTCGAGAATAAGACACCTCTTGTTAAAGTACAGAATAACTGGCGTTGGCGAGCTAGGGCTAGATAAGCTCTTTAGAATTCCAAGTAACGGCTATTATGGTAACCAAAATATCCCCAACGACTCCAATGATAAACTTACTCCGTGTAAAGTGATTATGGAGCACCAAGTTGCCGTATTGACCCGCCAATTGGATTTGGCGAATGAACTACGTAAACCAGTGTCCCTCCACTGCGTGAAAGCTCACGGTCCCTTATACGATATTGTCTCAGATAGGAAATATTGTCATATTCCTACTGTGATTTTGCATTCGTACACTGGATCAGTTGATCAGGCAAAAGTATGGATAAATCTGTTCAATAAAAGAACAAAATGGGAACCAAGGCAAAAACTTTTATTCTCTTTATCTGATTACATTAATGGAACTGATGACAAGGAGGAAACTTTATCTGAACTTCTCTTTGTGCTCGATAATGACCAAATTTTAGTGGAAACTGATTACGGTATTGATCATTACTTGACGGAATCAACTGACTCAAGAGACGAATACTTGGGGTTTTTGGAAGACATTTTCAACAAGATAGCAGTTGCCAAAAACTGGAATGATCCATATTCAGCGAAGCAATTGCTACATGAAAACCTCCATCTGGCTTTACTGTTGTAACTATGCACATGATGGTGTACGAGGCTATACTTGTGGATCCCGGGGCTTAAATCATCGGAGTGCGCCCGACAATAGATGTCCATTGGTCCGAAGATTGGGGAAAGTAATTTGCTGTCAAAATGACATAATACTACGTTAATTACTAAAGTTTAAGAATTTTATTTCTGTAATATTGAAATTTTTTGGATTTAATTATATATTGTTAACTAATCAAATGTAGACTTACAATCTAGACTTGATGATGTCAACGAATTCTGGTTTCAAAGAGGCACCACCGACCAAGAAACCATCGACATCAGCTTTGTCTTTGAATTCTGGAGCGTTCTTACCGTTGACAGAACCACCGTATAAGATTCTGGTTTCAGCAGCAGCCTTTTCACCAATGGTCTTAGTTAAGTGAGCTCTGATTTGTTTGTGAGTTTCTTGAGCATCTTCAGGGGTAGCGGCCAAACCGGTACCAATGGCCCAGACAGGTTCGTAAGCAACAACGATGTTAGACCAGTCCTTAACGATCTTGGAAACAGCGTCCAATTGTCTAGCACAAACATCTAAGGTGATGTTGGCTTTACGTTCTTCCAAAGTTTCACCGATACAAAGGATAACAGAGATACCTTGTTCCAAAGCGAACTTGGTCTTTTCAGCGATGAATTCATCGGATTCCTTGATGATAGTTCTTCTTTCAGAGTGACCGGTTAAAGTCCAGGTAGCACCTAAGTCTTTGAGTTGATCTGGGGAAATTTCACCAGTGTAAGCACCAGAGGACTTGTTGAAAACGTTTTGGGCACTGATGGCAACAGTCTTTTGCTTGTTTTCAGCGACGGCCAAAGCCAAGTATGGAGCTGGTGGAGCAATGACAACTTCAACATTAGCTGGTAAGTCGGCCTTGTTTAAACCATCAACGATCTTGGTAACGGACTCCTTGGTACCGTTCATCTTGAAGTTACCACCGACGAAGAATTGACGAGACATTATGTGCAATTGATTATGTAAATTAGAATTGTTATTAATTGAAAATTAATTAACTAAAGAAAAAGGAGCAATTACTTTGCAAGATATTTCAGACTATATATACTCCAGCGAAACACCGGGGGCCCGAGAGCGCTCATACAAAAGTAAAAAAAAAAATCCATCACCAGATGGGTGAGAATCAGGTTATGGAACAGCCTGTTCCGAGGCCTGATTTGCTACGCACATATTTTTGCAATCAGATTATGTGGGAATAGAAATAAGTTACAAAGGTATGAATGATAAATGATTAAGAAGAGTTTGACAAGTCCTCAGCACTGTTAACCACACTTTGGTTATCTTGGAAGAATTTCGACATGACTTTGTCGGAGATGGCACTGTAGCCATGACCATTCTGGTCTTTACCATTCTTGGACTGTTCAAATTGACGTTTGATTTCACGGTCTTTTTTCCGCAAACTCTTGATGGCGTCTCTTTGTGCTCTGATGATCCCGGTGATATCCATATCCTCTGGATTTTGCAACTTGTTGCTGGAATTGAATCTAACTTCATCACCAAACTCCTTGGTGACTTCTTCTTCGTCAATGTCGCTTTCCGGTAAATCATCCCATGTTTTCAATGGTGTTTTGAGCTTAAACTTCCCTGAACAGTCGTCTCTTTTCATAATGAGATACTGACAATGCGGAATGTTCCGTAGAGATTCAAACTCTTCATATGTCCACCTAAACCACTTCATGAGAAACACCCTTGCCCAAATCCCGTGTGTCACCAACACTAGGAAATTCGGGAAATCATCCTGCTGGAACTGGCGGAACAATGATTCATTGAAACTTGCAATCCTATCGTAGACATCGGCTGCACTCTCTCCATGGGGGATTCTATAGAAAAAGTGTCCGTAATGTGCTCGTTCTTCCCAAATTTTCTCCATCTCTTCCGGAGTACTCTGGAAATTACCAAAATCTTGCTCTCTCATCCTCGGCTCTTCGTTGATGTCGTAAGTCACCCCAGGTAGATCTTTGATTCCCTCGATAATATTATTGCATGTTTGTCTAGCTCTCGTATAAGGGGATGTTAAGAACATTATGCTTCGAGGATTTTTCGCTTTCTTACACACATCTTCCAAAATAGCTTGGTTGAGGAAATCCTTGAGAACAAACCCTGCCTGTTTGGCTTGTGAATGTCCTTGCTTCGTCAAACAAACTAAATGATTGGGTGTGAACCTATTAACCTGTTTATCACAGTTCCCTTCTGATTCACCATGTCTCACTAATAAAATGTACTGTTGATTAGTAATGATCTCTTGAAATGATTTCTCATGTAACATACTTTCGGCTTCCCCATGTCTATAGTCTAATAAGCCAATAAATAAAGAAAATGTATCGATTTTGTTGCTTCTGATAATAAGCTGATAACTACTTGCTCACCCTAGTTGCTTATAATTGTACAAAGGTGATAGGACTATTTGTGTTCGCATCTTAAATCCGTAAGATTAGTGGCATCACGTGAACCACATCCTTTGACCCACGACAAGACAGATAACGCCGAACTTGATATTTTCAAAGCTACAATGATTGAAACGTAAACTATATTATCTGGGTTAATTATACAGACTAATTTTCAGCGGTCAATTTTCTTTCAATAGCACAGCTTTTAGTTAATTCTTCGTCACATTTTTTCAAAATGTCGTCAGCCAATTCATCGATAGCATGAGAGTATAAGATGTTGTTATATCTTGAAGGACCAGTTGGTAATTTGAAGATACTTTGCCATTCATTTGTATCTAATTCAGCTTCACCGCGTTTTGATCTTTCAAAGTTATCCAACTTTCTTTGCTGCTTCCATTGAGTAATCTTGGAATGCTCCTTTTGAAGTTGTCTTTGGTAATAGTTGAAGTTGGTTTGATCGAAGTTGTATGAATCTATTTGGCTGTACAAGCTTTCCAATAATTGTGCTGTAGCGTTTTGGTTGGAAGATAAGTTTAATATTTCAAATTCACTTTGATCTTTGGCGCTTTGTTCTTCCAAATCTGATAAGTATAAGTTGATTAATTGTTGATTATGAATTTTGATTGGGATTTCTTCAAAAATGTTGAAGAAAGACAATTTGTGTTGTTCCAAATCTTTGGTCTTCCATTTTCCATCCAAGTAAGCACCGATAAAGTTTTCAGTCAATCTAATTGCTTTCAAATCAACAGTTTTATTGATAGATGCCATATTGTGAACCAAAATGAAGGTGTTTTTGTTGGTTAATTGTTGTTGGGCTAATGCTTCCACTAATTGATTGGTAACATAATTACCAGAAACTGTCGATTGGAACCATCCTTGGAATTCAATTCCATGTCCCAAACTCTTTAATGATTCCAAAATCTCTTGTTGGTATCTGTTTCCACTCTTGGAGCGTAAGGAACCACCTTCGTATTGATCTGGGTATGGGTATGGGTATGCATGAGTGATATCAACTAATCCGGAATCATCTTCAAATCCTAACAAAGAACCAGAATATAATGATGGGTAGTTTTCAGCAGTGTGTTTGATGATGGATAATAATGCGCTAGCCTGGACCTGAATGGTCTTAATAGAAGGCTGCTGGTAAGCCTTTCCTGGTTGTCTTGGTGGCATATTTCACAAATATCTAGTAAATATATGAGTTATATCTGTGTGTTGAAATTTCACTAAAATTCATTGAAAAAAATGGGAGAATTTTTTTTTGATTTAAATTTGTGCTTATGTAAGCGTTTTAATAGCGTTTTTTTTTTTTTTTGATTTTTTCTTTCTCTTCGGTGAAGACTCACAGAAAAATTTCAACAAAAGTTCAGTCACAGATAACAGGTTATTACCTAAACATCATTAGTAAAATGTCTGATACTGTTAAGGAACTCGCTGACCAAGTCGCCAAAACCTACTTGGATGACGTCACTGGAGAACATGTCTCCAAGACTGAATTGAAAAGAAGACAAAAGCAAAGAGCAGTTGATGCTAAAAAGGCAGAAAAGGCCGAAAAAGCTGCTGCTGCTGGTCCAAAAGTTGGTAAGAAGAAGGATCAATTGGCTGATTTGAACCCAAACCAATACTACGAAATCAGATCCCGTCAAATTGATGAGTTAAGAAAAGCTAACAACGATGACCCAGAAGCTTTCAACCCTTACCCACACAAGTTTCACCGTAACATCACTGTTCCTGAATTTTTGGAGAAATACGGTAGTTTGAAAAGAGGTGAAACTTTGAATGATGTTGAAGTCAAAATCACTGGTAGAATCATGACCAAGAGAGAGTCTGGTTCTAAATTGAAGTTCTACGTCTTGAAAGGTGACGGTGTCCAAGTTCAAGTCATGGCCCAAGCTCAAGATGTCGCAACCATTGAATTATATGAACAAATGCATGAGTACTTGAGAAGAGGTGATATCATTGGTGTCACTGGTTACCCAGGTAGAACTGCTCCAGCCAAAGGTGGTGATGGTGAGATTTCTATCTTCTCTACTTCTATTCAATTATTGACCCCATGTTTGCACATGTTGCCTACCGAACATTATGGTTTCAAAGATCAAGAAGCTAGATACAGAAAGCGTTATTTGGATTTGGTCATTAACGATGACGTTAGAAAGACTTTCCAAGTTAGATCTAGAATCATCTCTTACATCCGTAAATTTTTGGATTCCAGAGACTTCATTGAAGTTGAAACTCCAATCTTAAACGTTATTGCAGGTGGTGCCACTGCCAAGCCATTTGTTACTCATCACAATGACTTGAACATGGATATGTTCATGAGAATTGCCCCAGAATTGTTCTTGAAAGAATTAGTCGTTGGTGGTATGGACAGAGTCTACGAAATCGGTCGTCAATTCAGAAATGAAGGTATTGACATGACCCACAACCCTGAATTCACCACTTGTGAGTTCTATCAAGCTTACGCCGATGTCTACGATTTGATGGACCTTACCGAATTGATGTTCTCCGAAATGGTTAAAGACATCACTGGTGATTACAAAGTTACTTACCACCCAGATGGTCCAAAGGGTGAAGCTTTGACCTTGGATTTCTCTAGACCATGGAAGAGAATTAACATGATTGAAGAATTAGAAAAGGTCTACAATGTCAAATTCCCATCCGGTGACCAATTACACACCGAAGAAACCGGTAAATTCTTGAAACAGATCTTGATTGACAACAAATTGGATTGTGCTCCTCCATTGACCAACGCTAGAATGTTGGACAAATTGGTTGGTGATTTGGAAGACTCTTGTATCAACCCAACCTTCATCTTTGGACACCCACAAATGATGTCTCCATTGGCCAAGAAAGATAGAAAGATTCCAGGTTTGTGTGAGAGATTCGAAGTCTTCGTTGCTACTAAGGAAATCGCTAATGCTTACACTGAATTGAACGATCCATTCGACCAAAGACAAAGATTCGAAGAGCAAGCTAGACAAAAGGCTCAAGGTGATGACGAAGCCCAAATGGTTGATGAAACCTTCTGTAACGCTTTAGAATACGGTTTACCACCAACTGCTGGTTGGGGTTGTGGTATTGATAGATTGGCCATGTTCTTGACCAACTCCAACACCATTAGAGAAGTCTTATTATTCCCAACTTTGAAACCTGATGCTTTAGTTAAGGGAGAAGAAAAATCCGAAAACTAGTGGATTCTTCAAGTTAGATCGATTTTTATCAAATATAAAGATTTAATTAATGTACAATTGTATAAACTAGATATCTACCTTTTTTTCAAGTCACCTCTTCTCTTCATCTCGAGTGCCTTCTTATAAGGTGGTGCGGTAGGCATTTGAACTGGATCTAATGCTAGCTTTTTAACCTCGGTATCTAGAGAGTAGGTAGCATCAGAGTCGACGTCATTCAAGTCACCGCATGCCACGAACTTAGCTATAAGTCTTTCTTCGGGATCTGGCAAGTCAAGATGTTCCAAATTATAGCTTTTACCTATGTTTGAATTCTCAAAGAACTCTTCAGTGGACTTGTTCAACTCGAGTTTTGGGTTCCAGCCTTCTCTTGGTTTATAGCCTATGCACACGATGAAAGCCTCCAACGAGGTACCTCTTGAGGATCTGGGTTTGGCACAAATGACTTTTTCAAACAAGTAGCTTAATTGACTGTAGAGTAAGTCTATGTCTCTTCCTCTAAAGATTTTCGCAACGAAGGTTCCACCCGTCTTCAAGATGCAAGTCGTGAGTTGTAATGCTGAAAGAATGAGCTGGGCTTGAATGTACTCATCTAAATCGTGTAATCCTGTCACATCTGGAGCACCATCACTGCAAACAAAGTCAGCCGGCTCACCTCCAAATAGGTCAAGAATCTTCTGTAATGTCTTGGGGTGTGTGATGTCAGCTTGGATGGTGGTGACTCCCTTAATGGGTGTCATTGGTTGCAAATCAACAGACACGATTTTAACGTCATCTGGGTTTTCAGCAGCATTGAGTTCTCTGCTCAAAACTTGAGACCATGAACCAGGAGCTGCGCAGAGATCAACCACTCTTTTGATACCATCAAAGAGCTGAAACTGTTCGTTTAACTGGAGAAGTTTGAAGGCAGATCTGGCTCTCCAACCTTCCTCCTTCGCTCTTCTGTAGTAGAGATCCCTTTTGTCTTTACTCGATTTACCCATGATGCTTAGATGTGGAAATTACGTGCTCATCGTGAATTTTTCAAAGTGAATTTTTCAGTGAGAACCGAGTAATCTGGAGTAGTAAAATGCTGGGGAACATTTGATTCTGAGCGTTATACAAGAAACTATGAACAGGTGATGATTTGTGAAGAGTAGTTCAGAATGTTGAGACCTTTGTGGGTATTTCCGGCAACAATATCTGATGAAATGGAACCATGATGGAAATCTCTATTCTGTCCGAAAAAGTCTAATTTTGCTTTAAATTCTCCGAAACTTTCGACACTACACTTGCACATGACTCTCTATCCCTACTTCTGCTTTCTTAAATCTCCCCGTCATCCTAACCCAACCGCTAGCCCACTTGTTCGATTCATTTTGCAGCTTATATGACCTTCAGTGGGAGAAAGTCGTGCGCGTGTCGACTTTCTGAGAAACTTTTTCTTCTACCTGAAAAATTAACCATTTGATTCTACAAAACATATAAGCCAAAAATGATAGGGAGTCTTTCCAGAACCGCCGGCTTGTGTTTCAGACCAGTGAGACACTTCAGTAATTACAGGACTCTTTTGCAAGCATCATCGTCCGCCAAAGACACAAAAAAATTCAAATCCCCTAAAGAATACGTTGCCCAAAAACAATTGGATGAAATAGAAGAACATGCTTACCAGGCGGGATTATTGAACGGAGAATTTGAATATGACCCCAAGTACGTTTCCAAAGACGAAGTCAATCCTATAAGTAAGAGA
Organism: Hyphopichia buzzinii; assembly: GCA_030556945.1. Classification (NCBI taxonomy): domain Eukaryota; kingdom Fungi; phylum Ascomycota; class Pichiomycetes; order Serinales; family Debaryomycetaceae; genus Hyphopichia; species Hyphopichia buzzinii. Next base: position 303,577 of record JAKTUZ010000006.1, on the reverse strand, counting down.
CCCATTCCTATAAATGTGGAATTATTGAACTATAAACCTTTGAGAGTCCCAAAAACCCATGGTCACAAAGTTTGTGAGTTGAGATTCAAGAGTTATAACGAAGACAATTTGACCAGAGCATCTGAATTCGCCGCCAGGGCAGCTTTCTATTTGGGTATCCCATGTGGCCCAGTGGAAGCATTGAAAACCCAAAAAAGATTATACACTGTCATTAGATCACCTTTTGCTCAGGCCAAGTCTAAAGAAAATTTCCATAGAGTTACTTATGCTTGCAAATTATTAGCATTTGATGCAAATCCCGAGGTGGTTGACTTGTGGTTGTCATTCCTCAACAAGCATTCCCTTACTGATGTTAACTATGAAGCTAAAATTACTACAAGAGAGTCATTAGATTTCACTGAAAGGTTGGACCAAATAACAAGTGAAGACTTGAAATTCGCTGAAGCTTACAACGATGCATCCGATCCAGTGGCATCGAAGGTTCAAGAATTGTTGAAGTCCGACACTTTCAAACAATATTTTGATGGTGAACAGACTTCTGAAAAATTAACTTAAGATAATCCAGGAACCTGAATTGCTTAAATTTCTATTCATCTTGTCCATAAACAATAATATGTAAATAGTAAACGTTCATTAACCGTATACGTCCCAATCTTCTTCCTCTTCCTCTTCATCTTCTTCTTGAGCTTTTCTTAATTCTTCTTCGAGTTTCTTTCTTCTTTGTTCATCGGCTTTTAACACATCAAATCGGCACAACGGACAAGTTGGACTGACTTTAAGCCACGGTCCAATGCATTCTAGATCAAAAATGTGGCCCTTGGTGGTCTTACCACTCACCACAGTTTGGGCGTCACACGGCAATCTAACTAACAACGGGTAGTTATCGTCGATGAATTTGTTGGTGCAAATAGAACAATCAGCATTTTCTTTATCAGGGAGGTCGCTGATGGCGACTCGAGGCAACGAATCTAGATATTCTTGCGAAACACCATCTTTGGATTTATCATGGAGTGAAAAATCATCACTGTTGAGTTGATCAAGCAATTGTAACGCCACTGTGGATCCCTCGTCTGTGTTTAAAGTTCTCAAGGCATTGGCAAAGGCTTCTCTATTGGACTCGGCTGATACTGGAGCATCCAGTACGAGAAACGAATCAATGATTGATGCTAATGTTTGATGTTGACGTCCAGAGTTATTGTTGTTACTCCTTCTTGTGGTGCTGATATTGTGATCATCTGCATGTTAGTATGGCTTTATGTGTCACTGTAGTACACGTACCTTCATAAGTTGACATTTTGTTGGAAAAGAAGTAGTGCTTGTGTTATTTCGCCATCTGTATTGATTGGTGCGAGCCCATAATTACTGCAAATAATTTTTTTTACCATCAAGAGAAAATAGGCTCCATTTTGGTGTAGTTATAACTTCGATACCTATTAGCTATAGAGTGTCGACCAATTATGGTAATGAAGTTTATTTTTGGAATTTACTAATTTTGCAAATAATTGCTGAAAATTGGAAGGTCTACAATCGGCGAAATCGGTATCAACTTAAAAATGCGTAATATTGGACGTAAATAACATAAATCTAATGCATTTCAACGTCAAAAGAGTCAGGACCATCTTGAGACATCTGATAAATTTCGTGGGAATCATACTCCTGTTGGTCCTCATTGTCTTCCTCGGTTACTTTTCCTGCTTCAGCATTGTTCGTTCTCACAGACAAGCCAAAATAGCCATTAGATTCTTGATCATGCAAGTCGAGATACAAAGGAGTCATTGGTGGATCTTCAGAAGGAGTCTGGACCGGATTCAAGATCGGCGAAGAATCTCCAAGATGTTTGTCTATATTTATAGCCGTTGTAATCTTCATGCCATGAGAGTAGTTAGATGTATTTTGCTGATTTTGAGGAGGTAAATGAGGTTGTATTTGCTGCTGCATTTGATACAATTGGGTTCTGGAGTTCTTGGGGATAGAACCAGACAAGGATCTTGGAGGGGTTTGAGATGATAGCCAGAATCTCGAGGGGGAACCACCCAAAGAAGTTGGATTCAAGTTGGGGGAATCAGGGACAATCAAGACATTCTTATTATTTATCGGGATGCTCTGGGTTCCTTGAGCATTTTGAAACACCAACATGTCTTGTTGCAGTTGTGATTGTTGTTGAAGGGTAGGGGGAGGAGAGGTGAATTTTTGGTAGGGTTGTAACCTTATTTGATTCAAATGGGTTATTGAATTTCGGCTTGGGAGTTGACTGTAAGAGTTTTTACGATCCAAAAATGCAGATTGAGGTTGTTGTTGTTGTTGCTGTTGTTGTTGTGGTGGTGGTGGTATCTGTTGTTGTGGTTGCTGTGATTGTTGTTGAGGATATGCAATGAATGCCGAATTGGACGAATCGACCTTAGGAGAGGGTAAGTAAGAGGGGAAAGTGGATATTTGAAAATTTGACGGACTTGTAACTATATTCGACTTATTGGAAGGGTTGTTCGAGTTTTGGTTCAATGACAATAAGGAAATAGTTGAAGATGAGGGGACCAATCTACCATCGATTTCTTTACCAACCGAACTAGCAAGGAGTTCAGGTTCGGGGTGGTCATCTGTCAAATTCCTCATGTACTCTATGCTTTCATCGATACCACGAGGATGTTGATGTTGATTGTGGGCTTGTAAAAGAGCTGGAGGACTAGCTGCTGACAGGTCAGAGTTGGGGAAACCAATACTCACGGTTGTGCTTTTGATCTTTCTCTCCGGAACCAAAGGCTGCTTTGGCAGTGAGACCAACTGATAATGGGCCTTTTGAGACATCACAGGCAGCTGACCGTTTGAAGGCACCTTTTTGGCTTGATCTGTACGAGAAGATTGGGGTTCATGAAGGTTATCGAGGACCAAACCATCAAATTTGGACTCTATATGTTCTGTGGCCATACCTCGATACACAAACACTGAAGCAATTGATTTAGAATTTGAAAGAAACTAAATTATCACTATAACTGACCGCTATCTGATTAATCAACTATAGTAAGAATTTTTCAATATGTATAATCAGCAAATGGGTTGATTTTAAAAGCAAACCTTACCGCTACGATAAAAGTTTTTTCTATGGCTATTTTCTGCTGGGCCACCTGCACACAGCAAAAGATTACCTTAGGGACTTATTGTAATAATTCGCAATCTAAAAGATAAGTAAATTATTGGACGATAAGGAGGGAGGGGCAGTTTAGAGGGAAATTTGACCGACCCAGTGAGTGACTTGGTTTGGTGGTTCTTTTAGCGTCAGATTGGAGAACTCATTAGGGACAAAATTTCCCGGATAATTTTGACGGTTTACGGGGTAGTGTGGGGCCATGGCAGCAGGCACAGAAAACGCATAGAATCGTACGAATTAGACGCAATTTTGTTTTTGTCGGTCCGGTTCGCGGAATTGTCACACGACAGTATGCTGTGAAACAGCATAGAAATGGGCGTATGTCCCAGATTTTATCATACTGGAGGTTATGTCAGAAGCCGTGTCAGAAATAATGTCAAAAATTGATACCAGAACTAAAAAGGGTTATCAAAATTACGTTGTTAGTTGACAACAGAGTGGATCGGTTGGCATTGATCTTGAGTGCAATTATCTACATTGTAGCTTGTTCAAGAAACCCCAGAAACTACACATTATTCCGTAGATCTAATTGATTTCTATATCTATTATAAACCTCTCTTGAGTAGTTTTCTCCTCTAGTACTTCCCGTCGTCGTACGGGTCAATCTTGAAGATTTTGTCGGGATTCATGATCCGCTTCGGGTCAAGTGAAAGCTTGAGTCGTCTCATGAGATCAACAGCTTCTGGTCCCAATTCCCGCTCAAGATACTTACGCTTTCCATTGCCAATGCCATGCTCTCCACTAGAAGTACCCTCATTGGCCAATCCAATCAACATCATCTCGTTAACAAGAGCTTCACACCGGGCTTTTGTTTCGTCGGTGTAAAAGATGTCAAAGTGAATGTTACTGTCTCCAACATGCCCCAACAAAATACTCTGTAGCCCCGACTCCCTCACCAATTTCTCAAGCTGTTTGAGAACGGGCGGGAGCTTGGAAAGGGGAACCGCCATATCCGTCACCCAAAGCCTGACGTTTTCGTCAATCTCGTTCTTCCCGTACTCTAAAATAGCATAGAATGCGTTCTTTCGAGCCAGAAATAATTCCTCCTTCTCTTCTTCATTATGTGCATAGATGAAATCTTGAAGATTATGCTTCTTAGATACTTTATGCATTGCATCGACTGTCTCTTTCACCACCACCTCATTTATACCACCAACTTTGAAGAAAATAGTCGGCACTTCCAACCACTCTCTGGTGAAGTATCCACTGTAATTAATACAATGCATCATATCCTTATCCAATAATTCAATAGCACTTGGTTGGATTCCCAGTCTAAAGATTTCCGCAACTGCTTGTGTAGCATCCGTGATACTGGCAAATTGCCCGACGGCCACAGTTTCTGTCTTTGGTTTAACGTGCAATTTCACTGTTGCTTCAGTCACTATCCCCAAAGTTCCCTCACTTCCAACAAATAAGCTGGTTAAATTGTAACCAGCGCTTGATTTACGAGGTCTTTGCTTCGTTTTGACAACAGTCCCGTCTGCCAATACTACTGTCACCGAAATCACATTGGATATCATGGCCCCATATCGCGAAGCATTGATCCCGGAAGCATTTGTATTGATCATCCCAGAAATAAGCCCATCTGGCCCACAATCTGTACCTAACATGAGATTCTCAGGTGATAAGTATCGGTTTAACTCTTGCCAATTGACACCTGCTTGCACCACGGCATCCAAGTCATCGGCATGAACCGCGAGGATCTTATTCATTTTGGACGTGTCAACAACTACTCCGGCCCTGGTGGAAAAAAAGTGTCCCTCTAATGAGGTACCACCTCCATATGGAACAACGGGGACTCTGTACTTGTTCATTACTTTCATTATAGCAACCACATCCTCAGTACTTTGCGGATAAATAACATATTTGGGCCTGTGCCCTTTCTCAGGCGGATGGGTCGTGAAATGATTGGTGGTATGGGAATCAATTTCAACATTGGTGCTGAAAACTTTTGAAACGCCATTTCCAAAGTCAATGGCAGCCCTGGTCTCTTCAATTGCTTTTTGGAGCTCTGAGTCAGTACAGTATACCGGTGAAGAGATATCTGTAAGCTTTGTAGTGCTTTCAAGAGGGAATGCATCTGAAGGAAGATTGGATAATGATGTTGATTTACCATACAAGTACCCTCCGATACCAGCAGCTGTTCCGGCACCCACAGCAGCTGCAAAACCCCAAAATTTTGGAGAGTAGGGTCGCAGACTCACAGAGGATACATACCGTCTCGCTGAAACGGGAACCTCCTTGAAACACCCTCTTATACTGGTACTTCTAAACATGTGGCTTTTATCAAAGATAGCATTTTTTCTTATATATTGATTGAGTCATACACGAAAGCGTTGCAACACTAGCAGGGCGCACAACCATGTTTGCTTGAAGCAGTTTCCTCTGAATTCTTCCATTCTAGTTGAAGGAGATAACTTGATGGTTCAATCATTGAGATTGTGGCAATCGCTCAATAAAGGTGGGTGTGATCATCTGTGATAAAAGCAGTTAGAGTACAGTGAAGGAGGGAGTCAATTAAAATCAAAGGTACTGTCTTTGGTTACAGTTACGAGACAAGTTTATGGCTGTCAACTGCCACAAAATAATCTAACAGCGGTCTTGGCGAAAGGCTGTAAACACATTTGGAAGAAAGGACAGGCACGGCTAGACCAACCGATCTAGTGTAGCCATCGGAATAGTCAGAGTAATGTTGGCTTATTTCCGCCGAACCTTCGCAAGTATTTCCGAGCCTATTCCCGAAAGACCCGTGCATCATCATCAGACAATCGAGTCGACAGTGGCTGAATTTAGTTTGCACCCAAATTTCCCGATGATCCATGAAGACAAACGTGGAGTGTCTGGAGACGTGACCCTATGAAATGCGTGTCGCTGACACACGAAGATGCTGCCAACTTGAATCTTGGTGTGGCAGGAATAGAGTATTGAATATTGTATTGCACATAAATGCCCAAAGATTGTTGAACCATGGAGAAATAGATTGTATCAATTTGTCAAATAGCATTCGGCAAACAGTTTCCAGTAAAAGCTAGAAATGCTGCAGATGGTGAAAAGGCGGATCAAGGATTTTATGAGCATTCAAATAAATTACAGGCCGTAGTTACCAAACCCAATTGGTTCCAGAAGCACAAGAAGCATCTCCTTTATTCACAAGTAATCGTAGAATACAGCCACTTTATATGCAATAGCTTCAACCAAGCAAATAGGGCCAGTAAGAGTAATATTTTACCCAAATAGTTGGCATTAAAGACAAGCGAATAAATCGAATTGGATGGTGAATGAATTGCTAGGAGTCTGATACGATGCCATCTTCAAAATTTCAGTATAAATCTCGAGAAGACTCAAATACGGTGAAATTCATATTCGCGAATATGAGAGTGTTTCTTATTGGAACTTCATAATCAGTGAATGATACATTTCAATTGGACATGAAATGTTCCTACTACATTATAAGAGTGTTCACGCGTCTGCAAATTTCTAAGTCCACGAACGGCTGTACCGAACGCACGGAACCACTATAAATCTTGGCAAGCATGTCAGGTACTTCCATCTACAAGAATTCTGTCTAACACATCATAGACGATTGCCCGGAGGTATTCCAAGTATTTATAGACTGTGGCATGGGCGTGGTGACACGTTTCTGACGTTATAGCAAGGGCAGCTGAAAACTCACCTAATGCGGATTTATCTTTTACGGAGGTAGGAAGTCGGAAATATTTTCAAGCGCATTTACCTTATTCCCGTTGGAAATAACGCCAATAAATCCGTGCGATACTTATTTCCGACGCACGAAGCCCGTATTTCGTTCTAAATACAATTAGAATACCGGCGTTCCATCCGTTTTAGGCAATAGAACGGCGGGATGTCCGCCACTGTAGTCACCACAGACGGAGATTATTTGCATGTTTGATTTATAAGATATTTTTATATAAAAGGGCAAGCATCCTCTTCTCTAATGTGTATCTAAATCATCAGTTCAATATATACAACATGAGTAACTCTCTGGAAGAACAAATCTCGATTCCTCAAGGAATCACTGATGAAACCCAAAAAAAGATTTTTATCGAATCAGATGCCGGTGATGGATCTAGAAGAGAAGAGCAATACCTAACGGGTGTCAAATTGGTTCTCTGTATGATCTCCCTTTTCTTTTGCATGTTCGTGGTAGCTTTGGATCAAACTATTGTGGCCACTATTTTAACCAAAGTTGGTGATAAGTTCAATGCATTCTCTAAAGTCGGTTGGTTGGTCTCTGGATTCATGCTTACTATGACTTTATTCATTATCATTTGGGGTAAGATCTCCATTATCATTGGTCGTAAATACACCATGTTTGTGTCGCTTATCTTGTTCGAAGCCGGCTCTTTGATGTGTGCTTTGGCTACCAACATGGACATTCTTATTGGTGGTAGAGTGTTGGCAGGAATTGGTGGGGGAGGTATTCAAGCCTTGATTTTCGTTATTATCAGTGAAATTTTGCCAATTGAATCACCTAAAAACTCCAAAGTTCTTGTCATCAACCGTTCCTCTGGTATCGCCATCATTAGTATGGTTTTCTTATTTGCTTCAATTCTCGGCCCAATTATTGGTGGTTTGTTCTCAGATCATGTTTCCTGGAGATGGTGTTTCTACATCAATTTACCAATTGGTGGTGCTGCGGGTGCAGTTTTCGGTTTCGTTTTCAACCCTCCTATGCCAAAGGGCAATATGTTTGAAAAGCTTAAGAAAATTGATTTCATCGGTATGGTTCTTGTGACTGGAGGTGTAATCCCCTTGTTACTTGCCCTTACCTTTGGCTCTAGTGGTCAATTCACTTGGAGCTCCGGCTCCGTCATCACTTGTTTTGTTGTTGGCGGTGTCGTGACTATTGCTTGGTTATTATACAACATTTACTTAGCAAAAAACCCTCTTATTCCAACCGATATCTTGGCTATCCCTCAAATCAACGCCGCTGCAATTGCATTTTTCTTCCTCATGGGAAATTTCATGGCTAGTATTTTGTACGTTACAATTTACTTCCAAGTCATCCACAATGCAAGCTCTTTGGGTTCAGGACTTCATCTTTTACCACTTCTCATTCCTGTTATCCTTTCCTCCGTTCTCTCATCTATTTTCATTAACAAGACCCATCTTGTCAAGCCTGTGGCAATAGTTGGAAGTGTTATTGGCCCTATTGGTGCTGGTACACTCCTTCTCTTGGACGTTGATACTGCATTCAGTGGTCAAGTTGGTTTGCTTATTCTTACTGGGGTTTCTATCGGTCTTCAAATGCAATCTATCATTATGACAGGACAAATCTCTGCTCCTAAAACTCCCGGTGCTACTATCATGGCCACTACCTATATCAATTTCATGAAGTCTTTAGGTGGTGCAGTTTTCTCGGATTTGGCCAGTACTGTTTACAGTACTGCTTTGGCCAAAAATTATAAAAATGCAGTTTCATCTGCTACAGGGGCCGTAAAGGAGAGCTTTGCCAAATTCAGCACCAAAGCTGTTCTTAACGATACCAGTATTCTCCACCAATTATCTCCAGAAGCCCAATTAGTTCTCAAGAAAACAATGATGAAGTCTATTAAATCTGTTTTCTGGATGTGCTTAGGTTTGGCTTTTGCTAATCTTATTTCCATGGCATTCATAAGTAACCATAAATTACCAGAAAACTCCCAAGGTGCTAAAGCCGCCGAAGAAGAAAAAGCTGCTGAAGAAAAAGCTAAAGACTTAGAGAGTGAATCTTATTCTGATGGCCAAGGAACTGAAGTTCAGCCTGAAGAGGCCGAGGCAGAAATCGATTTGGAAGCCAAGACATCTAATAAAGTCTAAATCAATGAAAGAAAGGGGCATTAGACCCCACACATTCACAATCCAATACCTTTGCTCAATGAATGAATGACAAATTAATATTTAGTGGAACTGTACATAGTCATATAAGGGTATATATGCGATTTTAATAATTTTTTACTTATAGTTCGGTGTAATTGACTGCAAAATTGCGGAACTTAGCAACTACGACATTCAAAATGGCTTGTAGATGTCTAAAAACAAGTAGCTCGTAGATAATGAAACATTTTGGAAGCTTATAATACTCCTTGAGGTATTTTACATACAAAAGAAAGATGGAACTACCAAGTATGGCGATATTTTGGCCCTCATAAATTGATTTCTAACTAAACTTATGCAATATCTAAATTCGTTTCCCCTTTGAATGGCCAAATCAGACTCCCTACGTCAAAAGTGATTATCAAGGAATTCGTGCTTTTGCAACTATTTTTTCTTCATATAGTGGAGCCAAAGAAAGCTGGTAAACCATTTGAAGGTGAAGATTTGTAAGTTTGTTGATATCAAGGTCATTCTTTTTCCTCTAACACCAGTATCCGAAGCAGGAACAAATGCAGAAGAACAGAGAATCCCCAACGTATGGAATATAGGAAGATTGTTCACTTCCTTAGTAACAAAGAGACAAATTTCGCATTCAAAACCAACACAATTTGAAAGCGGATTGTTTTAACAAATGGTTGCGAAATCCCTTGAAATATTGTTACAAGCAAATTTTTAATCATGGTTTATTGAAAAGTACATAGTAGAATTAAAAGTAAACAATGTTAGTAGATGAATACAAAAAATGGTATCAAAAAGTTATTATTTGGATTCTTCGTCCTTCTTCCTAGACAGCTCCTCCTTTTTCTTAGAGAGGAACTTGAAGGGAATCTTAGCCACCTCCTCCATAGCAACATTCGGGTTGAAACTGCTGGTTTGGCTGTCTTTGAACTCGTAGCCTCTATTCTTTGAGGTTGAACCCTTATCGGTGCTCGTGGGTTTCGAGACAAGAGGTTTGTTCGATCTCTTCTGCAGCGGAACCTTAGCCTCTGCTTCGTAAGATGGCGGATTGAACAGTCTTGTAGGTGGCACCCTATCCGATCTTTGTTCCCAAGGAAATACTTCTGGAAGTTCATTAACATCGACAGATTCGAACTGAGAAACCAAAGAGACCAAATCTTCCGGACTGTCCCAGGCATTGGGTAATTTTTCGAACTTTAACTTGTCATTTTCTCCCCGGAGAAGATTGGAGTTCAACAACTCAATTCTGTCGGATTCCTTGGAGTAATACTTATTAAATCTGTCCCACCAAAGCTGATGAAAGTTGTGATCGGAGAATGGGCGGTCCATGCCCGGTTTCGAGTTCCATGGCTTTGAGGTGCCTATGAAATGAAGCAAATTAATGTCTTTAAAGAAATATGTCAATGCTGGCAAGTACTGGTAGTTGTCAGACGGAGTGACGTTGTAAACGAAAGGTAAACGAATCCAGTTCAGGTTACCATTCAAATGGAAAAATTGGTTCAACAAGCCCTGATCAGCACCATCGAACGAAGAGTCCTTCTCTTTCGAGAATTCGGTCAATTTGACCTGGACGTCCTGATTGGGCTTTAGAATAAATAATCCAGTGTTGAAGATATCAGGCCAGCCGATATCAGGACTGGCCACAATTTGGTCGTGGCTAATGTCCGAGTAATCCGTAAACAAATGGTCTAAATTCTTCAATGGCAAGGTATCGGAGTCAATGTAGATCAACTGTTCATATTGGGTGAGGCTCCATAAAAGTATCTTTGTGAATGTGATTGACAATTCCAGCCTTCCGAGTTTCTCAATTACCTCTTTCAACGGAGCAGAAATGATTTTATCATGAATTGGGATGATATCGTCATAAACCTCCTTGATGAGATCTAATGATGTTTCGGATATGCTTGTATCATCCAACAAGATTGCTAATTTATATTTGGACTTGAATTCATTTCTCAACGATTGCCCAAGAACTAGAGCTCCAGATACATAGGACTGGCTAGACAATAATGTGATGAAAGCTGATGGTTTAGGCATGTTATAAAAGTGTTTATATTATTTAAATGATGTAAAACAAATGGAACAGGCGGATCGAGTGGTAGCAATATTGGGGGCTTGCGTACTCTTCTAGTAACAAATGATGTTCAAAATCTATGGAGTAACTATGAAATGGAGATTGGGAAAAACAATGTATCAAATTAAAAAAATAGGATGTTGTTAAATTGTTCGATTGTGGTAATCAGGGATTTAAATTTGGTGATAAAGATAAACCTTATCAATAATTTTTCCCTCAGTAAAAATTTAAAATTATAGGTGACGCCAAGGTCAAAGTAAAATTTATTCAGTAACATAAAGATATCCTAATTATGGGACAATAACAAGAAGAGAAGCATGTGAAGCCGTCTGGACAGCCAGTACATTTGACACCCAAAATGATATTTTGGGGGTGGGATTATGCGTGAGGATAAGCACCATTAGCTTGTGGTTTTGGATCCACAGCTGCGCCGTTTATGTGTTGTTGTGATGGAACCTGCTGGTGTTGAGGTTGTTGGTTGACTTGTTGTTGAGATCCATTGAGAGGAGCGGATTGCCTATTTGGGTTACTGGCATTCTCTTTCAAAGCGATCAATTGCTTAGATCTGAAGGTTTCGTAGTGAACCAAGCTGGTGGTCTCGATTAAATCTTGCAAGTGAGTTCTGGTTAAGAAATCTCTCAAGAAGACAAATTCACACTGGGAGACATCTTCAACGTTGATTGCACCCCATCTAGTTTTTCTGCCCTTTACGTATTCACCGTTGATTTGAACATCTCTTTCGGAACCGACAATTGCAAAGGGGATCAAGGATTTGATATCTTCGTTCAATTGTCTTTCGTCATCGTACAATTCTTCACTGTCGTAAGGGTAAATGTTAAAATTGTACTTGATGAATTCGTTTTGTAATAATTTTTTGAAATCGGCTCTCTCATCCAAGGTCAAACTGTCACTCTTGGCGATGACTGGAACGACATTGGCAATCTCGGTTAATTTCTTTAAAGCTTGAACATCTAATTGCTTTAATTTTTGACCATTTGGTGGAATAAAATATAATATACAGTGAACTCTAGTATCAGCGATTTGTCTTTCTCTTTGAGCGGTTAATTCCTTTCTTAAGAATTGAGAATGTTGTTCCTTGATGTATTTGACTAATGGTTCCCAACATTTTTCATTATTTATTTGATCGGCAAAACCTGGAGTATCAATAATGTTAACATTCAATTTAACATTATTTTCAACTAAAACATGAGAGTTAACTTTGATCTCGGTGGTTTTCTCAATTGGTTCGTTGATTGATTTACGTCCCAGTGACGATGCCAAGTTTGATGAAAACAATGTATTGACCAAAGTACTTTTACCTAAACCTGATCTTCCCACAACCATAACATTGAATTGGAATCCTCTCTTCAACAATCTATTTTCGATTTGCGTGGTAATTGTGTCGAAACCCACATACTTCTGTGGGGAAACGAATTTATCTCCAAGTTCGGCTGCCATGATGATTTTCGACTTTACTTGGATTTAAAGATAGTAAAATTGTTTTAACTTGTCAACAAATCAACGAAACGAGAGAATTTTCTGCTGTTCAAGCGCGTTTACAAAAACAAGTTGGTTTGGCAGTTTTACACGACTAGTTAAGTATGTCACGTGACGCACAAGTAAAGGATTTTTTAAGTGGTTGGTGGATTGTCGCTTACTTAAGCCATTCTCACCAAATCCAACTAAAAACTGAGTGAAAATTTCTAACTTCTACAACCAACAGTAATAGCATGTCATTATACGGGTTGAGGTTGGCAGGTCTTGCACCAGGGAGCAGCACGGTCGCAGGTCTCGGATCTATATTACCGAGATTACCCACATTCAAGATCAGACTCGAAGTTGGGTCTGGGTCCAATGCCAAGTTGCAAGTCACCGAACATGAAGACAGCCGGTTGAAAGAATTACGAGAACAAATAGAGGAAAACGGCGGCGAGGCACCATTCTTGATCGATAACGGAATGATTTTAAGAGCAGCACCAAAGAAAAAGATGTCCTACCGCAGAGGAAGAACCAAGTTATACGCTCCCGGTCAGAAACAGATACAACCCTTGGAGAATTTGGTGAGGTGTCCAGCATGTGGCCATGTTAAGAGATCCCACTTCATGTGCATGCACTGTTTTGGGGAGATAAGAACCTTCTTGAAGGCCAAGAAGAAACAGTTGCAAGAGTTCATTGAACCACCTCAGTCTAACTTAGATCCAATCGATGAGAAGATCATTTACCCCGGTAAACACGAATCTCACTACCAAGCCAAATTAAAGGAGAAGGACTATATTCCTGTGAGGGAAGAGCCATTGCCATTCTCGGACCATGCAAAGAAACCTGGCAAACAGAATCTTTAATCATCTTGTACATATAATAAACATTTCTGTAACTCTTGTACCGTACAGCCCAGGAGCAGGCGATTCAGTAGTTCATTAATACTTTGGTATACGTCTTTGCTTGTGGATGTTTATACTTTGGTATGCGTCTTTGCTTGTAAATATTTGTGCTTTTTGGTTTGTTTGTGCTTATTGGTGTCATCATGTTAACTGGTGTATTTGTCTACCTGTTTAGTTCATACATAGAATAAGATACCCAACAGTTTTCCAAAATCAACACAAACCAACATCCTTTGACTTCGTGTCACCACCAAAGCATACCCTTTAGACCATTGATACAGCACACTTTTCTCACAAGTTAAATTGCCAAAGTCGGACCATACGCCATCTCATCCGCTATGCGACCGAGCAGAAAAAATCAGTTCAGTTTTAACAACCATTTCAGAATTGTCTGTCTCATCACGTCACAAACTTCCACACCATGAGCGAAGAAAGTGGAAGTCTCTCTGTTCCTTCCAGTCCCAACTCTGTGTTCACCAGAGCCACGAGTCCTGAAGAGCCAGCTGCAAAAAGGCCCCACAAACAATACCCTAATATCAATAGAGCAGTGTCGCTATTCACTGTGGCCGGCAGACATCCGCTCAATGTGAAACCAGGAGGAAACTCTTTCCTTCTCAAGAATAAGGAAGATTCCAAAGGAGTGCCCAAAGATGCGCAAATGGGCGATTTCAGCAGGTTTGACGATGAGTTGTTCATGGACTTATTATCTTACGTGGATGATATCAATGCGCTCAAAAACCTCTCCCACACTTCTAGAGTCATGTATGCCTACTTGTACGATGAAGAAGTATGGAGAAAGATGTACACCAAGAGTGTGACCCAGGCAGAAGCAGCAAACATGCCAGTTCCTTCTTTGGATTGGAAAGGCTCGTGGAGATGCTCATTGTTGAAGATCGAACAGCACAACCTGGCGGAGATCCAGCAAGAACCAGATAACTTGTTGTGCTCAGACACTTTATATCGTCCATTCCAGTGCTCGCAAATCAACTACCACCAAATGTTTGCAAAAATCATAAAGGAAGAAGAAAAATACCACTTCGACTCATTGAGCTCCGATTTCGACTACCGCTGTCTTCCTCGTGGCCGTATTCCCAGAATCAAAGAGCCCGACATGTCCCTTGATGACTTCAACGCCAACTGGGCTGACAAGCCGTTCATTCTCACCAACTCTGATTCTGGAAGATGGCCCAAGTGGACCCTTACTGAGCTTCTCGAAAGATTTCCTCAAGTGAAGTTCCGTCAAGAAGCTGTACAGTGGCCCCTTGCACTTTACTCAAAATATTTGCAAGATAACAAAGATGAAAATCCACTCTATTTGTTTGACTGTAACAGTGTCGCCATGAAAACCCTCAGGAAAGAGTACGACGTTCCCGAAATCTTCAAACCCGACTTATTCAAAGCATTTAGCCACTTCGAGGACGCTAACTGCCGTCCAGACCACGCGTGGCTCATTATTGGACCTCAAAGATCCGGTTCAACCTTCCACAAGGATCCAAACAGTACTTCGGCGTGGAATACCGCGATTGTGGGAAGAAAATTGTGGGTTATGCTTCCTCCTGGAGTGACTCCACCTGGGGTTGGAACTGATGATGAAGAAAGTGAAGTCACCTCTCCAGTTGGTATTGCCGAGTGGGTCATTTCTGGGTTTTTCAATGATTCTTTGAAAATTGATGAATGTTTGGTTGGAATAACCTTTCCTGGTGAATGTATACATGTTCCGTCTGGCTGGTGGCATACAGTGATTAATCTCGACAACTCCATTGCATTAACCCAAAACTTTGTTCCTAGTGCTAAATTGAGTAATGTTCTCTTTTTCCTCAAGTACAAGCAGAACCAAATCAGTGGGTTCCACCCTAATAACGTCAAAAAGACAATGGGTGAAATCATAGGCTGCAAAGAGAACATCAAGGATGAAATTACTGAAAAGCTCGAGCTGTACTTTGAACAATTCGAGTCTTTGAAACTCGACTCGCACTTGAGAGATGAAGACTGTGGTGAAATCATGGCCGACAAGTTACCTCCAATGCCCATCTACGAATTATTCTACAAGCTTTTAGTACTCAGCGGAAGACAAGAAGAACTAGATGCCGCCCTTATCAAATTAGCTAAGCTAGAAAAGCATGACAAAATGCAAGAAACCGGAAAGAGCGAAAAATGGACAAAACTCACCGAAACATCTGAATCTTCGGGCTCTGGTTTCTCTTTTGGATTCAACTTGGACGAAAGTGACGACGAATGAGTAAATATGCAAGTAACATTAAATAGAATAATCATAGATCAATCAATGCGAATTTTGCAGTCATCAATAGCACTGAGCCAAATTTAGCGCGAAATAAAACTGGAGAATTTATGAGAAAAGTCATACCACTAATTAAAAGCATCTGACTCACAGTTGATGATATTTAACAAGGGTTTTCAATTGCCAACCATTGCCAGAACAAGTTTTATTTCTCGTTTATCATTCGGTTCATTAAGAC
Organism: Hyphopichia buzzinii; assembly: GCA_030556945.1. Taxonomy (NCBI): domain Eukaryota; kingdom Fungi; phylum Ascomycota; class Pichiomycetes; order Serinales; family Debaryomycetaceae; genus Hyphopichia; species Hyphopichia buzzinii. The sequence goes on along the minus strand of JAKTUZ010000006.1, from coordinate 287,668 downwards.
CTATTAGACTCATATCACAAACAATCAAATATCAAACAGAAATGGCAAGCGAATCCACTCACGGACAGACTGATAAAAACCCAATAATTTTTGCTCCAGAAACTTATCAATACGATAAAGGCAAGTTGGAGGAAACCAGTATTTTGAAAGAGCCATTCGAACAATTCCATCAATGGTTCGATGAGGCCAAAGCTAGCATCACTGAGGGGAATCCAGTCATCCCAGAATCCACTACTTTCTCCACAGCAAGGTTGCCATCAGGAAGAGTGTCGTCGAGAATTGTGTTGTTGAAGGAATTGGACCATTCTGGGTTCGTTGTGTACTCTAACTGGGACGCATCCAAGAAATCTAAAGATTTGGCCACCAATAAGCATGCTTCACTTACTTTTTTCTGGCCACATCTTGAAAGACAAGTGAGAGTGGAAGGAGTGATGGAATTTGTTACCAGAGAGACTAGTGAAAGATATTTCAAAACAAGACCAAGAGGGTCCAAGATCGGAGCTTGGGCTTCGCCTCAGTCCCAGGTTCTTCAAGGCAGGGAAGAACTCGAAGATCTTTATAAAAAGTATGAAGAGAAATTCAAAGATGTCAAAGACGAAGACATTCCATGTCCCGAATTGTGGGGAGGTGTTAGAATTGTTCCCTTGGAAATGGAATTCTGGCAAGGCAGAGTGAGCAGATTGCACGATAGGCTCACCTTCACCAGAGATGACGTTGAATCACCATGGAAAATCAGCCGTATCAGCCCATAGACTCTTCTTCGCCAGTGTGTATACCGGAATGCAATGAATAGCGCAATGAACTTGTAAACTTTCTGCCACAAATTCCACATTTGATCGGATTCATGATCTTTTTGAAGCGCTTCTTGGGGCGACTTGCCAATTTCGAAACACTAAGTTTAATTCCGTGGAAGCTGATGAGATCCGACAATGGAGGTGGAACAAACTTCGATTTTTGAATAGTTGATGACGTTAGGTCAATGATGTGAAACTTCAAGTGACGAATGAAAATGTCAGAATCGGCAAAAAGCATGTTGCACTGGGGACAACTACAAGTGTAGGTAAAATGGGAGTTGCAATGAGATGATAATTCGGTCAAGCCATACATTTTTTTGTTGCAGATTGTACAGGTATAGTACAGCACTTCTCTTTGGTGATTGAACCTATCATGAATGGCTAGGAAGGACAATTTTTCGAAGGATTCGTTACATTTTGGGCAAGAAAGTGATGTATTCTTGATATTTGCGTCCAAATGTGGCCCAATGGTGTTGCTGAGAGCAGTTGTCCTTTCAGTCTCAACCGATGAAGTTTCCATGGATTCCAGCAATGAATAGTTGAACGGTGACAAGAGCATACTATCACCAGATAGCTAGTTCTGAAATGTGGTATGTGACGGGTATTTTTCACAGCCATTGACTAGATGGGAAATATACGGTGTGCTTATATAAGCGAGATTCTTGCTAAATTTCAGGACCCTGGATCTGACAATTGTGAAACAAAGTTGCTGATTGATGGATATAAAGGACGGTACAGTACGTGAGCGAAACAGGACAATTCGTTGTAAAAGAAAGGAGAATACAGAAGACATGAAAAAACGTAAAATTAACAGCAGATATGTATATTATATAAGGCACCTAGAATTTTTGGACAGTTTCGTAGAAAGTCTTACCTTGGATTTCGGCAACAGCCAACTCAGTGTTGGAAGGTTGTCTGGAGCCATCGGCACCGGCGAAAGTACCGGCACCCCAGGCGGAGCCACCACGGACTTCCTCGACGTTGGAGAATTTGTCAAAGGTGTTCTTGTAACCCAATGGGACGAAGATCATACCGTGGTGGGCCAAAACAGACAAGGAGTTGATGACGGTAGTTTCTTGGCCACCACCCAAGGTACCGGTGGAGACAAAGACACCCACTGGCTTACCGTGGAGAGCACCTTTAGCCCACAAACCACCGGTAGCGTCCAAGAAGGCCTTGAATTGAGCTGGGTAGTTACCGTAACGGGTTGGGATACCGAAGAGGAAAGCGTCGTACTCGACCAAGGTTTCGGTGGTGGCGATTGGGAAGTCTTTCTTTGGAGGAGCGTGCATGAGCTTCAACACTTCTTCTGGTAAAGTTTCTGGCACTTGGAAGATGTCAGCGTGACCGCCGGCGGCTTCAACACCCTTTTTGGCGGCTTCGGCCATGGTGGCGATGTGTCCGTACATGGAGTAGATAATGATTGCAACTTTAGGAGCCATTTTGTATTCAATTGATAGTTATTGATGAAATTGTGTTTCAAAAGACACCTAACCTGAATTTCCTCTTATATATATATTCTTTGGGGGGCGCGCTTGCATATAATCCGGACTTCATATTAGTAAAAACATTACTAAGGTGCGCGCAGACAAACGTTTTAGTAAAAATTCAGTAATGTGAGATAAATGAGAAACGGTGAAAAATGGCTGAGAAACAGCACTTACAAATTATTACGCAATTGGCACATTTGTCAGTGTATGGAGGCATTTGTAATTTGATGTAATAGACAATGCAGTAGATGTCGACGTTTGTGTGGATTTGGACGTGGAACGCCATGGAACGTGTTGGCGGTGGTGCACCAATTTTGAGTATTTACGTACCCGCATGCTGAACGTCTAAAGATTAGTAAGGCTTGGATTTTCCCTTTGGGTATATATTATCAGGACAGGTGACAATTTTAAATTTAGAACCATCAACTTCTTTTTTCCAATGAAGGTCGGTATTTTCATTTATTCCACTTACGGCCATGTGGTCTCCATGGCTAAAGCCGTGCAACAGGGTGTGCAACAGGCTGGTGCTACTGCTGACATCTACCAAGTTCCAGAAACATTGTCAGAAGATGTGTTGCAACTCCTTCACGCGGCTCCCAAACCCGATTTCCCAATTGCCTCTGCTGAGACTTTACTCGAATACGACGCCGTCATCTTTGGCTTTGCTACTAGATATGGTAACATTCCAGCTCAATTCTCTGCCTTCTTCGACTCAACAGGGGGCTTGTGGGCCAAAGGTGCCCTTCACGGGAAACCTGCTGGTCTTTTCGTGTCCACCGGTACCATTGGTGGTGGCCAGGAAGTCACTCTTAGAAACGCCTTGAGTTTCTTGGCCCATCACGGTATGATTTATGTTCCTTTGGGCTACAAGAATACCTTCGCGGAATTGTCCAATATGGACGAGGTTCACGGCGCCTCTCCCTACGGTTCTGGCTGCTTCGCTGGCCCCGACGGCTCCAGACAACCTTCCGAATTAGAATTGCAAATCGCTTCCAAACAAGGTGCCACTTTCGTGCCATTGGCTGCTAAGTTTGTCTCTCAATCTGAACATGCCAGCGAACCCGTCAGCGAAAAGGAAAAACTCGAACAATCCACCGAGGAATCCTCAAACTCCGCCACAGAAAAGAGAGCCGAACAGTCTAAACCAGCAAAACCAGAGTCCAACAAATCCGGTTGCGCTAAGTGTATTATCATGTAATCCACTGCTGTACTTTTATACAATTTAATATAACGTCAGTCACGTGATCCGCGACCAATATTCTCATCATTCTGTTAGAAAAACGTTTATTTTGCAGCAATCTAGCAGTGCAAACCTTATTTAAGTGATCCCCTGCGTCAGCAGGGATATCAAAACGTTAGTAGTGAACTTGGTAAAGTGGAAGTTTATACATACAACGGAAAGGTCCCGAAATCATCCTATCTCCAAAGTAAGTTTTGCGTCTTTCATTGTACACTTGATTTCCTTCCATGTAACCTTAGACGAAGGTTCCAACCATAAGTTCGCCAATTGGCGTCATTTCAGAATCCCGCTACAACAGAAACCAACACCGCCTCAAGCTGTGGAAGCCACTTGCCTGGGGTCTTCTGCCTGCACTAACATATGTATCTTTACGGCACATATTGGTCTATTCTCTGGGAAAAGCCTAGTACAAACATAGTGTTCCACAGACCGTGCATCTTACACATTGGTGGTAGAGTTTATTTAATTCCCAGCTCGCCCAAACAACTGCAGTGCATCAAGCAAAACTTACCTCTGACTCCACGCCATTTCCTCGTTTGTGGCACCTATAACAGCCAGTTGTACGCTCTGTTGTCTCGGCTCACGCGCTTTACTAGTGACTGGGCATTACAGACAAACCTGTTGGAAAGTCCAGGCCATTTTTGAAGCAATGAGGGCCACGGCCACCTTTTATCAAAATCGAAAGCACTGAAAGTCAAAAACATAGATGTGTGCAGCAGACCACTGAAAAGTTCCAAGTGGTAGAAGCAAACTACTGCTATAACTCAAAAGCGGCACATGTGCTGTCTCCATACTTCTACCGCGGTGGTTTTGATCTTCATTGATTCAATGGAAAGTGTAGGCGAATGTGCCGAGTGTCCAAAATGACATTTATACCATGCTTGACGCCGGAACGGGACATGCCAGCAGTTCGAACGAATTCATGAGCCAAAGAAAGCTCTGTGTGTATCTGGAGCATGCATTCTGCAAGCATGGAAGGAATTTTCGCAGTTTTAGTCCAACTGTCATTTAAGATGCTTTGCACTTCGACCCACATTTTCCATTGGCACTCAGGCAACTGGAGTCAGAACAATTATTGTGCCGCTTCGAAAGGAATCACTTTCCTGGGGTATTGAGGCGAGGTGTATGGGTTTCCTCCAGAACCGGAGCCGCTGGAAACAAACAGAGTAGTACGACACAGACAAGCTGTGGTTGGCGTCAGGAGCTGTAATTTGTCGTAGACTGAATCGAAATTTCATGGGTCTTCCTCGGGGGAATCTCGCTGGATTGAACACAGCAGTTGCAAAGAGCGCGCTAGTGAAACTATCGCAAACACGCAATGCCAGGAACAAGCAAGGCTAGAATTCGTTAGTAAACCACCATCTGATGAACATGATGGCGGAGACGCGACGCGTCCGGAAACACGGAGTTGGTGGAGATCAGTGGCTCAATTCCAGAGCACAAATCTTGCTCAGAGCCATACCCAAAATGGATAACGAATGACATATCGGGGGTCGATTCCTGGAGAAAGCGAAGTTGCAGAGAAATGATTAATCGCTAAAATCGCCAGTGGAGCATTGGTATTGTTTGGGGCGCGCGCACGACTTCTCATAACATTCTTGTTTACATGAGTTTAAGATCCAGAATATACACAGAAGCCAATCGAAGTAGGATAAATAACGCTTCATTTCCTTTGAAACCTCTGGAAGTATGAGACTTTTTGACGAGAATGTCTGGTCATTAAAGCCCATGTCCAAGGCGCCGTTTTTTGCTGGTCAGAACACAGGCAAAGTAAGCCTGATCCATGGGCTACTAAACCCTGGAGAAAACACCCCTGTGCCAGCCAAAAAGAAGAGGAAGGCCAATATCCACATCTATGGCATGGGCAATGACTCTGACTTGGATTTCCTCGACATTGTTGGCAGAAACAGACGCAACAAGCTACGACAATTGGAACAGAAACAAGAAGGACACCATGATAAACATGAAGAACACCACGACGAACAAGAAGGACAACTTCACGACAAACAAGAAGGACACAATGACAAATATGAAAAAGACCACGACAAACAAGAAGGAAAACTTCACGACAAACGAGAAAGACATGAAGTACTACGCAATGATCTAAACCATGATCAACAAATAACCCAAGAAATAAACGAACTGGAACAGAATCACAGACCGCTACGCGAAGACCAAAAAAAGAACAGATGCACAGCAGATGTCTTACACATCGACAAGTTGGTGTCGTCGCAATCTGTGTCCTCTTCTCAGTTGGCTGTGCAAAAAGTGGAAGAAACTACCTGGCCTGCGACCAATGTCAGCTACAATGATCCTTTAATGGTTTCAGATAGCGAGAGCGAGCCAGAACTACTCGAGATGTCGCCTTCGCGCGTGGAAAAGGTGTTGGATGAGGCAATCCAAATTCAAGATGATGATATGACACAGATCAGCGTGGAAGCATCCCAGAATGTGATGTTCGATTCTCAGCTTGGAAACGACGAGATCATGGTTCATTCTCAGGCTGAGAGTCCATACGAACAGTCACAAGCGGTTCTGGAGACCATCGTAGTGGATGACAACGACGACGACGATGACGTTATACTTGGAGGGGTTTCCAGTCAGAGCACACCAGCAGAAAGTACGAACGAGAAGAACATTGAAATTATCCAACACGAAGATCACAAAGGATCCAACAACGAGGAAACGAAACTGAAAACCCTGGAACTTCCCGAACCCGCTCAACCTGAAGAAGCAGACACGTTCAATCAAGAGGACTCTATCTCTCATGATAACTCTAACATCGAGGACGATACGAGGAGTCTGTGGACAAATTCCAATGACTCAAGGAAAGCGAATACTCCAGAGACCCTCGATAATTCAGCCAAGGTTGAGACATCGACCAAACTTCAGGAAACACAGAGCTCCGCCATGAAGCCTAAACTCAAGTCGTCCAAGAAGGGAGCATCACTTCTGGACATATGCTCCAAGATCAACAGAGCAAGGCTACCGGCACGAGTCGGGCTCTCAAGAAGAGTCAGAATAGAATCATTGCATACATATCTAGTCAAACCTAAAGATAGAACTTGAGCATTATATTACGAATCTAAATAGAAATGAACGATTAACATAGCAGTAGAGTACCATGACGTGACGCTTAAAGGACTAAGCAATTTTATCAGCGATGCTGCTGATTGATTCAATGTTTTCGTTAGGAGTAATTAAGATCTTAATGTGCTTATCTTTGTTATTGAGAAGTTCGACGAATCCAGATTCAACACCTTTACTCAATGGAACGATAGCTGTGATTAATGACTTTACGTTTTCAATGGGCATATTGCCATTGGTCAATGCTTCCACGACTTGCTCGAAATCGGTGCGGACGTAACTAAGTGAGCCTCCGATGGAGGTTTCATGAAGAGTGAGTTGCATTGGATAGAAATCAATAGGTCTGTGGGGCCAAATGGCAAGGTTGGTTGCTTTACCACCAGCTCTAAGACATTCGACGGCAACGTTGAAAGTCAATGGGATACCAGAGCAGTCGTAGGCGTGGTGGAAACCAAAACCATCGGATTGGTGCTTCTTCAAATCAGCTACGATTTCCTTGACATCAGATTTGCCTGAAGGGTCGTAAGTAGTTACACCGAAAGATTCAGCCAACTTTCTTCTGGCGGCAGCAGGTTCCATGACGACAATTTGTTTGAGGTCCTTGACCTTTGCCTTCAAAGCGAGAACAACGGCCAAACCAATTGGCCCAGCACCGAGAACCAAAGCCTTTTGATGAGATTCGAATCCAGAGATTCTGACACCATGCCATGCGACACTTAAAGGTTCGCAAACAGCAGCCACATCAGCTGGGATGATGCTGGAGTCATAAGGAATCACGTGTTGTTGGCCAAAGATGGCGTACTCACTGAAACCACCATCTTGGAAACCAAGACCGTTGAAAGCAATTTCGTCACAGGCATTGTAGACCCCTTCATCACAAGCACTGCACTTCTTGCCGGCGTCTTTCTGGAAACGGACTCTGTCGTTGCAGCAGCCGAGAGTTTCCACGACCACGGTCTGGCCAACTTTGATGGAAGTGACTTGACTGCCGACTTCAACAACAGTTCCCGACATTTCATGGCCCATGATTTGGCCCTTGCTTGGTAAACCAGTCAATGAGTTATGCTCGGGCGCAAACAAGATAGGACCATCGGCGTACTCGTGGAGATCCGAGCCGCAGATACCACAGAAATCCACTTTGACCTTGACCTCAGTTGGGTGAGAGATGTTTGGTTCTGGTTTATCGGACAGGAAACGAAGATCTTTATTACCGTAATAAGCGATGGCTTTCATTTTGATGTGTGTGTGACATTGCAAATACACGGTAACAACATCGTTTAAATAGTGGGTGTCATCAGGAGAGTGGGGGGACAAAACCAAAACCCCCCGAGAATTATTGTTGCAGCCAGGATCGTTCGGTGGATAAATTAACAGATGATTGTGGGGGGCTTATTGGCTGGCGCGCGGTTAAGTAGCCTCCTTTTCCGCATAATCGATAACCCGAGCCAAACACACATTGTTCAGCAGGCACAGAAAAAGCATTTAAGGAGAACACCCACAGCAAAGGGTGGGGATGGACTCAGCGTAAGGCGGTCTGGGGAACAATTCACGGACCAACTGGCCAGTTCTTGGAGAAACTTAAACATCAGTGGAGAATTCACTGCGCGGAAAAAGGGCTCACCTGTTCCGTGGCTACTCTTAGTTGGGATTAGTTTCCGCATTTGGACTAGATTCCAGGATCAGGTTCGTCCCAATGGCATTTGTGTCGGCGTTTGAGTCGGTGTTAGTGTCGGCGTTTGTGTTTGGGTTGGTGCTAGTTTCAGTAATGGTGTGGGTGTTTGTGTTGGTGTTTGTATTGGTGCTCAGTTGAAAGTCCAGCGCTTGTTCATCATGGCTGTTTTCAGAGTCGGCCGGGTCGGCACGGGCCTGTCTTTTCTTCAAGTCGTTGACGCCATCGTAGAAGAGGTTCCAGAGCCTTCCGACGTTGTCGAACTCCTTGCCCACTTGCACGCTCATGTTCAACGAGCGATTCAAGATCTCGAGGTTGTAGACGACAGAATCGAGCGATTGGGTGATTTCCTGGAGTAGCAAATCGCGCTGTTTTTCAAACGTTCCGCTGGTGCCAACAGACCCCGAGGACGACGGGTATGGAGCAGGCGTAGATGACGGCTCAGACATGTTCTATGTTGTGTTAGAGTAATAGTAAGTTTGTTTTCATCAACCGCGTTAGGGTTGGCGCGTATAAGAGATTTAGCTGAATTGAGTTTTACACGCTGCTGTTTCTCAGTTTTTTACTTTTTGTCTTGGGCACTGTGCACGACCCAAAATTTTGTGAGTCTCGGGTTGCTTTGAAATAAACAAAAAAATTTTAAACACTTCTTCTCCCAACAATTACAACCAGGTACATTACATTGAGCGGGCATGCCGGTAGGTCAAAGAGACCGCCCTAGTGTGCACGTACTCTCTAGCCTGGGAGATGAAATGGAGGGACATGTTCAGTTGGGATTGAGTGAAAACTATGGTATTCCGACTCTACGGTCGCTCCTACATTGTAGCCAAATAACCAGGTGACCCGCGGCTCTACATCCCAGAAAGTTTTTTCGGGCAACATTATGGTTTAAGGTAAGGGCCGATAAAATTTGCTGGGCGGCAAGTCTAGTTTCTGGAGTAAAAGATTGCCGAGTCAGTTAATTGGAATGGCCGATCGTATTTCTTTAATAGCCGAGTCAGCTAATTGAAGAAGGCGATCTTGTTTCTTTTCGCGAAAAAAAGTTTAACTGCGAAAAAAATGTTTGACTTGATAAATCCCGCAGTGTGATTATCAAAGGGAAATTGTAGCTTGTAATTAACCTGAATGTTAGGTGAAGGAATTAACGTGATTGGAACCGTAATTCATTCTGGAAACGATCGGTTACAACAGACTATGGCAATTTCCCATACGGTTGAAAATTGAGAATACAGTAATTATTCGTTGTTCGTGTACTTAGCCGAAGACAAGTATAAATCCAACAAGTAGAACAATAAAAAATATAGCTAATGGTTTCTGCCTAGGCAAAAAGATACTTGGGTTGGACAATGTTGTTTATCCTTGCAAGAGTTTTTGCAACGACGGACGTAATCTTTCTTTTCGTCGAATTTAGCAAAACTGTTGGTGGAGTTTTTGCGACCAAAAGTGTAGTTACTTGAGGAAGAAGACAGCGAAGACAGCATAGACAGAGTTGAAGAAGTTGACTTCTTCTTGGATAGGAACGTCATGATCAGACTTCAGTTATAATGGATAATTTTAGTATAGATACAAGGATAAACAAACTTTTTCTGTAAGGACTGACTTAATAATCAGTAAACCATGATATTGACCAAGAACAAAAGGGAAAACAATTAAAAACAATAAATATTAAAACACCTGCCGATTAAAGTTCAAGAAGACGAACTTAGAATGAAATAAAACAAACAAGAAGACTAGTTTATAACTCAATAAACTAGATATAAATTTGTAAACCTGGATAAATATAAAAAAAAATTTGGGAACACTTAAAGTGTGCTAGTTTTGTCACGAGCAATGACGGTGGAAGCCAAATCCGAGCCGAAACCGAAGTTCAAGTCGAAGACGAAACCGAAAGATTCTTTAGATAAGTTTTTAATATCAAACTTAGAAGTGATAACTTGAAAGAAACTATACTAAATAAATTTTGTTTAAAAAATTGTCGTCCTTCCCATCTTTATATATATTTCCGTAAACAGTTTCGGAATTTAATTTGAGGTAAAAAAAACATGCGAACCCCATACAAATCTGAAATAAAAATGCTTAAATTGAGCATTTCTCACAAAGGAAACCCTCCAAAAATCACTAAAAGAATAGCGCGAATGCAGGTTCCACTTACTTAATTCTGCAATTCACGATTTTAGTTACAGTTGCTTTTTAGTTTCATTTGGCCTGGTTGTAGCTAAATTGGGCCAACTACATTGTGCTTAATGACAAAGAAGCCATGAGAGTTTCAGCAATCTTCATCTCTTGTCATCTCAATCCAGATGCTCTTGCTTAAGCCATGATCTTCAAACATCTGTGCTTAGGAGCGTCGTTTTCCAATCTTCAAACAAAGAGTTTTCTGAAATTTTGAGGCATTTATTCCATTGGCTCTTGGGGGAATGGTCGTGTCCTCCCGTGATTAATTTTCAAGTGAAAATGGTTTGTGCGAATTTGGAAGAGAATTCATCGAGGTGACATGCAGGAAAAGATCAGCCATTACATCATTGCCTCGATTGTCAAACAAATGTCACGATTGTTTGGCTTGGGGTCATGATGATATTCGCTAAGGAACCCTTGGAAGCAATTACCTAGTTGGTGGGTGTTCACGCTTATTTTATTTGTTGATATCCCATGGTGAAAGGGGTATACGAGGGGTCATACTGCTGGCTGTTTTTCACTTGCCTAATGCGTCACGTCAAATACGTCAGACATTCGATTAATGTACATTGGTCTATATACAATTTATATACATAAACGGTAAATATTGGATGATATCCGATAAGTGTCCACTGGTCAACTATTCGCTGATACCTTCATCGTCTGATTTGCTGTAGTCGGGGTATTCCACGTTGAATGGGTCTTGTTTGTTATCTGTTTCAGGGTGGAGGTTTTCGGTTGCCATTTCATCGTCCTCATATTCATCCAATACAATGCAGGCTTTCATCAATTTTTGTCGATTGGTCTCCACATACTTGGTGGCTTCGTCATAGTTGCTGTACTGTTGTCCTGTTAGAATCTCAAATATGATCCGGAAATATCGGGTCAACGAGGTCAACCCGCGTAGATATCCCATATCTGGAAGCTCTTGGTTCTTGGGTGGTAATGACACTTGGCTACCGCTTATCCCACTGACAACATCCGATTCCACAATCACCAGCTGGGCAAAATCAATTATTCGAACCATGATCTCCCCCTGGTTGGCGTTTAATGCATCGTACATCAACAATATCGACAGCCCATACATCCTATATCCACTGAGCTTCTTGAAATTGTCGAGTAATTGAGTGATTTGCTCTATCAACGACGGGATCTTGACAACAACACTGTAAGCACTGCATCCATCATACAAGAACTTGGATAAAATTTTGGCAAATTCAATGCCTTGTTTTACTTTCCTACCGAAATATTTGTCTCGCGTGAAATACCGATTGGACTTGGCTTGCCACACTTGCAATCCACAAATTCTAACGCCTAGCTTCCGACTAGTAGTGCTAAGACACTTGTTTCTTTGTGATTTCTGTTTGGCGGGACTGGCTTCAACTCCGTACTGCCTAGTGCCCATTTTCAAATCGAGTGCACAAGGTTTCTTCATATCAGCAGTCAAATCTTCTAACAAGATGAACCTTTCGAGCCTGCTATTCTTGCGGAGAATCATCGAGTCTCCTGTTTCCTCATGGCTGTGCTTGCTTATGAAATCCTCATCCATGGAAAACATATTATCATGACCACTTTGGTATGGCGATTTCGATGATGTAGTATTCAGCGGTGTCAATCTTGGGGTTGACATATGCGAAGGTGGAGCGAACACTTCCTGGATCACCTGTGCTTGTAAATCGGTGTTGATCGATGTGGAGCCTAAACTAGTGTTGCCTTTTCCATTGATGAAATCGTCCTCATGCCATGAACGACCATCTGGCGTGCGAGGAGATCCAGTGTCATTTGGATGTCCCGTTGGAGGTTCAATCCAATCAGTTTGACAATTCTCTGTCATTTTGAAACCTCCACGATGATCATTCACCGATGGTGCAGAATTAGAATACTTATGCCATAGCAAATCTGGGATAATGTGTTTGTTATCATCGAAAACAACTTCTGGGGGCAATTCGTCGTCCTCGCGGTATGAGCCGCTGAATGAAGAGATTGGTTTACGTTTGGGAGATTTCACCCAATGTTTCAGGCCAGCAGAGCGTGGCAGCAGCATTGGAGTATTTGTGTCTTGATTATCATGAGATCCTGAAAGCTTGCCTTCCAAGAATTGTTTATCGTGTAATTCATTATCAACATCGCTATTTTTGCGACTGGTTACGTGACTGTTGTTTTGGCTATCTTCAGGGATTAAGCTCAGGTATCTGACGTTCAAAACACCGATGTAACGGGGCATGAATTTGAGAAGTTCAGGGTGTTTGAGTTCGATCGCCTCATACCACAAGTTTTCACGATTCATCAACGCTTTGCAAACAGCTTTTCTGGAGAAGCGGAATATAGCCGTGTGGCCTCCCACTTTGTTCTTGAAAGGCCGGAGTTCGACAGCGAGTGGAAATTCGTTACTGGAGTGCAAGATATTGTCGTAGCTCTCGTCTGGATCATCGCCCATGGTTAGGTTTGAATCCTCGTTATTGTCAAAGTCTTCAATCTCTGGGGTCTCGAACTGAACTTTTTTACTCTGTTGTTGCTGAAAGTGTAATTCAGCGATGCCGTTTTGGATTTTCGTGATGTCTCCTTTCTCAGTATGGTCGAACTCTAGGTCGGCGGTGAGGTGCTGACCCTCGGAGTCTGCTATTGGTTGCACGGAGGTAGGTTTGAAGCTCTCTGGCCCTGGGTGGCCTAGAGGAGGTAATGCAGGGTTCATTTCGCTGATGGCAGGCGTATGAGGGAAGTATGTGGCGGTGGATAAGTTAGAGTCTCTGTTTCCAGTATCATCAGACGTGGTGTTGGTATTGGTATTGATACTGGTATTGGTATTGATAGGCTCGAGAGTAGGAGCAGGGGTGATTTTGGTAGTCTGGTTGTCGGCATCGTTATCGATGGCAATGATGCTGTTTCTCTTCAGGATATCGTCTGATTTGGTGTCGATGTCTATGATATTTTGCAAATCGGGGCCGTTTCCTTGGAATAATCGTAGAGATCTAGCGGCTTTACGACCAGTCACGAGAGGATGGTCGGAGGAGGAATTTGGAAGGTTTTCTTGAACAGGAACACTCTCAGTGTCTTGTTTGTCTGTGTGGCGCGGCGTAGAGTCTTCTACTTCACCGAAACCTCCAAGTTTCAGAGGAACGGTTAGTACGTGGTCCATGGTGGATGTGAATCAGGTGTGAAAAATGCATATAACGGCGACGATGATTAGTAAGTTGAATGGTCCTCAGCTTATGCGGATATTGCGCTCTATAAATACAAGCGCCACGTATGAAAAACAAACTAGCAGTGATTTAGCGGTTAAAAACAACTGGTAGCTGAGTGTTGTCACTAGCTAAAAAAATTTGAATCACTTGTAGTGAGAGGGTGTTTGGTGCACGGGTTCCAAAAATGATAATAATAGTTTTTGCAGTTTGCCGTGCATGCCTCTGTACATTCGTGCATCTGTGCATTTGAGCGGAGTTGTACATAATTTGCAGCTACAAGTGGCGGGCAGACCACCTTGCAATCGGGACAGAGGTGGTGCTGAAGAAATTGGTTTGCCAGGCTGTTGCAAGAGATTCTAGGCATGCCCAGCAAGGTTGGCGGAGTGGGCTGGTGTCTGGACGCGAAGCACGAGGCCCATGTGCTTTCCGAATGAGGCTTGCGGGACGGGGAATACGAGCTTCGCTCAACTGGTGCGATGAGATGCTCCCCCACCCAAACGTGGACATATAACGTGGGCGGAGTGTGACGGGGCGTGGTCTTTGGTGGAGACTTTTGACATGCACAAGCTCGTATTTCTTATCTGGTTGGCACCTCTTGTAGGCTGGTGACCATATAGTTATAAAGCTACATTTGTGGCCTGTGTTACTCTTGGGCCATACGAGTCCGTGTTACACTTATTCTTATATGGTTCTGAGTGGTTTCACGTTTATCTCTGTTCATCTATGTTATTTCGTATATGTTTGTCTGTGTAAATTAGTTCGTGCATCTGTATACTTGTGACGTTGTTTTAAACCTGTAACTCCTTATCAACCAAAAATGATAATAGGTGTACGGATCTTGTACAAGTGAAGTTAGAGATACACCCAACTTCGAATAAAGTTGACTGGGATGGGACGAACGAATTGCTCGAGCAACACGGTATAGCTGGTGATTAGTAGCAAATAATTGCTCTATGTCAAGATCCGTAACGGAGAAACAAAAATCTACAAAATGGGTCGAAATCCCTTAGAATTAGCATTTCTTCAGTCAATCGAATAACTCTCTTCCCACCTTTCAAAGTTTGCGTGCAAGTTGCTAGGTCTTATCCACACCCTAGCTCAAGCTTTAAGTTTGGATAATACTTCATCATTTAGGGAGGTCAACGTAAGCTACTCATACGAAATCAGCTTGATTAGAAACCCATACATCTTTAACAAGATCTCACAAGATTGTCTTCCAAGATTTAGTTAGACTTCAATGGTCCCCCGCCTGGTACTCATCTGGCTGTTGAGCCTTGTTGTGTGTCTTTCGTTCATACGACGGGTCGCTTCTTCACACTCTTTCGCTGCAAATAATGCCAACTCGAATATCCAAAACATTTCCAGTGGTGATTCAGATTTTTTCACTGACTCCGATACTGATTTAGATTTTCACGACATCCCCAGATTTACTCCCTCGATATACAAGTTTGGCGATTGCTTACAGCGCTTTGCGTTCGCCAAGTTTGATGAGCAATTGGATTTACAGCGCTTTGCGTCCGCTGAGTTTGATGAACAATTGGATTTACAGCGATACATCAACAAAAGCCTTCCCAAAATTCTCGATATTCCCATCATCATAGATAAGCGGAATCGACTGAAAAGTGCCGAAAATGCCACTTTCCTAGTTCTATGCCGAAACCTGGAGCTCCACGAACTTCTAGAAACCATTCAATCGGTGCAGGACAGATTCAATAACAAATACAAGTACGATTGGGTATTTCTCAATGACGAGCCATTCACATCAGACTTCATTCTCCAGGTAACTATGTTTGTCAGCGACACAACGGTAAGTTTCGGCCAAATTCCCCCAGAACACTGGTCTTATCCAGAATGGGTAGATCAAGAATATGCTGCGCAACAACGCCTTCGTCTTCAAGAGAAAGGTGTCATTTACGGAGACAGCGAGTCTTACAGACACATGTGTCGCTGGTACCTGGGCTTCTTCTATAAGCACCCGTTGGTGCAACTGTATAAGTATTACTGGAGGCTAGAGCCTGGAGTGAAGCTTTACTGCGACGTAAACTACGATGTTTTCCAGTACATGAGGGAGAATGACCGCAAATATGGCTTCAGCATCTCCATGACCGAATTCTCAGACACCATAGACAGTCTTTGGGACGTATTCAACGAGTTCAGAGACCCTAATCGAGAAACTCCGTTGATTGATTTTGTGCAAAACGATGACGAAGAGAAACTGTACAATCTCTGTCATTTCTGGTCCAACTTCGAGATTGCCGACTTATCCATTTACGACGACCAGTACCAGGCATACTTTGACCATTTGGATGCATCAGGAGGATTTTTCTATGAAAGATGGGGGGATGCTCCGGTCCACTCGCTCGCGGTGCTGTACTTTTTGCAGCCACATCAAGTTTGGTGGTTTCAGGATATCGGGTACTATCATCAGCCGTATGCACAGTGTCCACGGCTGGTCCAGCAGAGAATTGATAACAAGTGTAGTTGTGATCCACGGTACGACGTGACTGACACTTTTATCAGTTGCACGCCACATTTTCTCCGTGTTGTCGGTAGCGATCAGGGCGATGGCGAAAAGTGAGGATTCGTATCAATTGAATCCCAAGAAGTAGCTCCTTGACAAACAGATTTGGCAAAATTTCATCTAAGCATATTCAAAGAAAAAATTGTGTAGCTGAAAAATAGACAATTCCACCGATAGATGTGTAAATTTGTGGGATATTAGCAAACGGAAGTGTCAAGAGATGGACTTTCACAAAGTGAAGTGTTAACATTATGTTTACAATAGAAATCTGTTGCAAAATATAAGTTCAAAGCATTCTATAAGCCAACTGAACAATGAATATCAATGGGAAATAGATACGCCACTAATCTATGTGTGATACAACACACCAATCAAAGTGTATACGAGAATCCACCGAGTATCACCAATCCAAATGCGTTCGAACATGCAATATTCACTAATCAATAAGAATAAGTATGTTCATACTTACCTTCACTTACCAAATAGACAATCTTGGATACTGGAATCACGCAACTCAAATGTCCACAAAGCGAGTGACCAATACCAGGATGAATGTTCACAAATGCAAAGACATCAATTGAGTGTTGAGAGCAAATTCATACCCAATGCAAAACGAATTAATTGAGTGTTGAAAGCAAAACTATACGCCCTTCAAAATTGAGAGCAAGAACAAGAAATAGGAACAATGCACCACATCACCAAATCACCACATCACCAAATCACCACACCACCAAATCATTACATCGCAACACCGCCATCCCCGTACACATCACCACATCACCATCTCCATACACATTTTACTTCACATCCACATGCCCCCACCTACAAAAGCTCTATTGTCGTAGATAACTGTAAATCCATTTACATTTTGCATCTATTGTTTTCTCACAGGCAAAACTTCAACGCGAATATCTCAATTGGAAAAAAAAATACCACACGATATCCATAAATCAACAGCCATAAAACACTTTGGAGCCAACATTTGCCCTGTCCTGTCCGCTCTATTGTTTCCCACATAGTCGCTGATTCGTGAGACTCGATTTGAACAGCTCTTGTACGAGAAATATATCACTTTTGCGTGTTCTTTGCTTTTTGTTCCTTTTACCGCCCTCCGAAATATACATAGCTGATGGCCCATATAATACCAGCAAGACTCAGGTGGTTGCAGCGCCGGCGCCGGTCCAAGTTGTTGTGCATGGCGCTCTTGGTGGCCGTGGTGGTGGCCGTGACATTTGGCCTGAGTATGGGCCTTTGGAACGACGCCATGGTCCCGCCCTCGCCTGAACTGGCACCAATCGTTGCATCTGGCTCCGTGCTGGCCCCAGCTCCAGCCGTCAGCAATCCCGAAAACATCGGAATACTATGGAAGTTTGTACAGAAGGTGTTAGGCGTGTTTTCAATCAAGAAGAAAACCCATTCGTACGCCAGCTCAAACTCATACCCCAACTCGGGTCCCGATATGTCCGGTAATGACCCCAAGAGCACGTTATCGCCTCCTGGCCAGGACTCGATGTTGGCCGTGGCTGCTGTGGATGATTCCGACGAGACCAAATTGAGATTGGTCAAGGAATTTTATAAAAAATTCGACCCCAGCAACAAAAAACTCTCCGCTGGCCACCAGTTCTTCAACGACGTCTTCAAGATCTTGTACAGGGGAAAACCCGAAATCGGCAAGCTCAATAACTACTTGAGTGAAGAGAGAATCTACCATGCCAGATACGACACCAGCGAAAAGAATAAAGATGACCTTGTCTTCAACGAAGAGTACCTCTCTGGGTTCTTGCAATTATCCGACGTTGAGCTCAAATCCATGACCAACTCACACAGATACATCATGGAATCCCTCCCAGAGCACGCTCCAGAAAACCTTTATTCGGGCGATGGTATTGTGTATGTGGGAGGTGGGAAATTC
Source organism: Hyphopichia buzzinii (assembly GCA_030556945.1). Taxonomy (NCBI): domain Eukaryota; kingdom Fungi; phylum Ascomycota; class Pichiomycetes; order Serinales; family Debaryomycetaceae; genus Hyphopichia; species Hyphopichia buzzinii. Next base: position 269,598 of record JAKTUZ010000006.1, on the reverse strand, counting down.
AATTGGTTGACACTTCTCTCCATCAAATCACTTCGTGCTGAAGGGTGCGAGTTGCCGATTGAAGTGTTGATTCCTCAAATCGATGAATTCGAACCTGATATCTGCGCTAGAGTGTTCCCTGCATTGAATGCCCGTTGTATCTACTTACCTCATGTTCTCGGGAACCTTGAATCTGACTCCAAATCTTTTGTTAACAAATTTGAATTCAAAGGCTTCCAATATAAAGCATTGGCCATTCTCGTGCTGAGTTTCGAAAACGTGTTGTTATTGGATAGTGACAACATCCCAGTCCATTCACCTAGTGCATTGTTTAATCAGGAGCCGTTCACTTCAAACGGTTTGATCGTTTGGCCAGATTTTTGGAAAAGAGCTACTTCTCCCGATTACTACAGGATTGCTGGCATCGATGTCAGTACTGACGAGCTCTTACCATTTTTCGATGAACACCATGGCTTTTATGATGAAGAAGCGTCTGGCAAGAAGAAATTTGATTTGAAAAACACCCCTCTTCATCAACGTAAAGGTGCTATACCAGATCCAACCTCGGAGTCTGGACAATTAATGATTTCAAAGAAAACACACACCAAAGCCCTTCTTTTGGCATTGTATTATAATTTGTACGGACCAACACATTTCTACCCTCTTTTTTCACAAGGTTCAGATGGTCAAGGAGATAAGGAGACCTTTTTAGCAGCAACATGTGCACTTGGTTTGCCTTTTTATCAAGTCTCCAAATTCCTCAATGCATTTGGGTATCACGATAGCAATGGATTCCAAGGTACAGGGATGGGACAATACGACCCAATAGAAGATTACGAAGTGAATGAGAGCAGGAAGTCCTTGGCCGGCAAGTCCGAAGACGAGAGTAAGAAGGCGATTTCAAAAGATGTATTATTACAGAAGGGACCAAGGATCCTTTTCGTGCATGCCAACTATCCAAAGCTAGATCCCTGGAAATTGAAAGAGTCCAAAACCACTGTGAAAGAAGATGGAAGTCGAATCAGAATGTACGGTAACGACATGAAGAGGAAAACAGGTGTTGATTTTGAGACCATCCAATGGACTAACATGAAGTTCTTGTTATGTGAGTTAAAGATTGATGTGAAGCTATATGCTGATATAGATCGAGAAGAGCTTTGCAGCGAAGTGAACCAGCAGCTTGACTACCTCAAATCCACCATGGGTGGTTTAGAATAAGGCACTCATCGCAGTATCGATCAACAACTGTCGAGTCTTCCAGCAAAGATTTATATTTATATTTATATAATGGCATTTAATATTCATTTAATAGACTGGGCCGTGTCGTGACTTTTGCGACACTATTTTCGACAATTTTGCCTCCAGGTGTGGTGCGCGCACGTCCATGTAATATTCATTGATGTAAAAACAAAATTACACGCTATCAAAATCAAACAAGACCTTCTTTTTCTACAAATACATCGAATTGGTGGAGTTACACCAGGAAATACACAGATCTTGAGGAAAACAACAAAATGGCGGTCCAGTTCCTATTCCTCTTGTCGAGACAGGGCAAAGTGAGACTCAACAAGTGGTACCAGAGCATTTCACAGAAGGATAAATCCAAGATCATGAGAGAATTGACAACATTGATTTTGTCCAGACGGGCCAAGATGTGCAACGTCGTCGAGTACAAGGACATGAAGGTTGTCTACCGCCGGTACGCGTCGCTTTTCTTCGTTGCGGGAATCGAGTCCAACGACAACGAATTGCTTGCATTGGAAGTGATCCATCGTTTCGTGGAGCAGATGGACAAGTTGTATGGGAACGTGTGTGAGTTGGACATCATTTTCGGCTTCAGCAAGGCTTACTACATTCTAGACGAGCTCTTATTGGACGGACAAGTGCAAGAGTCGTCGCGGAAAGAGGTGTTGAAGCGCGTGGCCCAGCAGGATGAGTTGGAGAGCATGGACGAGTTTGATCAGATTCTTGCTTAGTTTCAAATGGACAATGGCCTTTGGTACAGCAACTTCACTAGGTTGTTTGATCTTACGAGGCTCCTTCCTCTGCTCTACTTTTTATTCTACGTCATCTAGTTTCGCTGCCTTCCGCCTGCTCCATTCTACCCTTCATCTTCATCCTACTGCTCTCTCCCACTCTCCATCTCCCTCACCTCCCGCTATGTTGACCATAGCATTCTCCATACCCTATAGTGTATCATAGTTAAAGTCCATGCCATGTAAGATTTTTGGTGCGCGCACCCGAAATCATCTCATCGCACCATCAATAAAAAAAACTCCATTACTATCTACAGTTTCTACTCCACGAAATATCGACATGTCTGACGACGAAACCTACGACATCGCAGGGTCTCTTGCATTGGAGGTCTCTGACTCCGAAAACGGCTCCGACAGCGAATTTTCAGGCAACGAAAACGAGCTTCAGGACGTGATTTCGAGCGATGAAGAGGACGAGGATAAACCAGCCAAAAAGAAGACTAAAACCAATACCGGGAAGCCAGGGAAACCGGCAAAATCCGTGAAGCCAGCATCTAACCCTTTCCCCACGTTAGAACTTTCTGATGACGAGGAAGAGAACGACAAAGAAGCAAAGGATATGTCCCTGTACTTTGCCGTGAACAACCCGCAAGCAAAAAAGGCCAAAGCGGGATCATTTGCATCGTTTGGATTGTCAAAGTTCATCTTGAGCAACATTGCAAAGAAGGGCTTCAGGCAACCAACCCCCATTCAAAGAAAAACCATTCCGTTGGTGATGGAAAGCAGAGATGTGGTGGGTATGGCCAGAACTGGTTCTGGTAAAACAGCAGCATTCACCTTGCCAGTGATTGAGAAATTGAAGAGCCATAGTCCCAAAGTTGGTGTCAGAGCAGTGATCTTGTCACCACTGAGAGAATTGGCTCTCCAAACGTTCAAGCAGGTCAAGGAGTTCAGTAGAGGTACTGACTTGAGATCAATTGTGTTGATTGGAGGTGACTCGCTTGAAGAGCAGTTTTCTTCCATGATGACCAACCCGGATGTCATTGTGGCCACTCCTGGTCGTTTCTTGCACTTGAAGGTTGAAATGGAACTTGACTTGAAAACTGTGGAGTTCATTGTCTTTGATGAAGCAGATAGGTTGTTTGAAATGGGTTTTGCTGAACAGTTGAACGAACTTATCGCTGCCTTGCCAGCTTCAAGACAGTCGCTCTTGTTTTCGGCCACTTTACCAAGATCCTTGATTGACTTTGCCAAAGCCGGACTCAGCAATCCTGTTTTGGTCAGATTGGATGCTGAATCCAAAATCTCGGACCAATTGCAAATGGGCTTCTTCACCACCAAGAGGTCGGAAAGAGAAGCAAATCTTCTTTACATTTTACAAGAAGTCATCAAAATGCCCCTTGGGACCCCTGAACAGTTGAAGAAATTGGCTGATATCGATAAAAGACAAAATGACTCAGATAGCGAGGATGAGGCCAACGGGAGAGATAAGAAGTTCAAGAAGAAGTTCAAGAAGGAAAGATTGCCTCCTGCCAATGTTCTTCCATCACCAAATTCCACCATCATTTTTGTCCCTACTAAACATCACGTCGAATACATCACCACCTTATTGAAAGATGCTGGCTATTTGGTCTCTTTCATCTATGGTACCTTGGACCAGCATGCCAGAAAACACCAGTTGTACCAATTCAGAGTCGGCTTGACCCATATATTGGTGGTGACAGACGTTGCTGCTCGTGGTATCGATATCCCAGTTTTGGCCAATGTCATCAACTTCACTCTACCAAGTTCGTCGAAAATCTTTATCCACAGAGTCGGTAGAACGGCCAGAGCTGGTAATAAAGGTTGGGCATATTCCATCGTCAATGAGAAAGAATTACCATATCTTCTTGATCTTGAGTTATTCTTGGGTAAGAAGGTTCTTTTGACTCAAATGCATGAAAAGAAGTGTGAACTCTTGAAACAAAGTCAAGGAGACAAGTACGTCGAGCCCAAGATCTCATACACTGATAGGCTTGTTCTTGGATCCATGCCACGTCTCGCCTTGGAAACATTCATCGAATTATACGACAATTTGATGAGAAACAACTATGATTTAAGAACTATCAAAGATGTTGCGGCCAAAGGTGAAAAATTATACTACCGTACCAGACAAGCGGCATCGGCCGAGTCATTGAAACGTTCGAAGGAACTCATGGACACTGGAGCATGGGACGAGCAGCATCTTCTCTACGGACCTAACCTTGAAAAAGAGAAAGAGAAGTTTTTGGATAAATTGCACAATAGAATTCTGAAAGAGACAGTTTTCGAATTCAACAAGAAAGGCCGTGAAAGAGAAGAAGACAGCATGGTTGAGTTCATGCGCAAGAGAAGAAGACAACTAGCACCTATTCAAAGAAGAGCCAAGGAAAGAAAGGAATTGTTGGAGAAGGAAAGAATCGCCGGGTTGAATCACGGTATTGAAAACGAAGTCTTGAAAGGTGATAGCCACGAGGTTGGATATGCCACTAGGGACACCATTGACGCTGATCAAGAAGAGTTGGACAATGCATTCGAAGATGCTGATGAGCTCTTGAAATCCAAGAAAGAAAAGAAGAAATCGTTCAAGGATCCTCAGTTCTTCTTGAGTCATTATGCCCCAGCATCTGTGATCCAAGATCAGCAGCTTTCTTTGAGCTCATCATTTGCCAATGATGCCAACAAGGCCACGTTTGACTTGGGAGATGATGAGAAAATGAGGTCCAAATCCCAGGTTATGCAATGGGACAAGAAGAAGGGAGACTACGTCAACTCGAGGTCCACAGACAAGAAATACATCATTGGTGAAAGTGGACAACGAATTCCAGCTACATACAAGTCTGGAAAGTTTGATGAGTGGAAGAAGAGCAGAAACATGCAAAACGTCAGAACTGGCGATAACGAAGTCGGAGAAGGCAAGAACGACAACAGGAACTTCAAGCACAAGAAAGTCCAAGCGCCCAAGAGACCTGACAAGTACAGAGACGATTACCACAAGCAAAGAAAGAAGGTTGAAAAGGCTTTGGACTCTGGTATCAGCGTTAAGGGATTCAACAGACCTGGCCAAAAACAAGAGCTCAGGTCTACTGAAGACATTAGAAAGGCCAGAAACCTCAAGGAACAGAGGCGGGCAAAGAATGCCCGTCCATCCAAGAGACGGAAGTAGGTGTTCAGTGCTGGCTATATATGCCAATCTTGATACAGAGATTAATACAGAGGTTATAGATGAAATGTAGGAATGATCGATGAAGAAGGGTCGAGATGACAGAATGTATTGGGAAGATGTTTCTTCGGCCATGAATTGACATATTAAGTTGTAGAAGTGAAGATATGATAGCGACTTGTCCAGCAGTTGTCTTCTTGACGGTATGATTGGCTTCTATGAACGAGAAAGGTGTTCTCGAAGAAATCAACTGACATAAAGATAAACGTCTACGGTATGGTTTAGAGTCTACTTTCATGAAATCCACTGTTCTATCAATGCTATAAATATGCTAATCTTGTGGTATCTGACCCCATAATTTCATGGCATGTACTTTTATATCTACTTTCATGACATCAGCCTTATACCTGCTCCTCAATAGCTACGTTTGTATACACTCTTCTAATATCATGATACGAAACAGATCTTTCGAGTAGTGATTCCTATCAATGTTTATGAACGAGCATACACCTTGCAATAATGTTTACTGTACTACACTCAATGCTTAGATATTTTCTTTATTCAATAGTCAGTTTTACATCAATAGTCGAATTTATGTTTTTTGAAGGTTAATCAAAGGTCAAATATCCTCATCAAAGTCAAATTGTCTTCTTTTGAGTCAATTCCATCTTCATTACATCAATAATCGATACTCACTTATCAGAGCTATGACATACATCTTTATGACAACTAATACATATCAACATATCGCTATCCGACCCTCATCTTCTTCTATCCCTGCCGTAAGGATGGTATCCACCACGGTTTCTATTTTGATAGCCACCTCTTCCACCTCTTCTGTCGCTTCCACCAGGTCCTGAAGGAGGACCTCTTCTTGGGCCACGAGGAGGACCACCGAACTTTCTGCCACGGTCGTTTCTGTTGTGGTCTCTAGAATACCCATTTCCATTGCCATTGCCATTTCCATAGCCACGCTGGTCATAGTTTGGATGTTCTTCGGTGGGTGGTGGTGGTGGAATAGCAGCTCCTCCAGCACCTTGTTCTTGGGGGTTCAAAGGCTGCTGGTCTGGCTGTTCTTGCGAGGCTCCTTGCTCACCTTGGGCTTGTTGCATCATATACCACTGTTGCATGGTTTGCCAGTATTGCCTCATCATTTCAGGGTTCATCCCGTTCATGCTTTGGGCGTTGTTGTCGACCTGGCCGTATTGGCTGGCACCATAGGGGTTGTAGGACTGCTGTTGGTTCTGCTGGTGCTGGCCTCTTGGTTCTGCTCGTTTCACTTCCATGTCTTTACCCTTCAAGTTTAAGTACTTGTTGGCTGTGACTCTATCAACGGCGTCGGGCGAGTCGTAGGTGATGAAGCCAAAACCTCTGGATCTTCCCGTGTCCTTGTCAACCATCAATTGGGCATCGATGATGTGGCCAAACTGCGAGAAGAAATCGTCGAAATCCTTCTCGTTGACAGTGGGATCAATACCTCCAACGAAGATTTTGCCCACCTTGTCTTGCTCTTCTTTGGCAATGGCACGTTTGGGGTCAATGAGCTTACCGTCCAACACATGGTCGGTTTTGATGACTTCATCCACGGATTTCGGGTCCTGGAACGTCAAGAAACCAAACCCACGTGATCTCTTCGTGTGTGGGTCTCTCATGATGGTGTGGTCAACAACAGTACCAAACTTGGAGAAGTACTCAACGAGCTTTGCCTCGTCGGTGTCCCAGTTGAGACCACCAATGAACATTTTACCACTATCTCTTCCCATCTCAGAAGGGGCCATTTGCGAGCCCGATCCCCCAGCTGGCGGTGGCGGTGGCGGTGCCTGCTGTTGTTGCTGGGGTTGTGTTTGGTAGTTTTGTTGGAGTTTCTGAAAGTTTTGTTGCTGTTTTTGGAACTCTTGAAACTGTTGGAATTGCTGCTGCAAATGAGCAGGAATGCTTTGCATTAACTCGCCCATATCGGTGGATGCTGCTGCCGGGGCTGCTGCTGGTGCTGCTGCTGTGGATGGCGCAGTTGGTGCTGCTGTGGAGGATTCAGTGGGTGCTGAAGCGGAAGAATCAGTAGGAGCCGAAGTTGTTGCAGTCGTGGCAGAAGCAGCAGAGGAGTTGGAGTCTTTGGCTCCGGAAACAGATTCATCAGTCTTCTTCTCTTCAGTGGGTTTGTCATCATCGTAGATGTCCTCAAAAAGAGCTTCGTCGTCGTCGTAGGATGACATTTCAGTGGATTTGGATGCTGATGGTGTAAGTAACAATTAACTAAGTAAATAACCTAAACAAGATGATTACGGGCTTCTGACAACTAGTGGGTTACTTTTCTCGAGACTTTCCTGGTTTATTGACAATATGGAGTTGTATACACCTAAACAAACTATGTAGCACAGTCTATCTTGAATGTAGCTAGTATGCTAAGTTTTCTCTGGAAAAAAAAAAAAAAAAGAAGGTCAACTAATTATTCACAATATACTGGACTCTGGAATTCCGTATAACCGTGAAAAAATGGATGATTTATCTAAATCAGATGGATTGGTGGACTTGGATGTAGTAGATTTTTTACAATGTGGGCAAATTTAAATTAATTTTTATTGATATCCTGAGAGTCGTGTGGTGACCGGTGGTGGATTTCGGTAGGCACACTGAGATAATTCAATAAGCCAAATTAGTGGGAGACAATTTGGTATGGCTTAAGTATGTGATTGGTTTTGTTGGTGGATGGCGTTGATTTTTGGTCTTGGGGTTTGGTGTTGTATGGTGATTGCTGGTTATTGGATTTGTATCATTGGTGATATCTCGATTGTCCATGGAGAATCTTCTTTGCATGGACCAATAACAGCTGCATGCATCGGCACAAGTACAAGGTGAATCAGCGATTCATCTGGCGTTAAGTTAAACTACTAAGAGCATCAATGTCAAGTTTGCAGCTCAATTTGCAGTCTACTATCTACTATCTACTTTGACCATTTGCAGCATTTGCAGCGAAAAAACGCGATGAGTGAAAAATTTCCAAACTACCCCATAACCGTGTATAATAACCATACCCATGAAAGACTATATAATATACTTTGCCCAGGCATACCCCAACTTCCGTGTGGCGGAGCTCGAGTCGTTGGCTGCCATGCACAATATCAGCTTGGACTTGTCTCACCACAACGAGAAGAATCCGTTCCTCATCGTGCAACTACAAAACGATGATGAAGCCAGGAAAATCATGGAGAGATCCATTTTGGCAAAGGGCATTTATGAATTGTGGGGCCATGGGAAGACCTACGAAGAGCTTCACGAATGCGTGAAAGCAAAGTCTCTGGATAAAGCCGAGCTATACAAGAAGAACGTCTCATTCAAGTTCGACTTCGTCACATATATGGGTTCCAGAACCAACAAGGAGAAATTCGAAATCATTGAGTCGTTCTCCTACTTGGCCTTCGAAGGACCAATCAGTTTGAAGAATCCAGATGTCACCTTCGACGTGTTGGAAGAATACTATGCATATGGCAATACCAAAGCCACTACACCAATCAACTTATGGTTTGGTAGAGAGATTCAATTGAGTGCAAGGACCAAGAACTGCTTGGACAGATACGACTTGAAAAGAAGAAAGTACATCGGTACCACGTCATTTGATGCAGAGTTGTCCCTAGTCAGTTGCAACATAGGCCAAGTGGGACCCAAAAAGATCATGTATGATCCCTTCACGGGAACTGGATCATTCTTGGTGGCAGCTGCTAGTTTTGGAGCATTGACCATAGGTTCAGATATCGATGTCAGAATGATCAAGGGTAAAAGCAACCAATGCAACATCCAGGCCAACTTCAAGCAATATGGCACCAGTCTACAATTCTTAGATGCCTTGACCATGGATTTCACAAATAATGCATTCAGATCGGATTTCGCTATAGACAATATAGTTTGTGATCCACCATACGGGGTCAGAGAAGGGCTCAAGGTTTGTGGTACCAAGAACCCGGAAAAAGCGGCAAGAAGAGAGAAGGTGGTTATAGACGGAGAAAAGGCACATTTGAGAAGAGACTTCATTCCTCCCAAGAAACCTTATGAATTGGCCAATTTGTTGGAGGATTTGTTGAAATTTGCAGCTGAAAGGTTACCCGTTGGAGGCCGTCTAGCCTTCTGGATGCCAACGGCCAACGACGATTTCGAAGTGCACAACTTGCCTCAGCACGAGAGACTTGCTCTTCTTTACAACCTCGAACAGGAGTTCAACAAGTGGTCCAGAAGATTGTTGGTTTACGTGAAGATGGACGATTCATATGAGGGGCAGACTGTCAATGGGTTGAAGGTCAACAAAATCAAGAATTTCCGAGAACGGTACTTCAATGGATTCAATGCAAAGAGTCGTTAAAGGAAAACTAGTTATTGGAAAAAAAGAGCAGAAAGTGGCTGTGGTTGCAGCTGAAATAAATACATATTTCGCCAAAGATTTCAAAGCATCTCAGCAATATTAGACGTAGTTCTCGTAAACACCAAGAGAATGGCCGTTTACTCTCTTGGACCGTGAGTTCACCCGACTTTTGGCTGTATTTCTTCTTATGTGATGATATCTTCTCTTCGAGATTCACCCCCTGACGCCTTGGGTCTCATTAACCAGTTGAATTCGTGGATCGTCTTTCAAGAACCAACGATGGTTTCCATGACTGTTCGTGAGTACACTATGCGGATTAGTTAATAGATGTACATAGTTAATCACCTAGCAATAAAGCGTCCAAACACACAATTTCACAGTGTTTGTGGCTATTAATTATTAAACCCCCACCATGCAGTATCTACTATCCTGCTTCAGGAAATATTCACTGCTATGCTATATCAAGTTCCCACTATCCATAGCGAAATTCACATTGAGCACCTAGTATTTCCCATTAGAGTATTCGCTATTGTTCATCAATACTTACACTAATATACGCTGCAAATTCTCGACCATTGTCTCCCGAAGCACCCGCTGTTCACAGCCCAATATGTCTTGAGTCCACTCAATTCAATTGCTACTGCTTTCCCAACATTCACTGTTCTCTATTAGTATGCGCTTAGAAGGACAAAAATTTCGAGATTTTGCAGCCAGATATGCGCTTAAAGCTTTTGCAGGTGCGGTATAAATGGCTGCAATACGAATACTTCGAAGAAGATCCACGATTCTCGACGGACCACCATAGTTCAAGATTGCTTTGGTGGGCTATGATGTTCTGTTGGGAAAAGTATAAATATCCAGTAAATTTCAATATTAATACGAGGTATTCATCATCTCTAATCAAACACGATCATCTCTAATCAAATACTCGATCATCTCTAATCAAATACTCGATCATCTCTAATCATGACTCCATCTACTCTTCTTCAGCCACTTTCTTCATTTTCTAAAGCAGAGCCAGCTCCCGTCAAGTTGCAAAGTTCCAATGCCACAGGCGACGTCGCTGTCAGCTTCGCCGACTGGGAAAAGTTCTCTTTCGCTCCCATTCGGGAGTCCATCGTGTCTCGTGCCATGACGAGACGCTACTTTGCTGATTTGGACACCTACGCCGAGTCTGACATTATCATTGTCGGTGCTGGATCCGCTGGATTGTCTGCGGCTTACGTTTTGGCTAAAAACAGGCCCGACTTGAAGATAGCCATAATTGAAGCCAACGTCCCTGCTGGTGGAGGCTGCCATTTGGGCGGCCAACTCTTCTCTGCCATGGTATTGAGAAAACCAGCAGACTCCTTCTTGGACGACTTGGGAATTGAATACGAAGATGAGGGAAACTACGTTGTTGTCAAGCACGCTTCGTTGTTCATCTCCACCATCTTGTCGAAGGTTTTGCAATTCCCCAATGTCAAGTTGTTCAATGCCACCGCCGTGGAAGACTTGATCACAAGAACTGAAGAGAACGGGGAATTGCGTATTGCTGGAGTGGTCACCAACTGGACGTTGGTTTCCTTGAACCATGACACCCAGTCTTGTATGGACCCCAATACACTCAATGCCAATGTGGTGATTTCCACCACAGGCCACGATGGGCCATTCGGTGCCTTCTGTGCTAAGAGACTCCAGCAGTTGAAACCAGAAGGCTCCAAGGAACCATTTCTGTTGGGAGAAATGAGAGGCCTTGACATGAACAGGGCCGAAGATGCTATTGTCAAGAGAACTAGAGAAATTGCTCCTGGCTTGGTCATCGGTGGAATGGAACTTGCCGAAGTCGATGGTTCCAACAGAATGGGGCCTACTTTTGGTGCAATGTTGTTGTCTGGTGTCAAGGCTGCTGAAGAGGCATTGAATGTGTATGATCTCAGAAAGAAGCAGAACTTGGAGTGTTACGGTGCCAGGAAATGAACATTGTACTGAGAGGTGTGGTTGGATTTGCAGAAGATACTTTTATATATGATATGGCTTTATGTATGTGCACCAATCAACACTTGTATTTCATTGGAGTAGTTATTCAATTTGAGATTCGCTTCAACGAGAGGTAATCTATACTTAATTTCGAAGTTCACTTGTATGTTTCTTTGAAGGTGTTAGTTAATTGCACAGACACTTTTATTTTATTCGAAGGTGTCGGTTATTTGCACATAACTTGGGAGATAACCTTTTCACTGATTTCAGACACAATCATACAAGTTACCTTTATATTTGGTTCTTAGACACAATCATATTAGTTCACCTTTATACTTGATTCTAAGACACATTCATACAAATTACCTATTCATTCTTGACATTTCAATTTACAATTTCACTTGTATTTGCACCAATGGACATATGGACATTGAATTTCTGATTCTTCCAAGCTACCTGGTCAAACTGTCTGCTTACATCTAGTGAATTACCAGATTTTCATACCAGGAGTTCGATGTGTCGCTGACTCACTTGTGATTTTTGTTCTCTTAGTATTCTGTTATGAAGTCCTCTCTCACATCTACTTCTATCGTGATGTCCACTCCTCTACAATTTCTCGTCCACAAGATAACTTTTCTTCTCTTTCACTTCGCTTTTCAAATGAGTATTGCTTATCTCAGTATTTGCAACACCCAGTGCTAAAGTGTGGAATTAACTGACATTTATTCAATACACAACTAATTTTTTGCAGCATTCTCAGCATTTTTCCAAAAAAACACCAAAATTGACAATTTTTACAATTTCAACAATTAACAATCTTGAATTTTCTATCCTTTTAAAATCGATACGAAATGATATAGAATCCATGAATACCATTCTCATCGTTCTTTTGTCCACGATACTCTCTTGCTTCAAAAACGTTGAAAAACCATGGATTTTGCAATCATGGCGAGTAGTGGGCGACCCATTCTTGTGCGATAAATGTAATTTTCAAATCTCGAATTTTGATCCAAACATCACCACCCAACTTTTTACATCAACCATGGCAGATTTCCTAAAGTATGTCCGAAACAACACTAGAGGCAGTTAGATAAAGTACTAACAAGAGCAGACCAAAAAACACCAATCCTCGTGGGATTCCAGAGGCCCCTTTTATAGATGCAGTGGAAAAAGTGATCAAGAAACCAGAAGAAGAGTTTGAAACCGTCATGAGACTATTCCAAGACAGATTACAACAATACAAGTATATGGAGATGTCTAAAAGACAGCAATTGGCCGACTTGAATTTGAAAATTCCAGACATCGAGAAAAACTTGGACATCATAAACCTCATCAAAGATAAGAAAAACGATGAAGATGACGAAGATAAGCAAATCGAAACTAATTACGAATTGAACGATACTTTATACACCAGAGCCACTATAGACACTGAAAACTTGGAGTCCGTGTTCTTGTGGTTGGGTGCTGATGTTATGTTGGAATACCCTCTTGATGAGGCTGTAGAGTTATTGAACAAGAGATTGGACACCAATAAGAAACAACTCGAATTGGTGAAAGAGGATATGGAATTTTTGAAGGAGAACATCACCACCATGGAAGTGAACACTGCAAGATTGTACAACTGGGATGTGGAAAGACGGAGAAACTTAAAGGCCGCTGAAGAGGGCACTAAGAATTTAAAGATATAATCTTGTATATACATTAATTGACATGCTAATAAATTTTGTATTTACGACCTAAAAGTATCCAAAAGTTGACTGCCAAACGGCCTTACTGGCGTTTCTGCTCTTATTTCGTGTTGGCTATCACTACTTCTGATTTCGTCCAATGCCTCTTCGGTATCGTCTTCTTGCTCGTTATTATGGGTTGTTTCAGCATTTTCAGAATTGTCGGTACGATTGAGTGCTTGGTACCCGCCTGTGGCACTGTTCCGTATCGATTCTATGGAATCATTGAAGAATTTCTGAGGGTCCACGAAGAAACGGTAGGCGAATGAAGGTATGAGCCAGTTTTTCGAAGCAGGCAATAGATCTTCCGTGTGTAATTTGCCAATCAAGATCCCCACGGCACAAGGGAAGAATGACGATACACCGTTGTTGAATAAGAGTAAGGTGTAGATGGCGTGAATCTGGAAATGATTAGTAAGGGTCAACTCGGTGGTTTTGTTGGTGATAACTTCAGGCAGTTCTTCAGCTTCACTCTGTAATGGATTGGAGAGCCTTATTTTGAAATGATACGACACCGGTATCAATGCCCCGTAGCACATGTATAGAGACGATATGATCCCCAATGGGCCAGGGGAAATCACATTGAAGAACGTATCCCTATAACTGAAAGATGGGGGTGCATCGCCTAATATGTATGAATCAACGGCAAAGTATAGTAAATTCATGACTAGTTGACCGATACTGGCCACTATAACACACACAAGGGAGTTGTACAATGCAAAAATCGACACTATGGAGAGATATTTCCTGGATCCGTAGAATCTCTCCAAGTTCTTGAAATGGAACCATAGAATAATGGAAAGCATGTAGTCTGAATCATTGACCACTGCCAATTGGTAGGTGATGAGTCGCCAGTATTGCTGGTACTCTATGAGGTGCGGGTCCACAGTAATGTTCACATAATGTTTCAACAGAAATATTGAAAGACTTAAGGCCCCCAATGTACTAATCACACATATTGCCCTTGACACTGGGGTATTGGTGAAACCCTTGATCGGAGTTAATTGGGGCATTCTGCCGATATATCTTGTAGGACGTGCACGAATTCCAGTGACGAAACACGACGAAATCTACTTATCCAGTGGATTGGAGATAATATTGTTTTGGCGTATTGAGATAAACGCCCCATCTGTTATCACCAGGGTTTATCGTGTGGCAAGTGGAGGTTTGGGTTTTTTCTGAATTGATCACGTGCTTGGTCATGTGCTGTGCATCAGGGCACCAGCCCTAGTATGGCCACCGCACTACCATTTATCGTCGCCAACCAGAAAATTTTCAGTGTCAGCCATCGCACTGGGAAAAATTATCACCGAATTTTCAAGTACTCGAGTTTTAATATTCTTTTACTTCTTTTAATATCAGCAAGATCAAGTGAAAAATGGGTAGAGATCACACCACTAAACAACATGCCAGAGCTGGCCACAGAACCGCTCCAAAGTCTGACAATGTCTACTTGAAGATGTTGGTTAAATTATACTCCTTCTTAGCTCGTATGTATTAGTTTGACGTTTCAAACGAAAAACGAAAAAACCAAATTCATGGATGGTGAAAATCGTCCAAGGTTCAGAAGATGTTTAAACACGTTTAGCATTGGATATCCAGTTGAAATAACAAGGAAATATCAAAGGGTACCACAATCAAGCACAATCTCTGGTTGCGGCTAACATGTGTACTCATTTCCCTTTAACTATAGGATGCCTTCTATCTCTGGTGATTCAGATGAAAAGAAGTGCTATGTTCTGCGAGTGCATAAGCATTGGTGCTGGTCACTACATGTATTATGTGTGCGTCTTCTGAGCAGAATCATGAACCATTATACTAACTATTATCAGGTCGTACCGATGCTCCATTCAACAAAGTCATCTTGAGATCTTTATTCTTGTCCAAGATTAACAGACCTCCAGTCTCTGTTTCCAGAATCACCCGTGCTTTGAAGCAAAAGGGTGCTGCTGAAAAGACCATCGTTGTTGTTGGTACCGTCACCGATGACATCAGATTGTTGGAATTCCAAAAGGCCACCATTGCTGCTTTGAGATTCACCGCTGGTGCCAGAGCTAAGATCTTGAAGGCCGGTGGTGAAGCCATCACTTTGGATCAATTGGCTTTAAGAGCTCCAAAGGGTCAAAACACCTTGATTGTCAGAGGTCCAAGAAACGCCAGAGAAGCTGTTAGACACTTCGGTATGGGTCCTCACAAGCACAAGGCCCCAAGAATTCTCTCTACCGGTAGAAAGTTCGAAAGAGCTAGAGGTAGAAGAAACTCTAGAGGTTTCAAGGTTTAAATTAATTAATGGGTTAATTAATTTATGTCGGAATCTATATAGTTACGTCCATGCAAATATCTTTAATAAAACATAATTTGTGTTTGGTGTATAATGAATGGATATATTTAAGAATTTAAATTGCGTAATAGCTCAGATAAAAATAATTTGTTATCTTTAGTTCTTTATAGCTCGAAACATTACTTGAATTGTGGTATGAACCTCCTCTCGTTACCCAACGAAATCCTCCATGAAGTACTTTTCCAGTTAAGCAAAGGTTCTATTGATCTCAATTCAAGTAGCAATCCATCTCAGAGCTTACCCCCATATGTTTTCGCCGTCAATAGCCATAGATTTGGATTCCTTGATAATTTCAAGGATATAATTGCATTATCAAGTACTTGCACCCAATTGAGAGTGAAGATTGCTCCATTCATCTTCTATTATGTTAGCTTGGTGAGGCGGTATCAGGTTGATGCCGTAATGGCCAATCCTGATAGATTCGAAGTGTTTTCCGATAGCAAGACTTATCAAAGACTGCTCATCAAAGAAATTCTACAGTTTGGTTTCAATGAGTGTGCCAACACTGAGTTGGCCTTGAACTCCTTCAGGAATGGAGTCATTGGCGAACCTTTCGAGAACCGCTATCAGCAGCTGCTCAGTTGCTGCAATTTCGTGAAGGTCTTAGAGTGTACCAATGATACACTTATAAGTGAATCCTTGGATTACTTCAACAACATTGAATGCTTGAAAATCTTAGATCGGGGTATTACTGAAGAAGTTAAGGCAGTTGCAAACTTCCAAAAATTTACCAGCATAAAGTACTTATCTACCAATTTTGAAACCTTGATCAATGTTGAAGGTTTGATTCATTTATTGAATCATGTTGAGACTGTTGATATTTTCTTTGATTTCAATTGCATAGTGTCTGAAGCGGCTTTCACTTCCTTTTGTGAGTTGGTCGAGCCTTTGGACTGCTCCAAGCTACAACATTTGAACGTGTTTGTTAATGAACCCACATGTTTACTATTTAAAAGCTTCCAACGATTCTTATCACGACTTTCTTGCATTTTTCCCACTGTTTCCAGTATTAATATTCGGCTATCCACCAGGCGGCTTTCTGCCAGTGTCTACAATGATTGGCAGTTCTCACAAGATGATGAGTGTGTGATGGAATTGCTTATGAACAGTTTAACAAAGTTCGGGAAGCTCAGTCATTTTGGACTTGATATTCGGCTTCTTAGCTGCATGAACAACAGACAAATGGTCAAAATGCAGCCTCTGGAATCTGGATTCGAAGCATGCCATTTCGTAGTTACACTTATCGATAGCACAGCTTCCCTGATAGACAGGCTTGAGCCAGCACTTGAATACCTTGTGCGGGGTTTTGCAGCCAAGGAAGTCAATTACCACTACGGACATATGACAGAATTGGGGAATCTCTATGCATTCCACAATGTGTCGAAGTTTCTTAACACTTTGGCATCGGAAACTCCAGAGAAGCCGGCTTACAGAGGTATAGAGAAATTGGTGATTGAGAAATGCTGGTCTACAGTAGACTATGGACTAGTACGAGAGTTTATAGAGAAACAGCTTGACGAGTACTTCTCTGAGCCAGTTAATGCCAGGTTTCTTGCAATTGCCAAATATAATTTGGCGACCATATCGACATATTCAATCCCTCTGGCAATTGTGCCAGATCCCATGATCCAGAGACGAGAGTATTACTCGGTCAAATACCATGGGGTAAACGATCAATTCGAGGCTGCCACTTTGGGTACACCAACATTTGATACCACTTTGGAGTCCAGCTCTACGGGCCATGGGTCTTCCACTGCATTTTGGACTGTGGAGTCCTCTTTAAAAGACATGGAACAGTACTGTTTGAAGAGATCGCCCCGTAGCAGCATTTGGGATGTTTGAATGACTTCACAAGACTGAATTGTATAGAATTAATTCAAAGTTTAATTGATTATTTACTCAAGCACAGAAGTAGTTGCAGCCATATGATATGAGCAAAATTGATCCTCAGAACTCACCTCCCGAGAATTTATTCCCAGATGCTACCGTCCATTTCGAAAGTGACCTCAATGATACTTGTCGTCCTCAACTGTGCCTGATTCACTTTAAGCCCTCTGAATTGACTACATGCCAGTTTGGTGGTGAAATTGCAGCCATTTTTCAGTATTATAAATGTAGTCCACGTGATCTGTGTGACTGCGATTTCCCCCAAACCGCGAACAAATGAGTCCGGAAGCGTAACACTCAGAACACTCTTTTTTTTACAGGTTCGCCTCGGCCGCCCTCGCTACAAACTGTAAAAAACCAGTACTTACCGGCGAGACGTGGTGTGTGCACGCCTAGCTGAAAAAACTAACAGTGAGATTGTATTGAAAAAAAAGGTGAAAAAATTTAGAACACCTTCTACTATCTTGTACCATAAATCCATAGACAAAATGCCAGGTGTTTCCGTCAGGTATGTTTTACCACTAGAGTTAACGCAGTGTTAGCAGTGATCAGGAAGAGGAAGAGGATCGAAGAGTGACCAAACGACGGAGTCGTTGTGGAATTTGGCTGATGAAAATCGAACCAGTATCAGTTGAGTAACGAGAAAAATCATCCATGAAAAACTACTATCGAATAACTTGAGTGTGAAGAAAGAAATAACTTGAATGTGTGACTGAAAGATCCAAATGTAATGTGTCGTTTGAAAAGTCAGACCAGCTTCAACTGTGATCCGTCCTTAACTTCCCCTTCTACACTCAACATCATAAGTTGAAACTTTTTACTAACAATTTTATAGAGACGTTCCAGCTCAAGATTTCATCAACGCTTACGCCCAATTCTTGCAACGTCAAGGTAAATTGGAAGTTCCAGGTTTCGTTGACATTGTCAAGACTTCCGCCGGTAACGAATTACCACCACAAGAATCTGAAACTTGGTTCTACAAGAGAGCCGCTTCCGTTGCCAGACACATCTACTTGAGAAAACAAGTTGGTGTTGGTAAGTTAAACAAATTATACGGTGGTGCCATCAACAGAGGTTTCAGACCACACAAGCATGCTGATGCTTCCGGTTCTATCAACAGAAGAGTTTTGCAATCCTTAGAACAAATTGGTGTCTTGGAAAAGTCCGCTAAGGGTGGTAGAAGAATCTCCGAAAACGGTCAAAGAGATTTGGACCGTATCGCTGCCCAAACTTTGGAAGATGACGAGTAAATTATTTAGTCCTTTTCAGTTCTAAATGGTATATTAGCAAAGTGATGATACTCTCTATTGTATTTAAACTAATAAAAATAGCACAGTAATACATGTAGATGTGACTTTCAAATACCTTACTTGCGTGAAGGCATTTAGCTTCCAGTTAAACCAACGATGGTTCAGCTTCACTACCTCGGTGGCTAACTCTCTGGAACACATATTATTCCAAAACCTACAATTACTTTGATATCAACACTTGTATTCTAATATACACCTTGTAACTCGCAACTCCAAGACAGTAGCTTCGCCCAATCAATTCACCTCCAAAACTCTTCTAGCCACAGTCTGACCTTGTCTTTGCCTTACTAGCATGTCCACTTCTTCTTCTAGTCCAAGCCAACTTAATTGTGTCTTGTCCGTCAATTGGTCTATCCATTGCTCATAAGCACCAAGACTTATTCCTTCGGGAAATTCAAGCTTGACATTGTTTTTGACAGTAAGCTCATTCTCCACTAGATTGAACCCACTCTCGAACGTTTTGGAACTGAATAGAAGCTTGCTCAAGCTTGTGAAGTACTCAAGATCCTCAGGCCTATTGATTTTACCTCCGTATACAATTTCTCCAATCATGTATTGCAACTGGTCCCATGGAATCGACTCTGGATCAACATTATTACCTCCTCTGGCCAATGGCTCTATGAGTTCTTGAACCAATGCTAGACCCGAGGCGAAGTCGGAGTCATTGATGTCATAATTTTGAGAAAATGAAATGGGTGCAAATCTCAACCTCTCTCTAATCAAACTGTGATACCACACAAGAAGGAATAACGTATGTCTTAGTTCACTGATATTGGTCTGTTTGAGCTCTTGAGGAATCAGGTTGAATGTTTCATGTACGACGTTCTTCAATCCTGGTTGGTTCTCATATGCCAAAACCTGAGACTGTCTGACCAATCCAATAGGTATATTGGTAGAAGTATCATTGCATGTCATGAATAATCGGAAATCAGGGTGGCCCAGAAGAGACTCCATTCTCCTCTCAAGAGAGCTAAGCCAGTTTGAAGATGCTTGAATGTTTTGGATGAGTACCCAGTCGCCAATTTGTGAACATCTATCTATTTCTTTATTGGCGATTTCAATACCTTCTTTGGATCCCATGGAAATCACAACTAGTTTGCGTTTCAACTCGCTAGCAAGGATATCCACCTTAAAAGTAGCGTCGTATCCATCTGGTGATACCAAAAGCAAGGGCTTTGGTTTTTTGATCCAATCACTAAGATCATATTGAGACACGTATGGAGCCCCAGTAAATAAGAACGAGCAAAATGACTGGAAGGCATCAACAAAAGCATCCTTCCTAGACGAGAAAAGGGATTTGATTAGTTCTGCAAGGACATGGAGTGTTTCAATATCGTCATTTTCCAATAGGATTTCGGAAATTAACTTCTCGTTGAAATCAGTACCTGAGAATCTGGCAAGATTGATCCTCAAGATTTCTTCAATGTTAGGGTTCTCGTCGATAACACCTTTCAAAATGGTTTCAAACGATTTGGCGAACTGAGGTCCGATCTCCAATGAGTAGAAGCAGAACAGGAGTCCCAATGCCAAAATCAATTTTCCATCATGGACCAATGAAGAAGACACCACACTAAACATTTCTCTGTAAAGGCGTTCCACAAACTGGTTGACGGCAAGCTCTCTACCTGTCGATTGTAAAAGATGTGAGAAAATATCCAAGTAGGATTGTAGGGGAACCATACAGAAATGGCTGGTGGAGGCCAATGACGATATGAAACCAAAAATCTTCACCAGATGTTTGGCATAGTCATCATATTTATTCCTGATCTCATCAACTGTTTCCATGATAACATCTGACTCACTAATTTTTTGATCAATCTCCATGGCTTCAGCCTTCAACGTTTCAAGGGTTTCAATCACAAAATCGTTATCCAAGATGTTATTGGCATCGCTTAAAGCAGCGAGAAGTTCTTCCTCCAAATTGAATAAGCGAACACGGTATTCGTTTTTCGACACAAGTAGTTGCATTCTCTTTTCTTCGACATCGGGCCTGAAGAATTGAAGTGTTGTGTTAAGAATCTGGTTTTCAAGAGACCCAGCAGTGACTGTAAAGTTGATTAATGTTGTTCTAGCTGTAACAAACGGAGAAAGAGCGATGTTTGAGTCTTTGGTGTGTAAGATAAGTCTGAAGTTTTCGGAGAAATCGATCTCGTTTCCTCCAATAGTAACCACCATTCTACCACCATTACGACGGACCTCATTGCGGAGAATTGGGTCTAAAAGTGGGTCATAATATTCAGCATCTTGAACGAGGAGAGTACCACCAAATCTCAATGCATTTTCGACTTGCTTTGCAAGCGAGTCATTGAGGAAACTTGTAACCACCATTTTCTTATTATTCGACGCTTCGATCACTGGTATGATCAGTGAACTTGGATCAATAAGAAGCGGGTATTTTGCAGACTTCATAATGGTAAAGTTCTCGGTGTTGAGGTCATCACGAGGTAATCCAGCATTCTGCCATAACAAAATTTCATTTCCCAGGGCCAAATATGAAGCAACGCTAAGACCACTGTCGTAAGGAATTCTGGCCAAGTCCAATAATTCTTGCCAATTTTGGGTCAAAGTCAAACGACCTTTTTGGTCATGTAAGCCGGCATACACTAAGAAGGCAGCTGCCATGAGTGAATTACCAACGAGTCCTTCTCTTTCGTTACTGAAACGTGCCACACTGGCCTGCCACCTTTGTCGTTCACTTGTAAGTGAATCCACAAGTCTCAAGGATCTTGCTACTTTCTTCTCCACTGAGTTCATTGCCAATTTGATGTTCTCTGCTTCCCTGATAAGATTGCTATAATTTTCCTTATATTGTTCAATACTCTGTTCCAATTCACCAATCATTTCATCCACTGCAATAAGCTGGGCCCTAGTGTTCTTGGTTTGCGCTTCAAGTGCAATCACTTCTCCACGTAATGGGCCCACACGTTCCAATATACTGGAATATGCCATTTGAGCTTGCACCCATTGTAAAAGCGGGCCACAGGCTTTACTTGCACGATTCACTGATTCAAAGTTGAAATCTTCACGGGACATGTAGTTTCTCTCCATTTGGAAACGAAGTTTGGTGGTGAGTTGTTTTTCATTGTTGAACGAGATGATCTTAGTAATAAAGTCGTCTCTTCTGACAATGAGCTGGACATCTCTCCAGCTCAGGACTTCGTATCCAATGAGGGTACAGACCGCTTCCATGGTCATTTTCACTGCGGCTGGAGGATTCAGCATACTTCTAATTTCCGTTAAATGCTGTTTTTTGATATTTTGAACTCCACGTTGAGCTTCTACCACGGCAGGTTCTGCCAACTCCAAATCTTTCATTACTTTTGATTTACGATTTTCAATTTCCACTTCTTGTTTGCCCAATTCTTCTTGTGTAGCCACAGAGAATTCTTGTTTTCTCTCAGCTTCATTTTGCTCCACCAACATCTTATCGAGCATTGCACGAGCTTGTTGATCCTTTTGGGCAAGATCTGCTTTCTGTTTCCGTAAGCTATTTTGAAGCTCATTGACCTGGGCCACTGTTTCACGTAAACGGTCGAGCCCGCCGGCAGTATGGCGTTGCTGGTCTTCGAGTTCATTCAGTTTGCGAGCGAAAATGGCTGCAAAATGGTGGACCAACGACACAAACTCGGCAGGGGCGCCATTGAGGGATTGGTGGATTTTCATTAACACTTCCACCACGATTTCACGGAAGCTGGAGGCATGAGCATAAGACGCGGGGATTTCGTAGGAGGAAACGTCAAGAGGCACAGGGTCAATGAGATGAGTACTAATTTGGCGAAGGGTGCTGGTAGACCAATCCCCCATCCATGAGAGCACACAACGGTTGAAAAGAGCTGGAGATGAAATGATTGCAGCAGACTTCAGTTGGACTTTGGAAGACGGATTCGGTTGAGTCTCGAGATTTGTAGATTGCAGGGTTAATTCTTGCATCACGGATGACTTCAGTTGTTCGAGGTTCACAGACGAAACTGCTCCCGATTTGGCCTCTGAGTCTCCAGACAAAGTGAACACCACATGTAAGTTTTCAGCGACCCTTCCTCTGAACCATTCGTAGAATTCGTCGTCAGTGTCCAATAACAAGCCCGCGGCGCGGGAGGCTTCCAAACACACCGACATCAAGTTTGTGTGGTCTTCGCCCATGAACAAGCCCGGGACCTCGGCGTTTGCCAACAAGGTATTCATTCTTTCCACGAAAGAAGTGGCCAAGATGCTGGCCTCGTCAATGAGGAAACAAACCCGTTCTCCACGGGCGCAAAGCACGAGAATTCGACGGAGGGTGGCGTCGAACTCGGCCAAAGTGTAGCGACGGTGCACGGACAACTGGTGCACACGGAGTCCCAAGGACCAAGCCACGAAGCGGGTCAATGTTCGTTTTCCGCTGGTGGGAGCGCCCACCAAGATCATATGGCCCTGGGGTTGTCTCAAGACCCTGTCTAGACGGAGCACATGGTCGAGCAAGTCGTGGTACAACACGATATCGACGTCGATTTCCTCGTCCCCGAACACACGGAGCCGTTCAGCCACAAACGAGCGGAGCTGGCCCTCGTCGACGGGCTCGTAGCGACCCGTGAGCCACGATGAATAGAGCGGTGGCTGTTGGGGGAACGGCACGTTGGGGAAGAACATGGCTGCCACCGCTTCGAACAGCTGCTGTGTCCATTGGCGCTCGTCTCGCTGTGTGAGTCTGTCGTGGAAAAGACGAAGACCCTCGTGGTACCAGATTTGCACGAGCTGGGCCGGCAGGTCACACGGCCCCGTGCGAAGCGCGCCCAACACTCCGCGCGCCCACCGCGTAAGTTCACGCGGCGAGTAGACGTAGTGCGCCCGTGCGCCGGCGAACCGGTCGCGGGCCCGGAAGTAGGTTTCCACCATGGCGTCGGCCAACTCGGGCGCAAGCGACCGCACGTCCGGGGCACACTTGAGCGCGGCGCGGGCGAAGGTGCCGTACACTTGGCGGAGCGAGGCCCGGCCCGGCTGGTCCACCATGATTACCACGGCGTGGCGGAGGAACCGGGGCGAAAGCGGGTGTCTGCCAGGGTCCGACGGCGAGTTGCACGCACCGACAAACTGGACCCGGTCCAACGACACCCACTGCTGGTCACGGAGGCGCCAGAACCCGCCTTGTTCCACCATGAGCCGAAGTAACGACACCGCGGTCTGCGTGCCGTACCGGTCGGCGGCCGGGAGGTTGATTTCGTCGCAGAACACCACGAGCCACTTGCCCGGGGTGCGTGGTGCGAGCCGCACGCCGCCGGCCGTGCCACGGTAAGAGCAGTGCTGTTCCAACGCGGCCGTGAGCGACGACGGCGTGGTGTCCTTGGAGAAATTGAGCGAGAGCACCTCGAGCGACGGGTCGCGGCGGAGCGCCCCGAGCAACGTCATGGTCTTACCCAGGCCGGGCGGCCCACAGAGGAGAAGCGGCCGGTGCTGCTGGAGCACGGTGCGAACGAGGTGCTCGTGGCGCACGGTGTCGAGCGTGGGCACCACCGTGGCCGGGTCCGCGACTTGGTGCGGCTCGAGCGACACCGCGGCCACATGCTGGGTCCACGCGGCCCAGTCGCCGGCCGGGAGCGTCACGTCGTAGTCCAAAATCGAATTGTCGCCCGAGAAAGAGGTATCGACGCCCAAATGCTTGCACAAGTCCTGGGCAAAGTGCTGTCGTTGGTCGAGGCCCACCGTGCCCGCGTACGACCAGGTGAGTGCTAGCACGGCCGCCTTGACGGCGTAGACGTCGGTTTCCACGGGCACCGCGTGGGCCGCACGGTACGCGGCGTACCGCTGCGTGTAACCACGAAGAAGGGTTCCACAGGCCGCCAACGCCCGGGTCTCCGAGTAGTCCATTATGTGCAGCAATTGCTGGGCCCACTGCGACGCTTGCGCGAGCACTTGCGCCGATAGTATACGGGACACGGCGGCGCAGAACGGTGCTGCCAATTCGTTTTGGCTTTGATTTTGGTTTTGGTTTTGGTTTTGGGTTGGGTGGGGCTCGTTCTGGAGCTCGTGCCAGATCCGGGCCGTGCGCGCGGCCACGCCGGCCACGCCCTCGACCCACACCATGCCGCATCGGCTGACGGTGGCCGGCGTGGCGGCCCCGAGCGCAGCCACTTCAAACACCACTCGGACGTTAGCCGCCAACGACAACCGCTCGCCGTTGGGGAGCGTCAACACCCTGTTGTCGTCGAGCACACTGTTCAAGTTCTCGGCCCAGTCCGGGTCGATGTCGCCGTCGAGCACGATCCACGCGCGCCGCGTGCGCTCGCCCCGGAGCCCGGCCCCAAGGCGCCGGACGAGCGCCGTGAGCAACCCGTCGGTCCAGTCGCGTGTCACTGGGTCGAGCCGCCCGTAGATGTCGTCTTTGCCCATGACTTTACAGTCGAGCACGTACACGAGAGGCTCGCTTTGTTCCAATTGCGCTAGCGCCGCTAGCACCGTTCGCCAGAGCACCGTCTTGCCCAGCCCGGCCGGGCCCACGAGCATGAGCCCATGGTGCGCCGACGCCGTGTGCACGAGCTGGCACGCTTTGGACACCCAGCCCGGCGACGCCACAAGTCCATCCTTGGCCGCGGCCGCCTGTAGCGCCGCCTCGAGCGCACCGTCGTCGTTGCATGGAAGCTCGACGCCGGCAAAATGTTTTGCAGCCAATGCTGCCAATATGGGTTCGTCCCGTTGCACAAGCCGCGGCGCCACCGTGGCGTACACCGCACGGAGCAACGTCTGTTGCTCGCTCCGTGCTGGCTCGTGGTGCGAGGCCGCAAGCGTCGCCTTGAGCGCACGGAGCCCAAAATCGTAGTGTTCCTGGGCCGAGCACTGGGCCGCCAAATCCGCAAACAACGGCGCCACCAGCGCCGCAAGCGCGCGGGCGTCCCGGAACCCTTGCGCCGTGAGAAGCACCCGTGCAATGGTGTCGCTGTCGGCGGCTTGCATGGCAAATGGGCGGAAAAGTTTGGTCAAGTTTTCCGGGAGCCTCAGCCGGCCCGCGTAGTTGGGATTCATGGTGACAAAGAGCCCTGTGGCCGCGTGCGGCCGCACGGTGCGTGCGGCGAGCTCGGCCGCGCCGTCGTCCCGGAGCGCCGACTCGATGGCCTCGATTTGCGACGACACCGCACTGAGAAGCCGAGGCGATAACCGGTTAAATTCGTCAAAACAGCCCCAGCATCCCACGCGGCAGATTCCTAGCAAAAGACGGCCCATGGCTGCAAAATCGAAACCGTCGTCGCAGCAGAAAACAAGCACCATTCGGCCCATTCTTGCACCCAACGCCTTGACGGACTCGGTTTTTCCGGTACCAGCAGGGCCAAACGGGGCGCCGCCGAGCCGCGACGCCAACGCGTGGGCCATGGCAAGGAAACACCGGTCTACAAGCGGCGTCGGTGCTAGTTTTTCCGGTACACCAATGTACTCAAAGCCATACGTGAACGTGGCGTTGCCATGGCTCACAGTGACGCTGCTGAGTGGCTCCGCCGACGAGTCTTGGTAGAAGCGTTGCTGGAGCGGCCACTGTACCGTGTTTTGCACCAAACCTTGGACTATCTCGACCTGGTGAAGAACTTCGATAAGCACGCTTTGAAGCGTTCTGCGTGGCGTGAAATGCCCAATTTGCCCAGTGAGTTTGGTAACCAATTGCTCAACGTGCTGCAATTGTTGCTCCAAGTTAGACAGTTGCAACATCTGCTCCACCCGTCGCGTAAAGTCGACTTGTAGCCCCACTGTCACCACCTGACAAGGGTACTTGGCTAAGATATCGAGAATTTCGCCTCCCTTTTCAATCTCGATCACGCACTGGCCAATTAGCTGAGAAATGGTTAGCTTGATTTCAAGCTCAAGCTGTTGCAACCATTGATGTAATTTGGTGTGCTCGATAAGCGAAACAGGTGTACTCAAAACAATGTGCTCCTCTGCACTGTTGATGGCAGTGATACTATTGCTGTTGTCGTCAAAGTCCACCGACAGAACTCCAGCAAACATTTTCGTCATGTGTTTGTTGACCCGGGCCACATCAAGAGCAGAACCAATGATTTCAAGAAGATCCTCATTCCCAACAAAGTAGAAGCGAGGAAACAAGTCTCGCTGTTGTTCCAAATAGTCTGTTAACGACTTTCGGACTCGAGTGAGTGACTCCAGCTGTCTTTCCATGATCAATTGAACATCGGGAATTTGTAAAACATCAAGCACAACGTTACACTTGCCCGCTTTCTTCAACATGTCCAAAAACTCATAAGAAATGTTACTAAATCTAGCAGCCTCAACCGGTAAAAGTGAAGTGATATCACTTTTGGCGCCAAATACTCCATCCAAATAAACCCATTGCCGCTGTACATCAACCCATGTGTCTAAAAGAACGAAAAGTCTATTGAGTTCGTTTTCAAGTGTCATAATCTTCTGTTCAAACTGGTCATAATAAGGCGAATTCTTCATACTACCAAGCGACCCTAGATCTTGTTCACATTTTTCAAATAACTTGTCCCAGTTTCTCACTAATCGATACCGGCCCTCGTAGTTGAACATTTCAAATGTAGTATTGCTCCACTCCTCACGCATTGACAGCAAATTCTCTTCCACGACTTGCTCATTGGCTGCTTGGGCGAGTACACCCTTGATCACAGCAGAATTGAGTTGAACATTGAGCCCAAACACGTCTCCAACAACCATCTTCTCGTATTCGAGTTCTGGCCTTCCGAGCTTTTCAAATAATTGGCCCCAATGGTACTTCTTCATACAATCACCTCTCAAGTCGCTGATGAGAGAATGATTCTTGAGGAAGCCTTTGACGGAGTTTTGGATTTCGTCAAAAGCTGCATACTGACGGACTTTGGGCAGGAGTGATCTTGAGCTGGAAAGGATGTCATCCAATTGCTTTCTTAATTGGCGTGGTTGCATTTCCTGCCACCTCATCCTTTTAATTCTTTCAATCTCCTCCCAAAGTGTGTTGATAGACGACCAAACCGACTTGAGATCATCCATCTCATCAAAAAGCTGATTCAACTCTTCGCCCAAGTCAATGTTAATTTTGAGATATGATGCAACATTGACAATAGCAGTTCGTTCTTGTTTCAAACGAGAGAACTTGTCTTGAAAAATAGTTAAACTTGATATGGCGCTTGACGGATTCAAACTGCCAGAAATTGGCTTCTTATTAAACCATTCATTCGTAAACTCCTTGGTAGCTTCGGCGATAACTTTTGCTTCGGCCTTGATCTTGGAAGTAAGTAAGTCTTGGTTCGATTCTATGGCTTTGGCCTTTCGCTCGAGTAAACTTAACACAATTGAATGATTATTTTCCAATTGCTCGACGAATAGCCATTCATTGCCAAACTTGAACCGACGGTGATATAGTAGTGCCTGAGCTTTCTTGAAGCTTGTAAGTCTCTGCTGATAAACAATGTTCTCTTGCTTGAAATAAATATATTTGTTGAGCAATGCAACTATCTTCGCAGTTGTCACTTCAACATCAAGTTTAGGTAACAATCCGGATTTTGCAGCCAAAAACTGTTGGTTTAGTTCTCGGGTCTCCTTTTGGAAGTAATTGGAGAATTCTTGCAATAATTCGTTCTGGAAATTGTCAAACTTCAACATAGCTCTGGATTGGACTTCACTAAAATCAATAACAAGTTTGTTTCCAACGGAATGTGAGCTCTCAGACTGATCAAAGACTTGTCTCAAATCTTGTATTCTATCGAAAAGTGATAGCCAAGACTCAATGCTAGGATTTTCCAGACCTATTAATTTGATGAACTCAGTTTCGTCCTTCAAGTCCATATCCCATAATGTGTGGAACGTAAGCCACTTGTTGAAATACTCAGAGGCAGCTTCCATCTTTAGTCTCACCTGCATCAAAAGATTGGCCATTGCCGAGACAAGAGTCTTGTTTGCAGATATCGGGAAAGTTCTTATTTCACCATTTATCTGAATCATGTTTTGGGTCTCAACTATGGACAATGCTTCATTAGATTTCCGGAGCCATATCTCTTCTGTCGATTCCAACGGTGGGGAAATGACAAATGATTGGTTCTTGAACAATATGGAGTGTTTTCCTTGTGGTAAATCAGTGGGTTGGGCATTGGTAGCAGTATCAAGATCTTTCATGTATGCTTCTAATTGGTGTGCAAGTCTCTCTAAGAGTATCTCTTGTAGATCCTGATTGACCAAGTGTACGAATTCTCCGAAGTTGTTGAAGTTTTCATAAGACAACTTGATTAACTCATTTTGGATCTGACCAATGATGCCGTTTATACTTTGCGAAGAAAATTCACAAATCTTCAATTCTTTATACTTATTATTGAATAAGAAATTATGAGTTCTGGCGAGTTGGCTCGTCTTTGTGTATAATTTATAGATCTCATCTTGGAAGGCTGTCAATTTATTTAAAGTCTTCACTTCCAAAGTATCTTCATTTATTTTTGGACGACTCTCTATTTCACCAGAGTCGTCATAAAGGTTTTGAAGGTCGAAACCGTGCGATACGTGAACCCAATCAATCTCAAGAACTTCCTTCAAATGAATTGATATTATCTGCACTTGGTAGGACAATAAAAAGCTATATTTCTTTCCATGCTCCGACTCTATAAGCTCCTTTCCTAGAATGTGTTTTAAAATATCAATATGCTCTTTCAATGTGACAACGAAGGGAAGGAGTTTGTTGATTTTTTCGAATTGGACTAAGATGTTAGTAGGAATTTTGAAACCTAGAGGAACGAGTTGCTTGATTTGTTTCGATAATTCGATCAAATTCTCGTCGGCATTAATTTCGATATCCGGTAATTCGGAGTCTTTGTTAGTGACTTTCAAGATATTACCACTAAAATTAAATTGATTTGGCAGTTCAGAAAAGGTTGCAAGTTTGTTCATCCAAGCATTGAACAATTTATTTGGGTTCGATTTTTCAATCACAGACTGGACTTCTGATTCTATTCTATTGCCCAAAGAGTATTTGTTCCAATTGGATCCCAATATTTCGTGTAAATATCGAGTGTAAAAATGTAATTTGTCAGCTAAGCTCACACACCAAGCGATGTTAGCAATCTCGATGTCGTAATGAGAAGAATGCTTGTAGAAGCAAATAACGTCATCTTTGTTCTTGAGAGCTAATGCAACAATATCACCCAATTCTTCGTGTGCTATGGACAACACTCTCAACTTGAACTTTTCGTCAATCAAAGAAAATAAATTTATGTTTGAACCATCCGACAGTTTCTGAAAAGACAGGAACTTTTTCGAAACGGCGACAAAGTCGTTGAAGCCGGAACATTGAGTGAAGATATCATTAAGCTTCGATATGACCAAAGATTGAACTTCTTGAAATTCGGTCAAGTATAACTTTTCGTTATTACTCCAAATCAACAAACCTTTCTTGGATGTGTCCAATGGATTGAGTGGTACAAGATACTTGTTGAATGCCGAATTCAATTTCTTGGAACACTCATGCTCTGATGCTAGTAAATTTGACGAAGTTGTAAGTATGTCCTCGTGTTTTGACCTTAAAGTTAAAAGATATTGGAATCTTTCCTTCAAGTTATTGATGGAATCCTGATTTATCTTCACAATTATAAATTTCTCTTGTCTCTTCCTTAAAAGTTCTCTGATGAGGTTTGTCAAAAATTTCAAATTAGTATCAATGGTGACAAGGACTTTGGAGAAGTGATCCTTATATAGCTCGAAGAATTGAGCGAAAGGAATAACCATAATGGAACTATTGGCTAAAATCTGAAGCAATTTATTCGAAATATCGATCAAGACCAACTCAAGCAACTGAATCGACCTAAGTAAAGGGAAAGAGTTCAAACTTTTTAGTTTTTTGAAATGATTGAAAATTTCGCCAACTGCTGTTTCGAATTTATTCAATACGGATAAAATGGAAGTGTCCTGGTCGTTTTGGGTACCAAGTAAGAAAAGATCATCGATGGGTAAATCTTTCAAAAGGGAATTATAAATTTTAGTCTCGTTCAATTTATCTGATAAGCCCGTGTCATTTTGGAAGCTCAAAGTGACGTGGAAACGTTTGGATTGATTCAAGACTTCAATTGACGACTTCACTTCTAGATGGGACATTTGCTGGCCGATGCTAATCAAAGACAGTTCCATAGATTTCCAGAATTGGATTTCATCCATTATCGACGAGCCATCGGAAGGGGAATGATTTAGGCCAGTAATTGACAGGATTTGTTTAGTCCAGTTATTCACGATATTAGTTAGGTCGTTCAAGAAGGAAGTGTCAGCGATTAGAGGCTCGTAATTGAAATCATTATCTTGAACGAGTTGTTTGATTCTGGGATGCACTGTTAATAGTAAGTCAGGAGTTTGAATTCTTTGTTGCAAGTGTTGCAAGGATAACGACAATTCGCTGAATTTTTTTTTGGTGATGCTGACGGAGTTGGTGTCTTCTCTTCCAGTGGATGACGAGGACGTAATGAGGTCGAAGTAAGGGGAAAGTCCTAGATTTATCAAGGACCTTAACTTCTCAAAGGATTCATTCGATGACACTTCCGGGTCAGACAAAATGCTAGTAGTAGGAATATTGAGGATGTTGATTTGGCTGTAGATCGGCACGTTGGATACCAATTTCCCCTGGCTTTTCACCAAAATGGTAATGGTGTTGATGTCTTTGAGAGCGTTGGAGCATTTATGAATATCGCCATACAAAGCATACAGAGAGCCAGGAGAAATGGCGACAAAAAGCGTGTCGGGCGCGTAATTTGCAATGAAGGAGTTGACCACTGCTTCTTGGTCCTCAGCGGGCTCTAGATGAGGCAGACTATGTGAAACCAGGAGTAAATCATGAATGAATCTTAGGAGATCATTTTGTGAGACAGTTTCGTCCATTTTTTCGCTGTTTCGGGCAATTGGATTGCCAACTTGGTCGCTGACTGCAATAAGTCAAATGAAGCCCTGGAATTGAAGAAACTCGCTTTGGTGGCGAAGAAATGGTATGTTTTGATGTATCTCTTTATAGATCAAATATCGTGTTTATTTTGACGCAGAGTCATTTTGGTGTATGGGTGTATTTGTTGGTGTTCGGGTGTAGTGATGGGACAGAATTGATCGAAAGCAAAATTGCCCGGGGAGTGAAACTTATGAAATCGATGAGGTTTGAGGAGAAGATTCAAAGCCCGGGAAACTACATGGGATTTCGAACGAGCAGGGAACGAGTGTTAAATTTCTCAGCACGGCTTGCGTTTACAAAAAAAGGCACTACAAGCAGAACGGCGGGAGGGGAAAAGTTTAATTGTAGGATTTCGAGAAGAGACATGAATTGTAGAGAGAGTATAGCTGAGAAATGAACATGATTATTGGGGGCTTTTTGATTTAACAGAGAAGAGGAGAATGATTTAACTTGAGGTTTCTACAAAAAATGCAAAAAATCGTCAAAATACGCAAAAGGCGCAAAAAATGGAGGAAGTGGCTGAAAACACATAAAAAATAAATGAGCATTGCAGGCAAAGAGAAGGATGCGAAAAAAGTGACAAAGTAGAAGAAAATATGATGGAAGAAGAAACAAAGGTGGCAGAGGAGACATGTGGGGCAAGGGAGAAGAAAATAAATTAGCAGATATTCGAGGCAAAGTAGAAGAAAAATAATAGAGATGAAGAGAAGTGATCGACACTAGGCCAAGCAAGAATATGAGGGAGGAGAAAATAAAGAGAAGATGAGAAAGAAAAGTTAAAGAACAAGAAGAAATACGAAAAAAATAGATAAGGATAGACGAAAATAAGGTCAGGGAAGAGAAAATAAGAAGCAAAAGGGCTAGAAATACGGCCAAGAATAAGGAAATTGGGGGTCTAGAAGAAGAAATTAAAGTAGAGAAATCGATGTCGAGAGCACAAGATGGAAAAAATCATATAATAAGATGGAGAAAATAAAGTTGCCATTAGTTGGTGAGGCAGCAAAGTGAGGCAGCTGAAGAGTTAAACGCAAGAGCTGCATGAGAAAGTGGAACAAGTGACATGGATGACATCAAGTGGTATTGATGACGAGTACACGCGGCTGAACAAGAACAAAAGCGAAAAGAAATACAATTCACCAGAATAGAAATGACAGGAACCAGAACAGTGATGTCCCCAAATAGTGAAATGAACCAGAAGAGTGACATAGAACAGAAGAGAAAGAACTATAACAGAATGACAAAGAAATGCCATTCACCGGACGAACAATGTGGAGAGGAAACAGAAGAGGAGAATGTAATTAGCGCAGACGATGATAGAAGCAAGAGAAGAAGGGTCCAGAAAATAATCCCTCAAGTGACCAAATATAGAAGCCAAGCATCAGGTTGGGTGTACGGGGCGGATTCCCATGTTTTGAAAATTTTTACAAACTGTGGCCCAAATCAGCACTACTAAAACAACTCTACGCATGGAAAAACTTCTCACCCCTTTCCGGTTGCCGCAGCGCTGATAACTGTATCTGTAAAACCAGTAGATAGCGAAGGTTAGTCATCAACAATAAGTGGCAAAGAAGGTTTCGGGGCGGAACATAGTGCGAACCGAAGCCGCTCCGCAGTCGAATCTCAGCACAATGCGACTAAATTAGAGATAAACACGATGATACCTAATTCGTCAGGGTAATTATTGGCAGGTAAACAATCGGACGTTTTGGGCTGCGATGACTAAGCCAGCATACAGCACCAATCGAACCGGACCAGCACCACACTTACAATGCCATCTCCACCGCACTGACACAGACCCACACTAATCTTGCTAGCCATTTACAACACCACCAGCCCAACAAGAGCCACACCCGTATATGCAAACAAACTCTGACTGATGCCCCTCGGAAATCACCACGCATTGCAGTGGGCCACCAGGGGCACCCCACCCTCGGAAGTCCAATTCGGGAGTGCTGTCCTTGCGGCCGACGGAAATAACAAAAATAACAATCCGGGCAATATTTGTTCCGCACCCGACGGCTGTGCAGCGTTTGCACCCAAAAACCAAGCAAAAATCGCACGCATATACGAAAAAAGTACAGTTTTGGTATGGCTTCAATTTAGTGGGCCCAACTCCACCTCACACTCCACACTGGACATCGCCCAAACCAGCACCACAAGTTTTGCCCCTCAATGCCTGAGCATGTCAGTGCATGCCTCCAGCGTAACCCACCAAGCGGCGAAACCCTGGGCTGAGAGAAAATAGGAGTTACAGCATTGGCGGCGCAGTGTGCAGGCTCGGGTCGGATGCAAATCTTGTTCCGCATGCGATAATTCCGTTGACCCAAATACGGTTAGTTCCGGTGGGATTGTCGCCTCATCGTATAAATAATTCCGATAACCCAGAAAAGTCATTTTTTCAGTTTTATCAACTTTTCTACAAACACCATGTCGGATAAACCAGAACGTGTTGTTGAGAATAACGTCGATGACGAATCGATTGCCGAATACCAAGGCTTCGATGGCGCCACTGGCGAAATTCAACAACTTGCAAGGACTATCTCTCATGCTAGTGCTGATGCCAGTGCTGATGCAAAAGATTCCCAATCTTTGATTAAATACCTTTCCCACATGTCCGAAGTGCCAGGTGTTGCACCATTCGATGCCGAAGAGGTCGAAGAATCATTGAACCCAGACAGCCCCAACTTCAATGCCAAATTCTGGGTTAAAAACATTAGAAAATTAATGGACTCCGACCCTGATTACTACAAACCTTCCAGATTAAGTATAGCTTATCGTGACTTGAGAGCTTACGGTGTTGCCAACGACTTCGATTACCAACCAACCGTCACCAATTGGTTGTACAAGTTGGGTGTTGAAACCGTCAACTCCATGAGGAAACAAGATGAATCCCGTTATTTCGATATCTTGAAGAAAATGGACGCCATAATGAGACCCGGTGAAGTCACCGTGGTCTTGGGTAGACCAGGTTCCGGTTGTTCCACTCTTTTGAAGACCATTGCCGCTCACACCTACGGGTTCCACATTGGTGACGAATCCAGAATCACCTACGATGGTCTCTCTCCTCTGGAAATCGACAAACACCACCGTGGTGATGTTATCTACTCTGCTGAAACAGATATCCATTTCCCCCACTTGTCTGTTGGTGACACTCTTGACTTTGCCGCTCGTATGAGAACTCCTCATAACAGAGGTAATGTCGACAGAGAAACTTACGCTACTCACATGGCTTCAGTTTACATGGCCACCTACGGTCTTAGTCATACCCGTAACACCAACGTCGGTAACGATTTCGTTAGAGGTGTCTCTGGTGGTGAAAGAAAGCGTGTTTCCATCGCTGAAGCCTCCTTATCTGGTGCTAACTTGCAATGTTGGGATAACGCCACTAGAGGTCTTGATTCCGCCACTGCTTTGGAGTTTATCAGAGCTTTGAAAACTTCCGCTACCGTTCTTGAAGCCACTCCTTTGATCGCAATCTACCAATGTTCTCAAGATGCTTACGATCTCTTCGATAACGTCATTGTCCTTTACGAAGGTTACCAGATTTTCTTCGGTAAAGCCACCACTGCCAAAGAATTCTTCATTAACATGGGTTACGAATGTCCTCAGCGTCAAACCACCGCTGATTTCCTTACCTCCTTAACAAACCCAGCTGAAAGAATCGTTCGTCAAGGTTTCGAATCCTCTGTTCCTCGTACCGCCAAAGAATTCGAAGAGTACTGGCGTAACTCTCCTGAATACGCCCGTCTTGTCGAAGAAATCGAAGCCCATTTCACTTATGTTGAACAAAACAACACCAAGGAAAATTACAAGGCTTCTCATAATGCTAGACAAGCTAAACACGTTTCTCCTCGTTCTCCTTACACCGTTTCTTTCCCTATGCAAGTCCGCTACATTGCTCATCGTAACTTCTTGAGAATGAAAGGTGATCCCTCCGTTGCAATCTTCTCCATTTTTGGTCAGGTCATGATGGGTCTTATCTTATCGTCTGTTTTCTATAATTTGAGTCCTACTACCTCCTCATTCTACTACCGTGGTGCCGCTATGTTCTTTGCTGTCTTGTTTAATGCCTTTGCTTCTCTTTTGGAAATCATGTCTCTTTTCGAAGCCAGACCAATCGTGGAAAAACATAAGAAATATGCCTTGTACCGTCCTTCTGCTGATGCCTTAGCAAGTATTACTACTGAATTGCCAGTCAAGCTTCTCATGTCGGTGTCGTTCAATTTCGTTTACTACTTCATGTGTAACTTCAGACGTCACCCAGGTAACTTCTTCTTCTATTGGCTCTTCTGTTTTGCTTGTACCTTGGTCATGTCTCATATGTTCCGTTCTCTTGGTGCTGTGTCCACCTCTCTTGCAGGTGCCATGACTCCTGCGAGTGTTGTGTTGATTGCCATGGTTATTTTCACTGGTTTCGTCATTCCAACTCCTAAGATGTTAGGATGGTCCAGATGGATCAACTACATTAACCCCGTTGGTTACGTCTTCGAATCCTTGATGGCTAATGAATTCCACGGTAGAGACTTTGCTTGTGCTCAATTTATCCCAGCTGGTGGCCCTTACGAGAACATTGCTGCCAACCAAAGAGTCTGTGCCACCGTTGGTGGTGAACCAGGTTCCAACGTTGTTAAGGGTACTGAATACCTTTGGGAATCCTACCGTTATGTCAACTCTCACAGATGGAGAAACTTCGGTATCATTGTTGCTTACATTGTTTTCTTCTTGGGTGTGTACATTCTTCTTACCGAACTCAACAAAGGTGCCATGCAAAAGGGTGAAATTGCTCTTTTCCTTCGTGGCTCTTTGAAGAAACACAGAATTGAAAACCAAAAGGTTGCTCCAAAGTCCGAAGACATTGAGAACCATGTTGATGAACAAGCTTCGCTCAAAGATGAAAGAGAAGCTGCTGCTGTCACTGAAAAGGAAAGAGAAGCATCTTCCGGTGCCTCTTCTCAAACTGGTAACGAATTGCCATCTTCAACTGACATTTTCCACTGGAAGGATCTTACTTATGACGTTCAAATCAAGAAAGAAACTAGAACTATTCTTAACCATGTCGACGGTTGGGTTAAACCAGGTCAACTTACTGCTTTGATGGGTTCCTCCGGTGCTGGTAAGACCACTCTTTTGAACTGTTTGTCTGAACGTGTTACCACTGGTGTTATCACCGACGGTCTTAGAATGGTCAACGGTCACTCTCTTGATTCTTCTTTCCAACGTTCTATTGGTTACGTCCAACAACAAGATTTGCATTTGCCAACTTCTACTGTTCGTGAAGCTTTGAGATTCTCTGCTGAATTACGTCAACCTGCTAGTGTTTCCCGTGCTGAAAAATTCGAATATGTCGAATACATC
This sequence comes from Hyphopichia buzzinii, assembly GCA_030556945.1. Lineage (NCBI taxonomy): Eukaryota > Fungi > Ascomycota > Pichiomycetes > Serinales > Debaryomycetaceae > Hyphopichia > Hyphopichia buzzinii. The sequence goes on along the minus strand of JAKTUZ010000006.1, from coordinate 232,655 downwards.
ATCGATCTTTTGGAAATGACTTTATACGCTGACGCATTGGTCGGTGTTGCTGGTGAAGGTCTTAACGTTGAACAAAGAAAGAGATTGACCATTGGTGTTGAATTGGTTGCTAAACCAAAACTTTTGTTGTTTTTGGATGAACCTACCTCTGGTTTGGACTCTCAAACTGCTTGGTCTGTTTGTAAGTTGATGAGAAAATTGGCCGACAATGGTCAAGCCATTTTGTGTACTATTCATCAACCTTCAGCTCTTTTGTTGAAGGAGTTCGATCGTTTGTTATTCTTACAAAAGGGTGGTCAAACTGTTTACTTTGGTGACTTGGGTGAAAACTGTAACACTTTAATCAATTATTTCGAGAAATACGGTGCTCACAAGTGTCCAGAAGAAGCTAACCCAGCTGAATGGATGTTGGAAGTTGTTGGTGCTGCCCCAGGTTCTCATGCTAACCAAGATTACTTTGAAGTCTGGAGAAACTCTACTGAATATGCTGATGTTAGAAACGAATTAGATCACATGGAAAAGACTTTGGTTCAACTTCCAAGAGAAGACAACCCAGATTCTCACAAGAAATACGCCGCCTCCTTATTGAAACAATACCTTTTGGTCACCAAGAGAGTCATTGAACAAGATTGGAGAACCCCAGGTTACATTTACTCCAAGTTTTTCCTTATTATTTCTTCGTCTTTATTCAATGGTTTCTCTTTCTTCAAGGCTGATACTTCTCAACAAGGTTTACAGAATCAAATGTTCGCTGTTTTCATGTTCTTCATTCCATTGAACACCATTTCCCAACAAATGTTACCATACTATATCCGTCAAAGAGATGTTTATGAAGTCAGAGAAGCTCCATCGAGAACCTTCTCTTGGTTTGCTTTCATCACCGCTCAAATCACCTCCGAAATTCCTTTCCACATCGTTATTGGTACTATTGCATTCTTCTGTTGGTACTACCCAGTTGGTCTTTACAGAAATGCCATGCCTACCGATGCCGTTAACCAAAGAGGTGTTTTGATGTGGATGTTGCTTACTTCTTTCTTCGTTTACGCTGGTACTCTTACTCAAATGACCGCAGCATTCAACGAACTTGCCGACAATGCTGCTAACTTGACCATGTTGATGTTTACCATGTGTCTTAATTTCTGTGGTGTTCTTGCTGGACCAGATTTCCTCCCAGGTTTCTGGATTTTCATGTACAGATTGAATCCATTCACCTATTTGGTTCAAGCCATTTTGAGTACTGGTTTGGCCAATACCCATGTCAGATGTTCTAAGACCGAATTATTGCATTTCGACACACCATCGGGTAAGACCTGTGCTGAATATATGTCTGGATACATTAGTCAAGCTGGAGGTTACTTGGATAACCCTAACTCCACCACCCAATGTCATTTCTGCCCAATGGACTCCACCAATCAATTCTTGGAAAGTATCAACTCCAAATTCAGTGAAAGATGGAGAAACTTTGGTATTTTCGTTGCCTTCATTGCTTTCAACATTATTCTTACTGTCGTTTTCTACTACCTTGCCAGAGTGCCAAAGGGTAACAGAGAAAAGAAGAAGAACCACCAATAAATTAATTCCAACTTATAAAGTGCTAATACCGGTTAATATAATAATATAAATAGTATAAAAATATGATTTATAGAAGAATTGTAGAGCAGATTTTTGAATCTACTTACGACTGTAACAAGATGATTATTACCAAAAATGTTTGAAATGTTGGCAATCGGCATGTGAGAATCAAAGATGAGATGTAGAATATCGTTTCCTAAAGAAAGAGATATGTGTACCTCAATACATATGGAGTACATGTACGACTTTTTATGCACTTAGCATGAAAATTCGATGATTTTGCTAAGCCAATATTCGTACCACAAACAAGCTAGTTGTCACAAATTTCAAAAGCCTGATACGCAAGAGATACAGTGTGTAGCAGAATCATTGTATCTTGAAGATCTGTTGAATACAAAATGCAATTCTTTCAGTCTCTCTTAGAGAAACGGAGTACAGTATTTTGGTAGGACAAAATAATCAACTATTAAGAAAAGTACTTTTCAAAGTAGCTGATGGACTATAAAAATCATAGACTTTAATGTGCTAACAGGTTTATTTTCTCTATAGCACCATTATACCATCTCTCTCGAACCATTATACCATCTCTCTCGAACCATTATACCATCTCTCTCAAACCATTACACCATCTCTCTCAAACCATTACACCATCTCTCTCAAACCATTACACCATCTCTTTAGGATCAATGGAACAATGAAAAGTCCATTTTCAGCAGACTATTTATAGTGTCTAGTGTAATGTCTAATAATATTTGAAAAGTGTTCGACGAAAACTTTTATACGAGATCTTCAAAAGCCAAAGTGAAATTTCATACGCCTGTATATCTAAGTGATGTTCATCAATCACTGCATATCATCACATCAACCTCACACGGTCCACTCACACGGTCCACTCACACAGTCCACTCACACGGTCCACTCACATAAACCACTCACATAAACCACTCCAACACAATTCACCATTCGGCCAACCACTCACGCTACACGCATTTGTCATGACACCATCATCGATGTCAATCTCGATGCCCCAAGCATCTCAGGAACACTCTAAATTAGTATGGTGCAATATGTACAGTTTGCAATTTTGCAGTCATGAGACGAGAAAAAATCATGCCATGAGTGCGAGATTTAAGTATAAATTCGCCAAAAACACTTCTTTTTTATTCAAACATCCCCAAATATCGAATAACCCACCAAAAAACCAACGCAAAGGCCCATCTCAATTGAAGTCTACCACTACAAACAACACCACGACGAAACTACCACCCCAAATAATTGAATATGGTGGCACAGGAAGATATCCATAACGAAGCGTACCCCATCCGCGAGAGAATGGAAGCATTGGTGCGGTGGAAACAACAACAAATCACCGACGGAATAGCCGCCATCGACACGAAAACCTTCCACACAGACCTGTGGACCCGTGCCAACAACGGTGGCGGTGGCCAGAGCATGGTGCTCCAAGGCGGCACCACATTCGAGAAGGGCGGTGTCAACATCTCCGTGGTTCACGGGCTGCTTCCGCCGGCCGCCGTGGCCAGAATGCGGGCGGACCACTCCAATCTCCAGGCCAGCGCCGACGGCAGCGTCGACTTCTTCGCGTGCGGCCTCTCGTTGGTGATCCACCCACACAACCCCCACGCTCCAACCACACACGCCAACTACCGTTACTTCGAGACCTCTGACCCCCAGACAAAGGAGGTGCAGACCTGGTGGTTTGGCGGTGGTGCTGACTTGACGCCCTCGTACTTGTACGAGGAGGACGCCCGGTTGTTCCACACCAAGCACAAGGAGGCGCTTGACAAGTTCGACGTGGAGTTGTACCCCAAGTGGAAGGTTTGGTGCGACAAGTACTTCTACATCAAGCACCGTGAAGAGACCAGAGGCATTGGGGGCATTTTCTTCGACGACTACGACGAGAAGCCCGCCGGAGAGATTTTGAAGATGGTGGAATCTTGTTTCGATGCTTTCTTGCCCTCTTACGTGCCGTTGGTGGTCAAACACAAGGACGACGCCTTCACCGAGGAGCAGAAACAGTGGCAGCAGATCAGACGTGGCCGTTACGTCGAGTTCAACTTGGTTTTGGACAGAGGCACCCAATTCGGGTTGCAAACTCCTGGGTCTCGTGTGGAGAGTATCTTGATGTCGCTTCCTGCCACTGCTTCTTGGCTCTACGACCACCATCCAGCCGAGGGCTCGGAGGAGGAGAAGTTGGTCAAGGTGTTGAAGCTGCCCGTAGACTGGATTTGATAGAATGAGTACCCAGTCGAAAGGAATGGGTAGCGGTTGTGCCTGGTTTTCCTAGACTAATGAACATTACGACTGACTGAGTGTGAATGTAGGCGTTGATGAAATCATTTGTATAATGATTGAATGAGGCTGAATGGGCTAGAGATGTAAAGAATAATCGAATGAGACTTAATGGGCTAGAGATGTAAAATGAGACTTAATGGGCTAAAGATGTGTGGCACCGTCCCTTTGCATTCTGCTATGATCATGTTAATAGATATGAATTATTGGAAAGTGTAAGTTATGAGTTGTCATTTGGTAATCTGTGTGGATCATCAAGCGGTGGGTCAGCGAAATCCAACGGCACAATATAGCAGATTTATGTGATTTGCTTGATCAAGCGTCGGCCCATGTGTCTGGTTATCTGGATGTTATCTAGTACACCCAGATATTTTTCGTGATACCATAGCATCGGTTTTCTTGTGAAGTGTCTAGTTTTACATGGAGTATTTAGCCATATAGTGTAAATGTGGCTTTGCTCTACGGTCAGTCCAGTTTATCTAGCATCACCGATGTTATGGGAACATAAATCTGTCTAAAAATGAAATTTTAGTTCTAATTATTCAGGTATTCTATATCATTCAGATTATCTCCAACTCAACATGTATACTCTGCTATTAGCTTAAAATTGATAAATTTATAGCACGTGTGATTTTTAACATATTCAAAGTATCTTCGTCTTGATCGACACATTTACACTCCGTAGGGTCAACGTATCTTGCACTGGTGAACATCTTTATAAACCATTTCTTCAATTAAATTCTCAACATATCTTCCACTGGTTTATACTCTTTTCAAACATATCTTCTACTAAATATTCCACATGCTCACTGGTACATCTTACCCTTCGTCCGTATCTTCAGCAGGATATTCAACCGTCTTCATTTCTTCTGTCTTCCGTGCCTCAATATTCGTGTATAGTCTATATATATCCATCTCCTATTATCATCGTCCGTATATGCCTCATATTTTCTACCAACTCCTACATCTTCTTCATATCCCGTCTTCTATATATGACTCATCTTCTACATATTCACACATCTCCTATTCACACATCTCCTATTCACACATCTCCTATTGTCATCGTCCGTATATGCCTCATATTCTCCACGTAACCTTATATCTTCTACATAACCCATCTTCTACTTATCCCATCTTCTACTTATTCACACATCTCCTATTCACACATCTCCTATTCTCACATCTCCTATTGTCATCGTCCGTATATGCCTCATATTCTCCACGTAACCTTATATCTTCTACATAACCCATCTTCTACTTATCCCATCTTCTACTTATTCACACATCTCCTATTCACACATCTCCTATTCTCACATCTCCTATTGTCATCGTCCGTATATGCCTCATATTCTCCACGTAACCTTATATCTTCTATATATATCTCACATCTTCCATATATACCTCATATTTTCTACGTCTATCCCCTCGTAAATCCAACATCTTTCTAAATGCCTCAAAATTTCTCTTTTCGTCCAACATCTGGTATATATATTCCATCTCTTCCACACATCATCTACACATCCTCTACATATTCTCTCCATTGAAATCTTCCTCCCTTTCATCTTCTCCCTTCCAAATTGCAGCCAAATGGCAATGCTGGCTGTCAAACTGCAATTCGCGCAAAAAATCATCTCAATTACATTTTTCAGAAGTGAATCTAAAATTAAAAAATCAAATTCAAATTAAATTTAATTCTCATTTTTCTCATCTCAAAACTCAAATTGCCGCCTTGTTTGCTCTTCCTTCTACTTTAGTTGTACTAAATTTCAGACATCTTCTCCATTTATGCTTGGACTTCGCTAGCTGAATATCCCGCTACTATCCACAGAAGTTGCTGATCGAGCTTTTGCCGTTTTAATAGATTTCGTTCGCTGTGAAAGAAAACCTCGTGGCCTACTCTATACTCAAGTGAGCTCAAGTTATGCTTAGCCCCTTGTTTTGATCCAAACCCCTATTATTCTACAAACTCCGCCATGTCCGACGCTGAAAGCTTCCGCTCCGTCTCTCCCACCAGAGACATGATCACCATGGCCTCCAACACCGATGAAGTCTTGAACGACCACCGTCACCAGGCCCTGTCCTTGCCCATCAGAGCCGCCCAGGGCTCTGCCGTGGCCGACGACGACGATATCGCCTCCCCGTTGTCGCCCATCCCTCAAGGCGGCATCAGCCCACACTCCCAGTCCATTTCTCAGTCTCAGTCTCAGTCTCAGTCCCAGTCCCAGTCCCAGTACCAGCCGCACGCATCCCCGGCGGCCTCCGTCCCGGTCGAGGGAAGCCTGCGCCTGAGAGCTTCCGCTGCCGGCTCCTCGCTCCGCCCGGACTACGAGCCGTTCCACGTCCCCCAACAGCACCCAGCCTACATGAGCGACATGCGCAAAGACTTCTACCTCAGCCAGGGCCAGGACGACGACGACTCGCTGCCCTACATGATCCAGCCCAGACGTGGCCAGAGCGCTAGCACCAACCCAAACACAAACAGCTCCATCTACCACCCACAGCCATTGCCCTACAAGTCAGAGCTGCAGCGCATGGGCTCTGTTTCCGGACGCCGTGGCCGCAAAAATTCCAGATCCAGGTCCTTCTCCGAGCAAGTCAAACGTATCGCCAGCCGCGACGACGAGGTGCCCGAAGACAAGGTCACCGGGGCTTCTCCATCCGGGATCCTTCTCAACACCAGCCTGTCCAAAAAGAAGAACAGAAGAAACACCTCCGCCATCAACGACAACGTTGAAACCGACATTGCATCTCCGTTGATGAAAATAAAGACAAACGACACCCAAACCAGCGACAACCGTCACAGAAGAGAACGCCGTCTCCTGAAACTGCTGATTGACCTGGAGGCAGACTCCCATGCCTCAAGACTGTCGCAAGAAACAGAAGAAGATGTCTGTTTCCCCATGCTCCGTGAACACGTCCGGGTCAACGGCATCGATTTCGACGAAATCGAGGAATTTATCAAGGAAGAACGTGAAACTGCCCAATACATGAAGGAACAGCAAGCAATGATTGCCAGCAGAACTGCATTGAGAGTTGCCAGCAGAGATGTCAGATCAACCGGTCTGATTTCCATGCCACGCCCTTCAAACACGGCTTTAAAGTATACACCCAAGAAGATTTTGGAGAAATTCCGTTCCAACGTTGACGGCGCTCGTTTCGAAGACCTGAGTGACAAAACTGATCACTCTGATGAGAAAGCCGAATACGACAAGGAAAAGTCAGACTCTTCCACCATAAATGAACCCAGTGACCACGACAGTGCCTCTGAATTCGTAAAATTCGGTGGAACGCGTATCAGTGGTCTGTCTTCATTACCAGATAGATTTTCATTCTTTTCGCTGGAATCAGAGGAAACAGTACATGCCCCAGATGTTCCATCGTTAGTAAGACCAGGACAAACCGTCAAAGATCTCTTCAGAAACGGCGAAAGCACCTGGTGGCTTGATTGTCTGTGTCCAACAGATGCAGAAATGAAAATGTTGGCTAAAGCATTTGGTCTCCACCCTTTGACAGCAGAAGATATCAGGATGCAAGAAACTCGTGAAAAAGTCGAATTGTTCCGTTCCTATTACTTTGTGTGTTTCCATACCTTTGAATCTGACATTGAAAGTGAAGATTACCTCGAACCCATCAATGTTTATATTGTTGTTTTCCACGACGGGGTTCTTACATTCCATTTTTCGCCTATTTTGCATCCCGCCAATGTGCGTAGAAGAGTTCGTCAATTGAGAGATTACGTGGATGTCAGTGCCGACTGGTTGTGTTACGCAATGATCGATGACATTACAGATGGGTTCGCGCCCATCATTACAGGTATTGAATACGAGGCAGATGCCATTGAGGATTCCGTGTTTGTTGCCAGAGAGTTGGACTTCAGTAATATGTTACAGCGTATTGGAGAATCCAGAAGAAAAGTCATGACACTCATGAGACTCTTGACCGGTAAAGCGGATGTCATCAAGATGTTTGCCAAAAGATGTCAGGATGAAGCAGTTAAAGTGGCCAACAATCAACAATCGCATCTGAACTTAAATAACATGAGTTCGGGAAGCGGACACGGAACGCCAATTCCAACCATGCATATTTTCAATCATCAAGCCCAGCCTGGAATTCAAGGATCTGGTATTGCTCAGCCTAGAGCCGACATAGCATTATATCTTGGTGATATTCAGGATCACGTGGTGACTATGTTCCAAAATCTTTTGGCATACGAAAAGATCTTTTCTCGTTCCCACTCCAACTATTTGGCACAATTGCAAGTGGAGAGTTTCAACTCCAACAACAAGGTGACAGAGATGTTGTCCAAGGTTACGTTGATCGGTACCATGATCGTTCCGCTCAACATTATAACCGGGTTGTTTGGTATGAACGTACGGGTTCCTGGTGAAGGTGGGAAAAATTTGGCATGGTTCTTTGGTATTATCGGAGTGATGATTTGCATGGTTTGTGGATCGGTTGTTTTTGCCAAATTCTGGCTCAAGCAGCTCGACGAGCCCGCTCCACAAGGAGGAAACAGTACTCGCCGGTCCATCAAGAGCTTGGGGCTCAAGACACGCAACCGTACAAGGGATGCAGCCCGCTCGATTCTCAGCTTCCCCAACAAGTACGAGTGAGGAATTAATGGAAATGAGAGGTGTTGAAGAGGATGGCTGTAGAGCTTGATGCTTGAACAAACCGATTACGAGTCAACAGATATCAAGGCTCTGATTATCATTAAACACCAATAATCTCCACACATCAACTATCCGATTGATTCAGTCAAAGTTACTTATCCGATCCGAACCTCCGAGCACTTATCCGAAGACATTCTCCTGAAGACATTCTTCCGAAACCATCTTCTGGAACTATCCTCCGAAATCATCCTCCGAAACTATCTTCCGAAATCAATTAACCTCCGCATTCTATCGGGCAAAATGGATGCAAAATGTGTGGATTATAATTCGCACCAAATTTCTCATACTGTGGCACGATTGCAAATTTCACCAGATCAGGCTTATAAATTGCACCGATCCATCGATTGTCAATTGCCCATCACCAACAACACCAACACCAACACCAACACCAAAATGACCAAGCCCAACTTTCTCGTGATCGTTGCAGACGATTTAGGGTTCACGGACCTCGGCAGTTTTGGGGGAGAAATCCACACGCCCAATCTCGACAAGCTAGCACTGAAAGCAGTGAGATTCACGGACTTTCACACCGCGTCCGCGTGCTCTCCAACGCGGTCAATGCTCTTCACAGGCACCGACAACCACATTGCTGGCTTGGGCCAAATGGCCGAGTTTGCCAGACGCCATCCCGAGAAGTTCGATGGCCAGGCAGGATACGAAGGCTACTTGAACGACAGGGTGGTCAGCTTGCCCGAGATTCTTCACGACAGTGGCTACTATACGTTTCTCTCTGGCAAATGGCACTTGGGGCTTCTCGAGGAGTACTGGCCAGTAACCAGAGGCTTTGAGAAATCATTTTCCTTGTTGCCTGGTGCCGGGAACCACTACAAGTACATCCCTGACAGGAAGAGCGAAAAAGACCAACCTTTTCTTCCATTTCTCTACGCTGAAGACGGAAGAGCCGTCGACGTCCACAAGGAGTTGCCTGAAGACTTCTACTCCACCAATTTCTTCACCGACAAGGGCCTCGAGTTCATCGACAGCCCCCAGCGGGCCGGGCGGCCGTTTTTCGGCTGCTTGACCTACACGGCACCACACTGGCCGTACCAGGCGCCCGAGGAACGTGTGGCACGGTACAAGGGCCGGTACGACGCGGGCCCGGGCGAGTTGAGGAGACTGAGGCTCGAGCAGGCCTTGCGGGCCGGCGTGGTGCCTGAAGGGACGCCGCATCCTGTGACCAGCATCCACAAGCCATGGGCCGAGCTCTCAGCCCAGGAGAAGGCGGTGCAGCTGAGAATCATGGAGGTGTACGCTGCCATGGTCGAAATCTTGGACGAGAACATTGGCCGCGTTATCCAACGCCTTGAAGAGTCCAATGAATTGGACAACACTTTGGTGTTGTTCATGTCCGATAACGGTGCAGAAGGTATGTTGATGGAGGCATTGCCTTTGCGTATCGCCAATATCCAGAACCACATCGACAATTATTACGACAACTCGTTCGAAAACATCGGCCGCGGAAACTCCTTCGTCTACTACAACGACCAGTGGGCGCAGGCGGCCACGGCTCCGCACTCCATGTACAAGATGTGGAGCACAGAGGGCGCCATTGTGTGTCCGTTGATTCTCCATTATCCACCATTGGTTGCGGCCTCCCAAAAGTCCGGAAAAGTGGCTCACGCTTTTGCTACAGTCATGGACATCTTGCCCACCATCTTGGAATTAGCTGGCGTTGAACATCCGGGCTCCACGTACAAGGGCCGTGAAGTTGCGGTGCCAAAGGGAAAGTCTTGGGTGGATTATTTGAAGGGAAACAAGCAGGAAATTCACACCGAAGAAACTGTCACGGGCTGGGAGCTTTTTGGCCAGCAGGCCATCCGAAAGGGAAGATTCAAGGCCTTGTTCATCCCGAAGCCATTTGGCAATTCTGAGTGGCTGTTGTACGACATCCGGGCGGATCCTGGAGAAACCAAGGATTTGTCTGAGTCTCATCGGGATAAATTGGACGAAATGCTTGCTCATTGGGCAGAGTACGTGGCAGAGACCGGACTCATTGAATTGGGATCAGACTTCTTCGAGCACGAGAAATTGCATGAAGAGGACACTGTCATTTACAAGGTCGTGGAAGTGTAATTGACTCGAATTTTGTGAATTTTGCAGCCCAAATTTGGTTGCAAGTGAAATGAATACTTTATAGCAATAAAATATAAACTAAGATGTTATGTAACAAATCTTTGATTGTCTTTGAGGTGAGTGTATGAGCGCAAGTGTTGTGTTATATACTAGAAAAATGGAAAGATGCTTTGATTTTCTATTTTTGATACTATGATGGGAAAGATTAATCGTTAGAGCAAACGACATAATTTGCACCCATTCTAGTTATCATCTAATTAACTATTCACTATAAATCTGACCAATCTCTAAATCTGACCCATCTCTAAATCTGACCCATCTCTAAATCCAATATATCTGGATCCACTATATCGGAATCGCTAACACTGAGCTTATTTTTTCAAATACAGTTATACAGCTTCTCATACAGATTAGCACTCATTCACTATGTAACACATACATTCAACACATACTGATGACTTCTCACAGATAACATCCTATATACATCACTTCTTTCTCTTCTTCTTGGAAGGCTCGTCCATAGGAATCCATATCTCATTGTCCTTTTCACCGTCCTGGCGTTTTGGCCCTTCTTTATCGTGGAAAACCTCTTTTCTCCATTGTTGCAAATGCTTCTTCTTGGTAAACTTTCTCTTGTCTTTGAGGGCTTGCTCTTTAGGTCTATATGGAGCAAACTTCTTGATACCAATGTACTTGTTCAAGTCCTTGTCGTCGGCCAACAAAATATCCCGCATGGACAACCCAAAGGATTCGGGTGAAACATCACGGTACTTGAATACAAGCTCTTCTGGCTCCTTGGAACGTCCTCTCTCTTCTTCAACTTCGTCGAGAATCTTGAGAGCATTGGATTCCACGAGCTGGAGGGCCTTTTCTCTGAGCGACTGCTTTTCTTTCTTGGATGCCTTCTTTGCTTTGAGTTTTTCCTTGATGCTCTTCTTACCTTCACCTTCTTCTTCATCTTCATTTTCATTTTCATTTTCATCTTGGTCTTGCTCTTCCTCGTCATCCTCTGCAGCTTCTCTCTTCTTTTCGTCGTTGAATTCAGCCATTATCTCGTCATCGTCTCCCCATTCAGGTTTTTCCATTTCGTTTCCATAGTACTGCTCATCGAAGATTTGGGCCATTTTATCATCCCAGTCGGCATCGTCGAAGTCATCGTCCATCAAAGAGTCTCCGAAAACTTTCTGAATGGTTTCGTCGCTCACTTCGTCTCCCACGGCCTGTTTGATCTTGCTGAGTCTATCCATGACTTTATTCAACTTTTGGTTCTTCTTCTTCTTGATGGCTTCCTCTTTCTCTTGTCTCTCCTTATCCTTGGCCTCAAGCTTTTTGTCTCTTTGCCTCTTACGAGAGTTTGTCTTTGATCTTCTCAATGTAGCTTGGTTACGGGCATAAGATACAATTTCTGCAGCATTTGGATCTTCGTATCTGAAGTTGTAAGCTTTCTCAAAGCTTTCCACAGCATCATCAAAATCTTCTTCATCATCCTTGTCTATTTGGTCTAGATCTATCACCTTGTCACCTTTCTTTGGGATCCATGCTTGATTATCGAGGAATGCACTTAAGAATGCATCCTGTCCCTTTTCGGGATTGGGTAATGCCAAAGGTTGCTCCTTTGGCTCATTGGACGATTCTTTCTTCTTCAAGAAATCTTCTTCGTCCTGGTCATCATCTTCTGCGTCATTGAATGCATTTTTGATGTCGTCTATCAATTGGTTTCTTTCTTCTCTTTCGGTCACCACAAATGGTTTTTCACCATCCACTGTTCCGTACTCATTTTCTTCGTCTTCTTCCTTGTATCCACCATCAAGCAAGTTAAGCCTATGGTAATCTTTCAAGTAGAGGGGCTTTTCTTTGACCTTTTCTTTGAATGCTTGATCTTTCTCAGGATCTTCGAAGAACTTAACGTTTGGGTCAAGGAGCTTCTTTGGATCGGTTTTCAAAGCGTCCAAGACCTGCTCAATCCCTTTCTCGACGTTTTCCGTGATCAATTCACCATATTCGTCTTCTTCTTCTGATGAACTGTTGTCTTCGGAATCATCGTTTAACACCACTTCTTTGGGGTCGGTTTTTTGGGTTTCAACTTCGGTCTTTTGGGATTCAGCTTCCACGACTGGGACCTCAGCGACTTTTGCTTCGGCTTCTCTGGCTTTCTTAGCAGCAGACTTCTTTCTGGCCATTTTAGCGTTGTATATTGGTTTGTAAATTAACCACCATATCGATTTTTTTGTGATGAGATGAGATTATTTTGTCAAATGCTTACGTAATAATAAACAACTCTCCCATACTTTTTGCGACATCTGCTACAATCATTTGACTAATACCGAATAAATAGACTATAACTTAGCAGGGTCGTTCCGAAGAAGATCACCTGGGTATTCCACGGCACCACGCTGCTGGTACCACCACACGTAGGCCATTTCACAGCGATTTAGGTCCAAGTTCTCGCTCAAAACCTTCCATAATCTGTCGATCAAAAACTTCTTTTCTTCCACATTACTGGCTTCCACCAACTTCCAAATCTGGTCGAGCCAATGTATGAATATGGACAATGGGATATACGGGACCAAGTTGAACACACACACTATGGCGGCCTCTCGAGATGTCTCGGGAACGGTCCGATGAGTGAAGTTATACTTTTTCTTCGATCCAGTTTGGATGAGATCTACCTTGATTCTGTCTTTTGGCTTCTTTTTCTTATTTCTGTCAACTATATCCACTGAGGGATGTGTCTTGTCATCGATGTGGCTCATGGTGGAGGATGCATCGATTTCAACTATTGGTTGTGCTGAGGTGAACGGAGCATCACTCTTTTTGATTGGAACCCCCGGTGGAGTGTGGTAACACTTGTCGTTCAAGAAGTTGAGCAACATTGGAATAGAATCAGGTGACGATGGATTCGAGAGTATCTTCTTGCCGAGGGTCTCGATGGCTATACTAAGTTGATTGGCCGAGAGGATCACTGGAAATTGTTTAACGAGTAGTTCCAAATAGTCGATCGTTCTTCTCAACTGAACCTCGTTCATCTCAGATTTGGAGAAGCAAACCATTAGGACAAAGTGGGCAGCTTCAATGAGCTCAGTATCAGCCAATGCTGGATTTTTCACGAGTCCTAAACATATCTCGAAAACTTCATCAACAAAAACGGGGTTTTTCGATTCCTGTTGCAAATAGTTCTCCCACAAGCCTAAAACGAACAAGACTTTACATCTGACTATATAGTTATTGTTGAGAACAGGCGCGTGCAAGTTGACCTCGTTGTAATTACCAATAAGGTAGCGAGAGAAGTTTTCAAAAGCGTTGAGGCTGTTGTTTTTGAGGGCAACTTCTAACGCAAGATAGTAGATGAAGTTGTAATTGTCAAAGCCACCTTGTCCGATGGAGAGTAGAACAAAGTGAATGTAGTAGAGCGAATGCAATATTTGGAAGCAATGATCTTTATATTCCAAGGTAACCGAGGACGAGCCGAAAGAGGGGAAGTATCGCAGGAAGAAGCCGTCAGCAGGGCGTGAGAGGAACCTTGTCATGATTCCCTGAAAGATCACCACTTCAGCAAAGAGAAAAGATTTCATGGTGAACCAGAAACTTTGGCCCAAGGCTCCAGACGAGCCAGGAGACGCATTGAAAGCAGAATTAGATGTGGTGGCGGCCAAATCTAGATTGAACGTCTTTATGGATGCAATGAGGTTAGCGACCAAATCGGAGGATTGCGGATCGTGAGGAAGTTGCAGGAGAAGTGACTCCAAAAGGAATGAGAGTTTGTTGATGTGTTTAACCACTGGACGCTGGAGGACGTTTTTCTGCACCGACTCTTCCAGACCCGATAAATCCATGAGAAAGAAGTTCTTGTAGAGCAAAGCACTGGAGGGCGAGCCACCGAAGACGAGCAGCTGCAAGCGGCGGATGACGAAGCCGCTGGAGATATTCTCAGTGTACACGGCCACCAGTTGGTCCTTTTTGTAGATGACGGCCAAACTGATAAGGGCGAGGTTGATGACGTCGTCGTTGTGAGTCTGTGAGAGCGTGAAACCAAGGCACTTCTTGAATAACGACAACGCCTTGGAGTCCCAGTTGCTGAAGAAAAGACGGTACTCTATCGGGTTGACGAAAGTGTACAAGTCGTCCCTCAAACCTTGGGACAACATGAGTCCGGCGAGAATGGGCAAAACTTTCCAGCAGTTTTCCATGGGCCTATACAATGCAAAGTTGGTGATTTCGGTGAGGATGATTTCGTACCAGGACTTCAAACTGAGCGTTGGCCGTGATATCTTCAATTTCTTATCAGTTATGAGCTTGAAGACTTCGATTATCGGATAATTAGCCTCGAAGGAGGGCACTTGGGCGCCATAGCACAAGGGATTGTTCAAAAAACTGGCAATAACCACTTTCAAGTTGTGTTCATATTTGACATAGGGAACATAGTGGTATAAGTAGCCCAAAATCTTGTTGATGGTGGTATCGGAGCGCGGATTTCGAAGATCGTGCACGAGGAAGTCAAGGTCCTGTGGCGCCTGCTTTCTGTAAGACAAGGCCAGGAAAGAAGACATGTCTGGGGAATAAATCACAAGTAGTTTTAGCGCCAGATATTTACCGAGGCAGATTTCTGGGGTTATTTCGTTGGTGTACGGGTGTACAATCAGGCCCATGCACCAGATTAAACGGTTCCTGCACACACGCAATCATGCCATATAAAATTTTTATTGAGAGCGGCATTGGCTGAAAGTGTACCAGTCAACAAACAGGTTAATTTGAACGGGTTGCAGTCCCACACCAGGCCCAAGACACATTACAGCCGTCCCTTAGCGACACGCAGACCCCGGAGGTTTTTTCCAGCTTTTCAACGGGCCGTTTTCACCGGATATCGTCCGATATTGATTGATGGACATGTGGAAGCCCAACCCCATTAAAAAGACGTGTCAGAACTTCGTGTTTAACATCCGGCACTTCAAACCGGCATCAAAGCGGCCGGCGTTTCGGTCGCTGAATCATCCTTTTTGCACGAATTCCCAGCTCCTCGAGGCGTCGTATACGAACTGGTTTGTCAAGACGTCCAAACAAATCCCTTCCAAGATATTCAATGACCTTATAGAAGGCCAGGAGTGGGCAGAAAACCACCAAGACGAAGATTCCAAGGGCAGATATACCCTGCTTTCGCCCGCTGCCACGTACATGCGCCAGATCAATCCCAATAGTGGTGGATTCAATGAAGTGAAAATTGAAGAAAACCATGACACATCCCGAGCTAATTATACGGAAACCGTCAGGAGGCTTCTAGCGAGACAGCAGTTCAAGCTGATTGCTGAAACGTTGGAACAGTATAAGAAGTCGGGCAACTACGTTTCATCCAGTCTCATCAACGAAATCATTGAGCATTGCACTTCACAATTAGAGAAATCCCCAGATTTGTCCGATTGTACCAACATAGAGCCTCCTTTCTACGACTCACTCAAAGACACCAGCATCACACCAATCTCTAGGCAATACTTGGCCCAGGTGCCGCATCTCTACCGAATATGTCGATTGTATGAGAAGTACTCCTTGCAAGACACCACATTCCAGGAAAACTACATCCGGTTGTGCTACCACATGAATGACGTGGCAACGCTCCAGCGCCTTGTATACACATATTTAAAGAATCTGGTCTACTCAATGCTGACCCTTAGCTACATAATGGGTACATATATAATCAACTACGAAGTGGAGTTCGCCAAAAACCTCTTCAAAAACATTATCAGCATGGGCCGTCCGCTCAAATCATCGCTCTTAGAGTCTGTGGTGGCACAGATGGTGAAAGTGGGCTCCATCTTCGAGAACGAAGTGTCCGTTTTTGAAAGTTGGACCGACTCTCCAATATGCGAGGCCCCCTCTCTTCCAGTCGTTGAAATGATGTTGAAGGAACACACCAGATACGCGAGAGCCGAAGAAATGCTAGAATTTAACAAGTATCTCGAGAAGACCTCGTACGAAGATAATTATCTCGTGAGAACAATCAAGTTGTTGACTGTCATCAAAAACAGGGATTGCCAGAGAATCAAAAAGACTGTCACACAGGAGGATTTGGAAGTGTTGAGTTTGATCTCCAAATCGATTTCCTCTGACGCCGATAGCTTACGGAGATTCTTTTATGAAATCCTTGATTTTGGTAAAAATTACGGAACGCCAGAGTTTATTCAATATGTTGTGACCCAAATGAAACAGTACAACGTCGAGTTCACCCCAATTTTTTACGATAAGTTGATTTCCTACTACGGACAGCAGGATAGATTCCTTACATTGTTCAAGTTCATCAGCAAGCTTTCTAGTTCCAAGCACTCCAATGATTTGGTTTCTCACCTCATAAGTCTTTACAAAGCGTACGTCGGCACATACCCTCACGGTGCAAAGTCATTTGACAGTCAATTTCGCAGTTGGGTTTCAAAATGTGAGTTGATTGACGAACAGAAGGATTTGATTCTTTCCAATTGCAATATTAAAGAAGTCAAATCGAACATCAACCCGTATGTTGCAGGCAAACTAATTCTCTCCAACAAGAAAAAGTATGACAACTACTGGGAGGAGATAGGAGTTGAGCGCAACCCACTTTCTGGAAAAGAATTCGACTACAAAGATCAAGTTAATTTCAGAGTTAAACAGGGGTTCAGAGACATAATGAGGAAGGGGATCAAGCCAGATTATTATCTACTAGAGAATACATTCAGAAGACTGAATGATCACAATAGGAAGTACATTCACAGCCTTGCAAGTACATTGAGGATGTACAAGTATCAAAGGAAATTGAAATTGCAAGAGCTTCAAATGAAGAACGCCTCCAAAGATGAATTGTTGGCCTTTTACTCCAAGTACAAGTACGAGCTCAGGTCAAACGAGAAAATCAAGTTTGGAAGAATGTTGATGAACAAATCAATGGTGGAAGAAGCCAACGAAGTTCTTGAGAGCATACCTTGCAATGACTTAGACGACAAACAAACCATGATGAAATTCGTATTCCTTTGCAGGAACCACGAGAGATCGGGGCAATTCAGTGAATTGGACAATACCATTAGCCGGTTTTCCATTGACAAGATTATATTGAGTCCTTACCTTTTGAAGCAATGTCTCTACATCGAGCCCAGAGTAGAGAAGAAGATCAAGGCAATTACCAGAGACTTGAACATAGCAGAAACTGACGAAGAGAAACAGAAACTCACCACCAGAAAGCAGCAAGCAGAAATGGCATTGAACAACTTGAGAGGATTCATAGGTAACGTCCAAGTCAGACTAGCACAGGACAAGAAAGACGTTGACACCAAGACGCAGGAGATGTTCAAATTCTTCGATAGCTGGATCACCCAGACTTTGCATGACCATGACGATAGGCATTTATAGATAGCATAAACGAACGATATTTCCAGCTGTAGATTTTGGAGAGATTGGAATTGATGAGGAGATTGTGTTAGTGGGTGGAGATGCGACAAAGACAGAAATTGACAAGCCGATGTTTTAAAAGGACAGTTGTTGAAGATATCAGACCGTTTTGTTGAACGGATATGTCGAATTCCGTTAATACCGAATTATTTGGACTTTTGCAGAGCTCGAATCATTAGAATTGAATGGTGAGTCTTATGAACTCTCGCTGATATAATTACAAGACTTGCGATTCCAAAAGTGCTGTAGTTGCAAGAATACCAGGATTTTCAAATGGATATTGAGTCAAGAGATTTTCTGATTTCAAATACCTTTCGAAATGGTTGTGGGACAATAGTCCTCTCCAAACACATTTATCTTGATTTCACACAAGCAATGTCAAACAAAACATCGTTCTGATTGCAAATGTCTCAGATTTGTTGAATGGCTGTTAAATCCATCTCATAGTCCTGCACACAAATATACATCATCAAGTGATTTGACAAGCGCCAGGAAAATAGCGCTACATAATTCTTCATCCATGAGCAGCGATATGAAGTCTGCGCTCTCGCGAGCGGTATGTGTGCAATGGTGCTGTTGAGCGCTACATTGTGGACCAACCTGGAGAGCTGAGCAATTACTAACGACGCAGGACGAGCCATCAAAAGATAAATTACTAGAATCCATATATTCCACTTTGGACTGCACCATATGCTCCGATACTATGCATGTTCCATTCCTAGCCTCGTGCGGCCACTCATTCTGCTACCTGTGTCTCAAATCGTGGTTTGAGACGAAGGTCAACTGTCCTACGTGCCGTAAAACGCTAGAATATCCGCCCATACTAAACATTGAATTGAAAGCGGTTTCTAACAACTTGACGGACTTGATGACGAGCAATATGGACGACGAGGACGCAGGGAAAATCAGAGAACAGCGCCAGGAGATGCAAAAGGAGTACGATGACGACTTCAAAGCGAAAAAGTTGTTTGGGGAAGCATTTTCTCTGGCACTCACGCTTATAGACAATTCCGACGGGGTGCCACGGTGCGGTAACTGCCACTGGGAGGCGCACGGGTCTGTGTGTTTGCACTGTGGGAGCCGTTTCCGTGTGCCTCGCGACGATTCGTACTACGACCTGGAGGATGGAGAAAATTATAACGAAGATGATGAAGAAATCGTGCTATACGGCCGAGACGAGGACGAGAACGATGTGCCCAACGAATACGACTCGGAAGATAGTTTCATTGACGCCAGGGGCATGTCTGACATCGAAAACGATCTCTCGGACAACTACGAAGAGCTTTCGCTGGGATCTTCACGGCCTGCGCTGTGGCAGGGTTTTGGCGGAGACAGTGATGAGGAAACACGGGATTTGGACCGGTTCGTGGACGGGCGGATGGAACGGTTCTTGCACGAAGAACACGAGAACGACGTGCAAGCAGCATCGCCGGTGCTGGTGGAAGATTACTCGTCGGACGAGGCACGAGAAATTGGGGGCGGACGAAGCCATCGAACGGTGATTTTGGTTTCCAGCGACGAGGAGTGAGATATTGGAATGGTTCTATTGGCACTGAATAGTGATTATGATGACAGGATACCACATGGAAGTGGGCAAGTGATGATTGTCTACCAATCATTGACTTTCTACAAGTGATCATTGACTTTTCACAAGTGAACAGTGATTTTACGCAAGTGATCGTTGACTTTCTACAAATGATCAGTGATTTCACGCAAGTGATCAGTGATTGTTCGTAGCGACTTGATGTCGGTCATGTCGAACAGCTCGGAGATCATTGTTTGAAAGCATGCTTTTATGTGCCAGCGATATTCGAAAATATCACTCTCGAGCTCGGTTAATCAAGCATGACCTCGTTTGATCAGTCATGAGTTCGAAGATAGCCACTTGATTATCGGCCAGGATTTTCCAGTCACGGTATCATGCAATCTCTGAAACCTACCAAGAGAGGTGATCTCGAGTGTCAATTAAAGTGTTCCAAGTGAGATAAGCCATGACTCCGAACGGCCTCAATTCACGCAATCAGACCGCCATTAACTCAATTACCTTCCATGGAAGAACAGATTTTACGGTCAGGTCTCAAATCATAGCCTAACTCACTTCATCGATTTGCTCAATAAAATTACGTGGACGAAGATTTTCTTCCAGTCATATTGAACATATTAAAAACTGAGAACATTGAATACGAAGAGTTCTGGAAAAGCCGGAAACCGTTTTTATCAGTAGGTTTGGGTGCCCCGATCGGTAGAAACAAGACCCTCCAAAATATCACGGGAGAAGGCGTTTCAAAACGGATGTGGTCATTACCTAAATCATATCAAAGCATAAAGTATATCCTAAATTGGCAAAAAGCACCTTCGAAATATGCCAAGTGGTTGTCGAAAATCAGCCATTGTTTTGGACACTTGATTTCAGATAACATTTGTATATCTCCAACCACTCCTTGAACTTGTACAATTTATGTAAATTCAAAGCAGACTTTTTGTAAATTTCAAACCAATAAACTCGAAAATTTAGACTTTTCCTTCTTGAGAAACCTTTTTATGGCTTTCAAGCAATTCACAATCTCACTTTCAGTACAACTTCGAATCAACCCTTCCAGCATTGCCAGCCATTGGAATCTAAATATACACCTTTCTTCTTCAATGACACATGCTTCACGTTCAACATTAATTTTGCAACAATTTACTAAATCACGTGATGAACCACGTGACAATTTTATGTGTCCTCACCAGAACATCAAATTAACAGCCAATTATTGGCTCGTTCAAAAGAAAAAATGAACTGATAAATTGTAAAACATCAAAAGTAAACTATTTATTCTCCACCAAAATGGACCCACAAAGAATCATTAACCTCCAGAAACAGTACCAGGCTTCCACCCAGAAGTTGTGGTTGAGAGGAAGATACTCCAAGTTTGTTGTTTTCCCATTCTACGCCTTGTTCACTGTCAGCACCGTCATGCCATTGTACTACACTGGCAGAGCTATTTTGGGTATCAAGGATGAGGAGTAAGGAAGAAAGAGGGAGTGAGGGAGAGAGAGAGAGAATGAAAGAGACTGAGTGTGTGAAGAGAGAATGAAAGAGAGAGAGTGAAGAGAGGCGATTTGGCGAGTAATAACGATAATGAGATTCGATGGAGACTGAACTATAAAAAAATGACTATTCATGACGATTCGTGACAGATCATGATGATTCGTGATCGGTATCGGTGGTTTTGGATTGGTACTGATAGTTCATGATCATTCAGGAGAATTTGCATCGATAATTCATTTTCATCGGACTTGGACTCTCGTGGAATGATCTCCACATTTGAACCTATTTCGTCTGGATCTTGCCCTTGAATAATCGTATTATCGTCTCATCTTTTTGGTATTTTCATCATCACATCAACCCATCTTGATCATCTCATCTTCAGATCTTCAATCTACAATCAGTTGATCTTCTCATCTTCTCGGTCTCAATCCTGGCCTCCCACCTTATCCTTATTATTTATCACAAATCTATCCTTATTATCTTATCTTATTCTATTCCATAGTCACTAATACAAAATTCTGTCACCTTTTGTAGCCCATCTTCATCTTTATCATGCCATTTTGATTTTTGATGGTCGCATTTTAAATTGTTGGGTGTGAAAACTGATTTTACCGCCACTTCTTCTTTTCAACAATCCCGCCAAAAATGGCTTCGTTACAGCTGTTGCCGTCCGAAATCATCAAGAATATCATCAGTTACCTCCCCCAGCTGGACATTGTTCGATTGGCTCAAACGAATTATGTTTTTTATCACCCGTGTTTGAAACAGCTTTATCGGAACATCTCCATTCAATTAGACCCGATTTTGGGCCCGAAACATCATAAAAACAACAACAAACTCCGCTCAGACCGCTATAGAAGTGACTTCATCCACACGGGCCTGTCTGCCGTGTACGGCTTCTCGTCCAACCGAATCCCACGTGAATCCCACCAGAAACTCATAGTTGCTCGCTTGAAATCATTGCTTCTCTCTATCTCGGTAAACCCGCTGCTAGCCATGCTCGTGGAAGAGTTGTGGATCGACGCTGGCGAAGGCCTGTTCTCTCCCGATGTGCTCAGCGCCATCAGAGACTTGTTGGACGCCATTTGCGCCGTGCCCAATGGCCTCCGCAAGTTGTACATCCCAGACTACCAGTTAAGACAGTCCTTGCGCTACAGACACTACATGGGCCAGTTGCACGGCTTGCAGTCGGTCATCGTGGACAGCTTCGATGACTTGTGCTCGGCGTGTGGCAAGAAGGAAGTGTTTGTTGCGTTGGGAGACGGTGCTAGTGCCAATTTCCTTCCGGAATCGCTTGATGTCGCTCTGTTACAGGCCGTGCAGTCATTGGTGCTCCCGTCAGATGCACGTAGCTACCAACAGACCATGGCAGTGTTGCACAAGGCGTACAGCACCACGCCGTTCGTGTTGAAGCCCCAAACGTTCACCGTGTTGCACACTCACGACGAGCCTTTCACGAAACCGGCGTTCCTCGATTTCGCCAACACCACCAGACTTCAGATCTCCGTGGGCTGCAACAGACACGGCGCCTGTGCGGTGGGATGCGTGGACGATTGCTTTGCAGCCGTGGACTTGTCGGGAAAACTCAAGAAATTGGCCATTATCCAGAACAGCGACGAGGAAGAAAACAACCACGCCAACAACGAGAAATGGGACATCACCGTGTTCAATTTCATCAAGTCCGTCGTGGAAAACGAACCCGTGTTGTCCTCGCTCTCCATCAGACACAGCGTGAAAAAAGGAGGAATGATTTCCGATGGCTATGAGGGAAACTACCTTCGCCGTATCGAGCTCTACGGCCATTTCCTCCCCAACTTCCTCTCCAACACCCAGAGAAAAATAGATCTCTTGTTGCCAAACTTGTTGTCCACTCTCTCCGTGTACGAGCCGGCCATGAACAATCTATTTTGGAATGGCTGCAAATGCCCTCATTGTGAAAAATACTTGGGCTTGCTAGACGAGTTCTTGATGCACCATAAACACTTCCATTTCGCTCTGAAAACCTATAAAGACATCATCACCGTCAACCTAATTAACACCATTGCCGACTTGTTGAGCACCAGACTCGCGTACGACCAATTGTCTGGTGATTTGTACCTGCTTCTGCGTCCTTTGAAAAACATCGACTGGAATTTCCATACGAATAAATTCTCCATCCCGTTCAAATGCCTCAACTACAAAAACTATGAAGAAGCGGAATTCGAAGACGAAAGAGACCCTCAAGACGAAGAACTTTACTTTGATGCCGAAGAACACGATAACGATTGCAAGTTCTTCCATGCTGACGTTATTCTGTTCTATGATGATGTCAGTATATGTGTTTCCCATTACTTGAACAAGTTGGTGTTGAAAATGATCAACTTGGACAGGGGCAATGCCGAAGACATTTTGATCGGAGGCATTGAAGACGAAAATGACGGCACTTTCAGCTGCCAATTGAACAAATTGCTTTTGAACGGAATATCCTACAATTTCGACCAAGAGTTGAACGGAACCGCTTTCTTCGTTAACGTTTACGATGATCTAGACTGAAAAGAAACGACGATATGAACAATAGCCAGACATTCCTGGACTGAATCTTATTGACAAAGATCGGAGAAATTTTCTGTATTCAGTCGTGTTTTGATTGCTGAATACAGAAAATGCTGATTCTGGCAGATCCTTATGAATTACGAGCACCAAGATCATCAAATTAAAGTGATCTAGATTGGAAGCCGAGTGAACTGTGTGTTTTTCACCGGTATTGGATGGAAGTATGGATTAATGAATGAACTGTTTAATGACAAGCAGAGGGCGGGTGGAGCTATAGAATTGACTCTGGATTCGAGAGAATTTACAGAAGCTGATCGGGTTTATTGAATAAGGAACGAAGTACAGAACTCGAAGGAAGCTGTTCAATAACCAACTCAAAACGTAAGATTTACAGAAGTTGATCGGTCATACAACGGTGCAAAGTGAAATTCACATTTACGTTTGCAAATAATACAGGGGTTCTCGGATAAACCCTATTTTGTCGGAAGCTCTTCCGAAACAAAAGACAAAGAAAAATTTGAAGATTGGGAATGAAATTATGCCGTGCCCATTGAGCTACAGAGCTAAATTTAGTGAATTTCATTCTAGGCTGGGCACAACCCAATACGGTCAGGAACATACCGTGCAGTGAGTTTTTGGATGTAAGAATAGATGGCGAAAGTTTTCAAGATCCTAGAATTCTCGAAAGCACACACTCACATCATTTGATGAAATATTGAAGCAGGGTCTAGCCCAAGATTGGGACAACAGATATTTGCAAACCCTTGATTCACAATAGCTTTACTGAATAGGGATTTTAAACGATCTACGTGAACAATACAGACAGGCCCAAGTCTCTATTGAGTAATCCAAAGCCAGTCGCAAAACGACGCAAAAATAATAAATGGTTATATGCACAAGTAAATAAAGGCGAGATGGAGAATTAATTTTTCATCTATATGAAGGCGCATCTTGGGGCTTGGTCAGGGTGCTTACTTCGAGAGAAAGCGAGTCTTCCGTGCTTTAAAGGATTTGAGGGAGGTTTCCTTTGAAATGCTTTTAGGAACACCAACCTGTTATTTCACAAACGGCGGAAGCACTTAATCATTGGTATTGATGTTATCTTGTTGGCTTCCCAAAAGAGCGACTGTTTCACTTAAAAAAGTAGCTCATGCATGCGGATCTGTGCACACCCCCTTCTGAGGTGCAGGAACATGCATCCACCAGGACAATTTAATAGTGTGAATTCTCCACAACGTCGATTTTCTCTTTAGCCACTCGAGATTCTCTTCTTCCATACCTCTGCTTGTCAAGATGCTTACAAGTGGTAGAATCTTCACTGGTTTGGCATTAACGGCCATTGCGAAGGCCATCGTTATTGACACCGATACAGTCACTACTGGACCCTACTCTTTAAACTCAGATGGAGACATCACTGTGAACAAGGGCCTGTTCTGGTCCATTCTCAAGAACATCCAGAACGTGATTGACGGTGATGTTGACATTGAGGGTGACTTCTACATCACGGGCCATGGTTTGGAACAAAGTATGCATGTCACGGAAAGCACTAGACACAGTTTCCAAAATAAAGGTATCATCTCCTTTGACTCGCTAGATGTTGCTGCTCCTGCTGACTATGCGTTGATGTTGAGCTCCTTCCAGAATGCCGCTGGCGCGGAAATGTACTATGCTTCTTATGGTGGAAATGGTATTCCAACCATGACTCTTGACAGTAATGGCGATTTCGATAACAGTGGGTTGCTTACTTTCTACCAGAACATGTTGGGCACGTCCTATCCTGTTCCTGGAAGTGTCATAATCCGTGCTCTGCCAATTTCCAACGACGGTGCCATCTGTTTATGGAATGAAATTTGGCTGCAAACAAATGATATTTCCGGAGATGGTTGTATTGTCTTGAAAGAAGAGAGTTCCTTCACTATGAATGACTACAATTTCGACAGTGGCCAGACCATCTACTTGAACAGTGACCAGGCCACATTGAACGTTGGCAATCTCGCTTCCGATAAGCAATTTGACGTCGCAGGATGGGGTAATGGCAATGCCATCAGTTATACTTGGACTTTCGGCTATACATACAACGCTGACAGTGGTACTCTTGTGTTCAGCAATACCCAGGGAACCACAATAACCTTGAATGTTGGTCAAGGCTATGATGTCAGCCAGATAGAAGAGCAGACCATCGACACAGGCCACAAGCTTGTATACACTGGCGACGTTCCATCCGGATCCACTACACAATCTTGTCTTGTTTGTAAACCACCTCCACCCATTCCCGATGTTGTTCCCTCGTCCACCTCTTCTGCGGCTCCTTCTTCCACCGAGGAATCGAGCTCAAGTACACAGGAGTCTAGTACAGAAAGTACTACCGAGTCAAGCACTACCGAGTCAAGCACTACCGAGTCAAGCACCACTCAAGAGCCTAGCTCAACTTCTGAACTCCCCAGCTCAACTACTGAAGAATCAAGCAGTACCACAGAATCTAGCAGTACCACAGAATCTAGCAGTACCACAGAATCTAGCAGTACCACAGAATCAAGCAGTACCACAGAATCTAGCAGTACCACAGAATCAAGCAGTACCACAGAATCTAGCAGTACCACAGAATCTAGCAGTACCACAGAATCTAGCAGTACCACAGAATCAAGCAGTACCACAGAATCTAGCAGTACCACAGAATCAAGCAGTACCACAGAATCTAGCAGTACCACAGAATCTAGCAGTACTCAAGAATCAAGCACCACAGAATCAAGTACCACAGAATCGAGTGCTACAGATTCCAGCTCTACCCAAGAGCCAAGTAACACACCAGAATCAAGTACTACTACTGAAGAATCAAGTACTGTACCAACTTCAGGTCCAACTTCAGGTCCATCTTCAGGTCCATCTTCAGGTCCAACTTCAGGTCCATCTTCAGGTCCATCTTCAGGTCCATCTTCAGGTCCAACATTTGGTCCAACTTCTGAATCCACTTCTGAGCCAACATCTGCCGAACCCACTTCCGCTGAAATTACAAGCACTTTGCCGGATGTAAGTACACATACCGAGACTTTCACCGACCCAGGGGAAACCTCAATAACCGACACCATCACCACCATCGTTTCAGGATCAACAACCGTCCAAACGCTCACTCCAGCATCAACAACTTCAACCACTTCAAATCCAAATACTGTCACCACTATACCTGACATTACGACCACATTCACCGGCACAACTAACACTGAAAACGAACCAACGAACACCAACACCGAAAACGAACCAACCAACACCAACACTGAAAACGAACCAACGAACACCAACACCGAAAACGAACCAACCAACACCAACACTGAAAACGAACCAACGAACACCAACACCGAAAACGAACCAACCAACACCAACACTGAAAACGAACCAACGAACACCAACACCGAAAACGAACCAACCAACACCAACACCGAAAACGAACCAACCCATACCAAAACACATGTCACCATCACATCAGTCATTCCTTGTGAACTGGAAGGCTGCACTGCTGTGACAACCACCATCACCACTGATGTGCCTGTCAATTCAAAGGTGCCAAATGCCGTTGCATCCGCCACTGACACAGTTGATGTTTCTGAATCTCCGGGTGCAAACGAATCCCAGAGTAATGAAGCCACCTCCGTTTCCCAACCTAGCGCTAGTGCCTACGAGGGTGCTGCTTCCACAAACAAGAACACTGTCATCTCCTTGTTGGCAGTCATTTTGTCCGTACTCGTATAAACTTGTTACCATTAATAGAATAACATTTTAATTATAGAATGGCAAGCTATTTGTAGAACTTCCAATCCCAGAGTGACATTTCACTTGCAATCATGTAAACGCTAGAAATTGATAGTCAACACCAACAAAGCGAAAGGTAGAGTCAACAGAATGAGGATAGATTGTAGATCATTGAAAGTAGCAGAATGAAACTGGAGACCAATAGAAGAAGCAAATTGACAGAGTGATTTAGTTTTGCACCCAATTGGTCAGGAAAATGTCTGATTCAATATTGTCTGATCCAGTTTCCCCAACTAAAGTTTCAACTCCAATCATGCAGCTGAAACCATGGCAGGAAACGAAGTGTCATACTCTAAATGTAATACAAAGTCGGGCCGAGAAACTTTAATCGGCGGGTGAGCGGGCGAGTTCTAGCATGGCAGCCCTAAACGCATTGCCTGCTAAAATAAAAAGCTTAAAGTTTGAAACCATCACCGGTTAGGCAAGTCTTCCTTGAAATTGAATACTACAGGTGGACATCGCATTCGAACTCAATGTTAGAGTTACAAATGGGCATATGACTAAAATTTGGCATGTGGTTTGAGATGACAAATTCAGTTAACCCAAACTACATATAAATTCACTGTAAACGCATTGAAAGGGTCTTAAGGGTGCGAATCGAGGCAGCGACTTGCAACAAACAATTAGAAAAGGGACCCACCTTCCATCTTGGTTGAGATATTATAGTCTTTTAAAGATTTACACAGAGAAAATATTTTAAAACTGCCTGTTTGAATATGCCACATTGTCAAAATCTTAAATTGGTATACTGAGACCCGAGACAATCCACTGGCTTGACAATTAAGGATCAACGGTTGGGTTGACTGGAACAAGTGGTTGATCATGGCAATTAAGGGATGATGCTCAGATAAGCAAATTCGATTTGATTCAGATTTTGATCCAAAATGTAATTCCAATTCCAATTATATTGCATTGATTCCAATTTATACAATTGATTTATTTCAGTAGGTTCTCAAAATGGTTAAAATTGGCGAATCAAATTACACAAATCTCGAATCGCAGCTAATTCGGCATTCAAGGGTCTCGCACAAGATTAAAACTCTATCACTGCATACCTCTTTGACGCCATATTGACATTACCAATGGCTTGCCATATGGTTTCGGATGAAGTCAGCAAGGGCATACTTCAAACTGTGTTGGTACTGTACTGATTGAGCCTTCTTGAACAATTGTCAATCAATTATGAGAGGGGTTGCGAATTGTTGGGCTGCCTCTATTCGAGACTAAAGTTTGCCAATGGAAGGTCAACGAGCAAAATTGTGGCGCTCGCAGAACATACCCACATGCAAATTCACAAGGCTTGTTATTCTAGATTGCTGATATCCAAGGTAGAATGTAAAAGGCGTTTTCGAACTCGTAAACTAACGGTATCAAGTCGAATTGCTTTTGAATCTGGCAATAGTGTTGACAATTGAAACAATAGTGCTGTCGGTTGCACAGTAGACATCAGGGGAGCACGCAATCATGCCAATTGTTTTATGTTACTCATTATGATCCAATTTGGTACATGGTGATTCCACTTGGCTTTGGCTTAGACTTGAGTTGTTGCTCCAGGGAAGATATCCAAATTTGGAAGTACAATTATCACTTGAATTTATGCATGCCTGGTAAGTTTGAGTACATCCAAGATAATTATAAACATTTCGTAAATACTCTTTGACGGATAGATCCTGTGCTACGCCGCCAATTGACGCCCTTCTACATGTAATATTTTTCAAGGTGCCAAAATTCTGCCTATTGGCTTAGGCCTACACTTCCTTATCTTAGCAAATCAAAGTGCAAACGAAAAAAAATAACAGCACGGCATTTTTAGCTCAGTGTTTTTTTCCCGCATACGATGTCGCGTTTGACAATTTAGTAGAGAGCTAAAAATTTGGGATCGAGGATGCTAACTAGTGAATAGCTAAATCCAGATAATAGCTAAATCCAGATCGGGAAGAGAAGAGGTATAAGCTAGTCCATTGACACAATCCGAATTGAACCCGGGGAGGATCTCCCGCTTAACCTTAAATAAACCAACAATTGCAATTTCAACGACGTCGTTAGGTCAACACCTTTGGAAAATTGACTTTAAGAAGATACAGCCACCGAGCAGTAGAATCCAGTGACCCCAGATTCTTCAATTGGTGCTTGGCCCTTGGGCAACTTCGAGGTTAATTCAAGAATCGTTTAATTACAAGACGGCATTCAATAGTTACTCAAACAATAAAACGCCGCTTAAATTCAAGATAGCGTTAACAAGCCTGTACTTAAACTTGCGTAGTGAGACGAGGAAGGGTGCAGTAGTTTCAGGGATTGTTCAAACAAGAACTTGACGTGTGTAAGGTCTGTATATAATACTCCGTGCAATGTACGAATATGCGCTCCTTACAGCAAGGATATTTTTAAGAAAAAATCTCGACATGCATACGTGAAAAAATAACATTATGCGTTAGGATACCTGGGCGCTCACACACCCGAAAAATGATTGTTAGATACTGCATCAACAATACCCTTGACAAAACAAAAGGGTACATTGCCTCGGTATATGTAATATGCACATTTTGAGCCAACCTTATCCTGCTAGTATTATTTTAATGCAAAATTGTTTGCTAAAAAATGCCGGTCGATTCGTTCGCGAACATTCTAATCGTCAAAAATATCCATTTCCAATTGCCCCTATCTCAGTTTACAAACCACCCCACTACCATCGTGTCACTCAATTGCATCTCAGATTGAACCAATAACATAACCTCAAGATTTGTTCCACTCGTAAATATATAGAATTTCACCACTAGTTTCAAATCTAATTCCAATTTAAAATCCCGTTCCGTTTGCAATTATCAAGTCACCATTGGTGGTTTTCTTGTCACAGTGTGAAGTAAACACTACATCTGCACCAAGAACGCCCCACTTTATTTGGGCTTACATAATTTTAAACCTTGCACCCTTCGAATTGACGAAATATTTCCCCAAAAATTATTTCTAATATTTAGTCATTTTGACATTGGTTGTTAACTTTATTCAACTCACAACTTAAATTAGAAGCATATTTCGTTTCAATCAATTAGCCAGACTAGTTAGCTTTGTTTCAAACTTTCGTAATTGAGAACAAGACACTGGCTGGGGGAGAAAAAGAAATCTGAACTTCTCACAATTACCCTGCCTCATTAGGCATGTCGAAACCCGAAACCCACGTACGTTTCATCTCACATCGCTCGCATGAAAATTCGCATGAAGGGTTCCGCATCCAGTAACCTTGATTCCATTAGTAGCATTTAACCAATTAGCACTAAGTTGATTGACATATTATTGAGAATTGGACAAGGGTAAAACAGGGTATTCTCGTCTCATGCTAGTAGCCAAAGCCTCAATTGTAACAAGATTTGCTCCAACATCTAGCACAGTTGCCGTAGCTTTCAACTATAGACGAGTCGGTAATCTGTGATGTGCACCTAATACCCTCAATGGTTGACATTTCGATGGTTTTGTATGTGATGCATCTAAATTTGCTGTGCTGTTTCTATGCAAAATTGCAACCTCATTTCTTAGAGCAATTGATTATCCATAACAATTTCGTCACTATTGTAATTCTTGATTCAGCATCACCAATCGATGGACGGGATGGTATCCCTTCCATGACGATTCAATGCACACTAAAACATGTCATTGGAGTGCCTTCAATTGAGAACTGACTTTTGCTTACTCTACATTGTGAACTATTTTAATGACCATTTATATTGACTATCCCAAACATTTTTGAACAAGGTAAAAATACATTTTATATAAAGAAAAAAGAGAATTGAAGTGAACGCCGTGACTGATATTTCCAAATGCTTTAAGCTGCCGTCTTGCTCAACAAGTTTGAGTTTTTGAAGTTCAACTTACTTCTCTTGTTCTTTCCGTTGGTATGAGTCTTGTAGTGTTGCATGCAGTTGTCTTGTCTTGCAAATCTAGCATCACAAGTAGGCCAAGGGCAGACATGCTTTCTTTCACCAGTGTGAATTCTGTTATGTCTAGCCAAGTGTCCTGAAGTTGTGAAAGATCTGGAGCATGTTTTACAAACGTGCTTGCGTTTGGCATTCTTTGGAGTGGTATCGTTGCTTGGAGAGGCGAGGTGGTTTGATCTAGGAGTGGAGCTGGTAGAGCTGACTTCGGATCCTGGTGTGAATGGACGAACTAACAGATCGGTAGATGGAGGTGGAGTTGGAATTTCAATTGAGTTATCCAACACGGTCTTTGGCGAGACACTCAAGTTCATTGAATGTCTTTGATAAGTGACGTAACCTTGTGGAATTTGGGGAGATGTGAATTGGTTTGGTTGTTGGTATTGGACGGAGATGTAATGAACTGGTTGTGGTTGGTATGAGATGCTTGAAGAAGCTGATGAGTTAGGCGTAGCGTAGTAAGTTTGAGGTTGAGGGATAGGGGCTTGTTGAGGGGTGGAACAAGTTGATGACTTGTTATAGAAATCATTAGGCAATGGAATGCTAGTTAATAATTCATTGAATGATGGTAGTTTGGTGGGTTGTGGTTGTGGGTGCTTTATGTTATTGTAAGTTGGTTGAGTGTATGACATTGTAGACATTTAGTAAGGAACGTATGGGAAATATATGCTTGATTAGAGAATTAAAAAATATATCAAGATTCCTTGGGGGAAATGTCTTATACTTATATATCATCCGTTGAAGCTAAATTTTTAGGTGTAACTGATTAGGCTAATGCTAATGCCAATCATACATATGTAAAAAGTTACGTATAAAAATTATACATTGCATGCATGGGTAGAAAAATAAAATTACCAGTGGATCATAACCACGGCACTATTTTTTTTTTCGTTTTTTTTTTCGCATTTTCGAAGGAGCATAAGACACTTCAAGGTACAGGATACCTCGCATATCTCACATAGCGGGGCAACACATTATTTGATTGCCAACCAGTTGTTAAGGTCTCACGGATTTACACCTTCCTAACTCGGTAAGTGCACATAGGGTTAATTTACTATGGTTAGTTCCGATTCTTAACTGCATCATTAGCAGGCTTAGACTGACAGCAGCAAACATCGGACATTGATCGAGGTTTTGTTGTGCAATTGAGGTCATTCCTGCATCGCCAAAGTAATGCAATCTTGTGTGATTTAACATGTTCCATCTTTAGGCACAATAACCAAACAAATCCTTATCACCAGTAGACCTCTGGAGCACCCCAACCCATAAGAACCATAAAACTCTACACACTCTCTTTATGCAACAAACGCATAATTGAAGTAATACCTGATATCCTTTTCGGCATTTTTTCTGTTCACATTTGTGCAATTAATGCATTGCATTGCATAACCCTGTCTTTATTGTATAAATAAGGAACTGGTTGAGACGAACTGCACCCTACTTAGTGCCGTACTATAGTTTCCTATTGTAATCAGTTGTCTGCATTAGAGAATCTGCACATCCGTCTATCTGGATATGTATCGTCCGAATAAAATCCCCAAAACCTTAAATCAATTTGTCGGGACCGAAAAAAAAAGTCACTGACAATTGTCTGTAATAATTTCCATATTAGGTCATCTAAATATCTTTGAACCATTTCGCTTCGCTACTACTCCTTCGTCTGTACAACATAGCTAGCCATTATCCAGAGTTGATTCCTATTATCATGCTATTCAATATCAATACCTATAAGGGTAACATGGTAGTCCCCACCCCCTTTCTAGACATTAGGTTCTACTAAAGAATAGAGGATATAATGCTATTGAACTCTCTATTAGTATCATAATCTATTATAGCTGTACATTTGTTGACCAAGGATTGATCCAATTCAGATGATTGAAATTCGCCTTACCATTATTACAATTCAATAATGTAAAGTTAAATACGTTATCATATTTCAAATTCGCTACGGTACGCTCTCCAATAACAATAGCCAACAGTTTTGTCAAAAATTAATGTGTGATGCATCTCACATTTGTAAAAATGACCGTAAAAGGATTCAACATCTAAGTGGTAGCTGGAGCCGCGGTGAATTAGAGGACGCCATTAGCAAGTGGTGACCTGGGTGTTAAGTTTCGTTACATGAACTATTGCCATCCACTTGTTTAAATCTCAAAGTAACCTTAAATCTATATTGTTGACATAATAGAATATGCTTAAATTTCGTAATTGAAAAGGTTCGCGTGAGTGTGAAATCACCCATTACACAATCGGACCAAGAACATCTAGTTTGACTAGCAAATCTATGCTCAAATTAGGCTGAAATATTATCAGAAGAATTTTCTTCCAATAGATTGGTGTTTCCACAAGAGGCAACACCGGAATTGGATTTCCCTTAAAAATTAATGTATGCTCTAAAGGACTTGCAACAATTGAATTTCTATTTATCACACCATTTATTTAAGCTGTTTGTTCCAGGGTTGTTTCTTTTTAATTAATTGTATTTTTTCATTTCGGCGAAACTAACAAATCAATCGTGAGGCATTGAGTTAACAAAGTAGGTATATCCCCTCCTTTGTTGTCATTGTGAACTAATCTTCGGTTGTACCAATCGTATGGTTTCGATCTCCTATTTTCACCCTATTGCCCACTTAGGAGAAGGCAATGGCCGTGCTGAGATATGCACGCGTAATGCCATGTAAGATTGTAACGATTTTTACAAGTGCCTGGCATTACAATTTCGCATCAGCTCGGCTAACGGATTCGGTTACCAGTGAGGCAATTAGCATTGATTCGACGATTGGTCCCTGGCTCACGATTGCTATCCTTTTTACAGATGGCCCCTGGTCTACAATTGCATGTCCCGTTGTCGATTTTGAAGCCTGATATGACCTCGTCTCTCTATGGGTAGATCTCGTGGATTCAAAATTTTTATGATTATGCACTCCGGAGATCTTCCGAAGAGATTCCGGTTTATTTTTTACTATTATACCGAAAAAAATTTTCATGCACCTGTAGATTTGGAACCCCTAATAATCCGCATTCCCAGCAGCCATTTATTCACTTTACTAAATATTACGTTAATGCACCCGTGCAACCCTGTAAAAAGTGAACTGCGAGAAATAATCGCCCCCATGAAAAATAAATAGAAAATAGTCTAACCCGTACCGCGTAATCACGTGGAATGGTTTGATACATAATCAATTGACCATAATGCTGAATTAAGTGATTGCAATAAATCAATCAACACCAGTCAATCATGTTAACGGCAATTGGAGCTAGACGTGCAAGCGTACCTTTCGTGAGGGCAGTACGTGGTATTTCCATCACCCAAAACCGGATGCCGGATCCGTCAGAATTCACTCCTCCTTTCATCCCATTAGTTTCTTCCAATGGTTTCCCAGGTGCCATTGGAAACACTCCTCTTTTGAGGTTGCCTCGTATATCTGAAGAGGTGGGCAGAAACATTTACGCCAAAGCCGAGTTCATGAATCCTGGCGGTTCAATTAAAGACAGAGCTGCGTTGTATGTGGTAAAAGACGCTGAAGAAAAGGGTCTAATCAAACCAGGTGGCACGGTAGTAGAAGGTACTGCCGGAAACACAGGTATTGGGTTGGCGCATGTGTGTCGTGCTAGAGGATACAAGTGTGTAATTTACATGCCAAATACCCAAGCTCAAAGTAAAATTGACACTTTGAAGCTTCTAGGTGCCGAGGTACACCCGGTGCCTGCGGTGGCATTTGACAACCCAGAAAATTACAACCATCAAGCCAGGCGTCATGCAGAAAGCTTGGACAATGCAGTGTGGACTAACCAATTCGACAATACTGCCAACAGACAAGCACATATTGAAACCACAGGACCGGAAATCTGGGCCCAGTTGAATGGAGAAGTTCATGGCTGGACTTGCTCAACTGGAACCGGAGGTACATTTGCAGGAACAACCAGATATTTGAAGGACATTTCTAATAATAAAGTGAAATGCGTTCTTGCTGATCCTCCAGGAAGTGTTTTGTACTCTTATATCAAGTCCGGGGGAAAAGAAATTGTTAGAGGTGGCTCGTCCTTCACCGAGGGTATTGGACAAGGTAGAGTGACGGAGAATTTGAAACCCGAGCTTGAGTTGATCGACGAAGCAATCCAGATCCCCGACGACAAATCAATTACCATGCTCTACAGATTATTGGATGAAGAAGGGTTATACTTAGGAGGTACTGGAGCCCTCAATGTCGTTGCTGCGGTTGAAGTGGCCAAGACTTTACCGGAAGGAAGCAACGTTGTGACATTGTTGGCCGATTCTGCTCACAAGTACAGTGATCGAATTTTCTCCAAGAAATGGTTAGAAAGCAAAGGCTTATACGAAGCCATTCCTGACCATTTGAAAAAATACGCTATTCTAGATTAAGTAGTATGTATTGCAATACCGTTTTGAAGCATAGACGAACCAAACAATTGTAAAATTATTTCAGACATGCATTTTATGTTTATGTGCTTCGTGCATAATCGTTTTTTGCATAACATCAGTTACTTCGATCGAGATCCTGCAATCGGACTTACTGCAACCAATAGTACGTCACTAGATTGTAGATCGATCCTTTTTCACTGCAGTTGTATTATTGTCACAATAACGACGCAGTGCCGTCCGAATAAACGTTATACTTCAAAGTGTTACTTTGCCTTTGGCACTTGTGCAGCTACGGAGCGTTTCACCTCGCAGGGTCTCTGAGAAAACTTTTCTGGGTTGCACACTACCAGCTGTTATGGTATTTATTACCGACCTTCATCTGCAGTCTGTACGTTTTTTTTTGTCTGCACTTATTTCTGTCGGCGCAGCATCACCATCCCGACATTTCTCTCCATGAAGTCATCATCTGTGCTACGGGTTTTCTCTGCGAAAAATAATGCTTACATCGAAGCATAACGGGCCCAAAAATCATGTAGCCTAACCAATGAAAATTTTTTGCATTTGCTGAAAGCAAGAGTTGCAAGAATCTGAAATTGATATTTTCAGAAAGCCGAAATGAAATACTCGTATCGTCGATGTTACTTCGGCATCACGGAGTTACCAGCACCTATTGTCAAAATTGTGCGAATGGAATACGAAGGGTCCGTAATCTCGGATTTATTAGACGCATCTAAATCTGAAACGGGGTTTTCAGGGCTGTAGGCGATGCTTAATTACGGACTGCTGTGAAGAAAGCCGTCAAAGTCGGAATACCACCTTCCTAAACGAAGCATTTCGTCATTTATGTGCTCAGCGCATTCACTTTCAAAGAGTAGGAAGGTTACAAATGCACCTACACTTACGAAGTATTGACGGAGCTTCAGTAATTCAGCTACGTATTCTTGTAGAGAAAATACTCATTGAAGTCAGTGGTCCGCCTTCTAGGATATTTTAACATCATACGAGTGCTGAGATATTTTCTCTCCATATCTGGATTGAGATGGTATTTTTAAACAACTTATGTTCTGCACAGATTTGGTCAAAATAATATGTCTACATTACGAAGGAAAAATAACGTTTAGCCGACATAACACACTGTCAGCTCCCAACCCAAAAGGCGGTTTGGGGTTTAGACCTTGGCTGGAGTTAAGCCCAAAGATCCGCCTCGTGTCGTAATGAAATGGACACAATTAATGCTTTCAACATAGAACTACAAACCTCTTGCGACGTAACTTCAAGGAATTCAAGAAATTTCATCTGTGAATAAACCTTGCCCTTACGTTATTGAAAAGTAATACACCTACTCAGGAGTGATGCTACATCATCTGGGGATTTTTTACTCTTTCACACTATCGTTCTGGCATTCTAGCTTCTGAAACCTGACTAGCTGCTAAAATCCGAATAGCAAAGGGTTTTCTCACGTGACCACTCAATATTTTTGTCTCAAATCTCTCGCAACTCGAATCGAATCGAACCATGTTCGACTCAAAGTGGCATGGGTCGTGTGCGCCTTAAAGAAGCTCGACTCATCGAAAAATACACCAACCTGCAAAAAAGAATTGAAAATGGAGGGGGAAATGCCTTTACAGGTTGTATCTCGGTAACCTGTAATGATGTCCAAAGCAAAAAAAATGAAAAACTGATGTATCGATTCAGCATCAACGGCAAAAACACATTTCATTGTACAAGATTCTAACACCAAATAAACAGTGGAATTTCAATAAAACTGCCTTAAACTTCCTGCTCGACTTGTGTATACTTATTAGAGAGAAAGGCTTCGAATTTGAGACATTCAAGTCATTTCTACTGACAAATACCCACCATTCCTTTCATAAAATTGCATCAGTCCTTATAAGTATTTAGGCTGCCCAACTGCATCATATCTGCATCTAAGCTTATAAATGGACCAACACATCGTACAAGCGGTGGAGATCGCTTTGAGCGGTACAGCTGATGAAGACTTAAAACATCAAGCATTTAGCTTTATCGAGCAAATCAAGTCAACTAAACAAGGGTTTCAATCTTGCGTGGATATTCTAGTGAAATCTGTTGATGACCCAGCTTCCATCAACGAAGGCTGCAAGTTCTTTGTCTGCCAAGTCATCGAGGAAAATCTCGATAACTTGGGTAATGAGGAGTTGTTACTGCTTACTAACTCATTATTTCAATATTTGAACGGTGTGGTGTCCAAAAACAGATCCGATCCCGTCTATTTGAAAAACAAGTTAGCTGGTGTTTATGGTAGCGTTTTCTCTCGTGTCTACCTTCAAATTTATCCTCGTTTCTTTCAAGACTTATTAGCGTTGATCCTGTCATTTACTAACACTTTGAGTTTGGACTATTACACACGCATAGTCATCGCAGTTCATTACGAAATCGGTGATAAATTCATTTCAAGATCGAAAGAAGATCACGATCGCAATACTTTATTAAAAGACGCAATTAGGGCTAACGATATGAACCAGTTGGTCGAAAGTTGGTCCAAGATCTTACAACAAAACCAAAGTCTGATCGTTAATGATGACATTCTCAATAACACCTTGAAAATCATTGGCCAATATATTGGCTGGATGGAAATCAATTTATTCATTTCGAACGACTTCTTGAGCACCGTCTTTCAATTTTTGAAATTTCCTAATGAGAAGAACCAAACTTGTTTAACATTAATGGAACTCATCTCGAAGAAAATGAAAGCTACCAATAAATTAGAATTGATCAATCTTTTGGACTTGACCAGTGTCATAACTACCATCAAGGATGACGATCTCGAATTCATTGAAAATTTATCAAAATTGGCAAACCAAATCGGCTTAGAACTAATCATTGCCTTGGAAAACGAGCCCGCCTTATTAGAATCAATTAATACTCAGTTCT
Source organism: Hyphopichia buzzinii (assembly GCA_030556945.1). Classification (NCBI taxonomy): domain Eukaryota; kingdom Fungi; phylum Ascomycota; class Pichiomycetes; order Serinales; family Debaryomycetaceae; genus Hyphopichia; species Hyphopichia buzzinii. The sequence continues at coordinate 194,030 of JAKTUZ010000006.1, read as the reverse complement.
TGAAATTATGGCCCCTTGTTCTTGATTTCTTAAGTCACGAATACGATGACGTTTCCCAACAAGTATTCGGCTTCATCCAACAATATTTATTACTCTGCAAAAAAGTCAATCTGTTATGTTCAATGGAACTATTGTCCACCTTGTTGAATAAAGTCATTATCAAGATGAAATTCGATGAAGATGATGATGGTCTCGAAACCGATGAGCAATTTATTGAAATTAGACAAAAATTGAAAACTTTCCAAGATACAATTGCCGTGTTGGCTCCCGAACTTTACACTGAAGCGTTACCCGTCATTATTGACCAATCCATTTTCTCTTCCCTCGATAATTCCAAGGCCAATAACTGGATTTCGGTTGAATTGGGTTTGTATCAATTAAACAACTTCGGTGACTCCTTAAAAAACAACCTCATCAATATTCGCAAGCAAGAAATTTACTCTTCGAAACCGTACCAAGTTTTCCAAAGCTTCTTGGTTCGTTTGATTGAAAACTCCTCCAAAATCTTGGGTGTGGGACATCCAAAGATTCAAGCTAGTTACTACGAATTCGTTGTACGTCATTATGGTATCAAGATGATCAATAATGAATTAACATTGAAGATCTTAGAACTGTTCACCTCTCAATATGGCTTATTCAATGAGTCAGAGCTGGTGAGAATCAGAAGTTGGTATTTATTTTTCAGATTCATCAAATTGACCAAGCCTTCAATCGATGGAGTCACTCTCGAAACTCTTTTGATGAAGATTCAACCTTTATTGGTAATTGAAGCTCAGCTTCCCACGAAAGATGAAGATGATGAAATTGTGGAAAATGGAATCTTCAATAATCAATTATATTTATTTGAATCTATTGGTTTGCTCATTACCATTATCAATAATAATGATTTAACACTTAAGTTAATTGACTTGGTTTTTCAACCATTGTTTGATAACTTACAAGCTTGCACCACAAGGGACGATAAATTAGTTAATCCTATTGTTCCACAGCAAGCTCATCACTCATTGATGGCACTTGCCACGATTGTTAGAGGATTCGAGTGTGAATCAAGCCCTGAGCTTATCAACAGAATCGATAACGCTGCACAAATTGTCTTATATACATTAGAGAATTTTAACAAATTTGAAAATGTTAGAGAAGCTTCAAGATTCTCATTTTCTAGATTCATTCCGATATTACAAAACCAATCTCACAGTCATTTGAGCAAATTCATCAGCATTATTTTGGCTACTGGAAATTTGAGAATCAACGAGTTGGGTGATTTCCTCAGTTTCATTGGACAGATTCTTCATCAATTTAGAGGAAACGATGGAGTTTATCAATTGTTGAACAATCTTTTAACACCAGTCATTAACAAAATCTATGAGACATTAGATATTGAGGACCTGTACCCTGATTTGGTTAGAGATAAGTACAATTTGAAGAAAGCATTTATGACATTCATAAGTGTTATTATTCTCAACAACCAGTCATCATTATTGATCACCGAGTCTAACAAGCAAAATTTCCCTAAAATCTTGACCAGTTTTGTTGAGTATGCTTATGATCTTTCGCAACCATCCGTTAGTAAATTGGCCATCACCCAATTGGTAAACTTCATCACACTTATAGGTGGTAACAACGGAAAGATCAATGATGCTAAGGACAAGTACAGTGAATCATTACCTGCCATTGAAGGAATCGATGAATTCCTCATGGAGTCTTGTGTCAAGGTATCGTTTGAAATACCATTTTCCAAATCAGAATTCGACATAAAAGATGCAGAATTTCGTAACATTGCTCAAGAAATTGCATCCTTGTTGAAAACCTACGAGCAACATCAACAAAACCAAGAGTTTTTGAACTTTTTGGTTAATTATTTGAACAACATGGGCATGAATCAAGAGGCCCTTAACGATCTTGGTTCAAATTTGGTCAAATTAGACCAAAGACAATTTAAAAAATACTTCATCACTTTCTTGACAGAATTGAAGAAATAACCCTTGTCACAGAACATACAAAGAGGGTTACATGAGCATATATTTGTATAGTTACAATCATGTTAATAGAACAAATAAAAATATATTTCATATTTGCACACACTATTTAATTGCAAATTTTGATAAGATTTCACAAAATAGTGTGAAAAACCCAAATAGTTTCATAAACTCCGCTATCACAAATTCCCTAAGTTTCAACAGACCACAACAACAGCAACAACCATTAAAGGCTTGTACACCGTAAAGGATTTCGATTTACATTCAATTAGTTTGGTTTATATGATATGTTATAAATCATAGTCCTGCACACAGTCGATTTTTTCACAAATTGAGATGAGCATTAAAATTGAAATAAAACTAACAATTTTCAATAAAAAGTAAATCACCACAGAAGAATGGAAACGGTCACAAACCTCAATGGGGATGAGGTGGTTATTCCACCAAAGGATGAGGAGGAAATAGCCCTTGAGAAATTGATTTTCGGAGACTTGGAAGGCTTCGAAGCCAATCTCAAGAAAGTCGAAAATCTCTACGACTATTCCTCAGATGAAGAGCCAGCAGAAGAAGACACCGATGATTTGTACGGCAGGTCAGATGCCGAAAACAGTGACGAGGAAATTGTACAAGACGATGACTTGTTTTTCATAGATGAAGAAGGTGATTCTACCAAAGTACACATAGATGATGCAATGGAAGTTGATGATTCAGACGAAGAAGTTCACGGAGATAATGCATGGGAAGACAGTGACGATGAGAAGGTGAACGTGTCACTCACCAGCTCAGACCGACTTAGAAAGTTGAGGAAAAGAGAGACAGATGACAACATTTCTGGAAGAGCGTACATTAATCGACTCAGAGCGCAATTTGAAAAGATATATCCCCGTCCTGAATGGGTTGAGTCGTTCCAGGGTGAGGCCGGCGAATCCGACGAAGAACTGGAAGAAAACTCAAAAACGCTGGACAACGACACCAACGCCATCTTGAGAATTTTGAGCACTACAGGCCAGTTCGTTACCAAGGCCTCCAAACTACTTCCGCCACACAAAATATCCATTACCAGATTAAAAGATGCCAACCATACCAAAAGAGCCAAGTCGGCCATACAGTGTCTTTCATTCCACAGGCTGCACCCGCTTCTTTTGAGCGGTGGTTATGACCGAACTCTCAGAATGTTCCACATTGACGGTAAAGAGAATGCCTTTGTTACCTCGTTGCATTTACGGAACTCACCTATTGCATCGTGCTACTTCTCGCCGTTTGCAGACAGCACGTCGGTTTTTGCCGGTGGTAGAAGAAGATACATGATGAAATGGGACTTGAACACCGGAGACGTTGAAAAAATCTCTAGAATGTACGGTCAAGAACAGGTACAAAGATCCATGGAGTACTTCAAGATATCGCCTAAAGGAACCTATATTGCCCTTTTAGGTGGTTCTGGATGGTGCAATCTTCTCAATGGACACACGGGTCAATACATCCGAGGCTTCAAAGTTGAAGGAACCGTCGCTGACTTCGAATTCACCAAAGATGAACAAGTCTTGTTGGTTGTCAACACAGCAGGCGAGGTGTGGGAGTTTTCTGTCAACGGGTCTAAGAAGCCCTTGCGTAGATGGTCCGACGACGGCGTTGGAATCACCAAAATGAGCCTAGGTGGCCCTCAAGATCGTTGGTTGGCTATTGGTGCCAACAACGGTGTGGTTAATTTGTACGACCGGGCCCAGAACAGCACCAAGCCGTTCAAGGCCGTGGAGAACTTGGTCACCACCATCTCTAACCTCACGTTCAGTCCCGACGGTCAGGTTTTGGCCATATCTTCTCGGGCCAAGAGAGACGCTTTGCGTTTGGTGCATTTGCCGTCTGCTACCGTGTTTTCCAACTGGCCTACCAGCACAACGCCGCTCGGAAACATCACGGCCACCGCCATTTCACCCAACAACGAGATGTTGGCCGTGGGTAACGAGGGAGGCAAAATCACCTTGTGGAGATTAAATCATTACTAGTTGTATAACATTGCATGGCTATTTCACGCGCTGTAGTCGCCCGAGCGGGCTGAAAGTTTGGCAGCTTGATCAGACTGGCTGTAGCCATTAGACAAAGTATCCATAGATCGCCAAAGACAGGCAGCTTTCTATCATCATGACCAAATGTAGTTCATTTTCGAAGAATTTGCACCCAAGTGGAAAAATGTAAAATGCGGAACGGATGTTTGGACATGTGTACGGGTCTGGTAATCTGCTCAAACATTTTCATTGAAATCATTTGATTCTTCCTACTCACATTAAAACACTACAAAGATGGCAGTTATCGGCAGACCGTATGTTCAAACACTAGTCCAGTATAGACTTGTACTAACCATTATAGAAAAGGACACGACAAGTACAGAAATCCAATCACACATGAAATGACTCCTGCTCTCTTGAGGGTCAGACAGCCATTCTTCTGGAGAAACATGGCTGGACTTCTCGTGGTCGGTGCCATTCCTTTGGGCGTATACGCCTTCACGTGGAATTTCTTGAGTCAGGATGAGTTGAGTGACATTCCTATTCCTCCAATTTCCGACCTGGAGTTGGCCCAGTTGAAGAAAGAATACGAGGGTCGTAAGAGTGGAAATTAATTGGACTACAACTGATTATTTATCTGGCAGATGTTGATGACTCTGATTATTTATCTGGTGGATGTTGATGACTCTGATTATTTATCTGGTGGATGTTGGTGAAACTCAAAAATTCCTTGTGGTATTTACGACAACTCATACTTTCATGTGGATCTCTCTGAAATCGCTTCTTCTTCTGCTGACTTCTCTATGTTAACCATTCCCTTTTTGTCTTTTCTTTCCTTACCCTTTCTTGTATATACTTTCGTCTACTTCAATGTCATAATTCGTTTACTTATACATATGTACATCTCGCCATTACCACGACATCTACCACTTTCTAGACGCCTGGCTTTCGCTGCCACCTGTTCTGGCCAACTCCTGTCTTTCATCTGTAGGAAGCTCGTCTGAAAACATCGAGACTCCTCTCACAGGGTACGGGGCCGCTGGTTTGGACTCAAATTCGTGTTCCGGATATGGTGCCTTTCTGGCAGTATGGCTGCCATTCGTTGCACCTCCAAAATCCTCTTCGTCACTCGACGTGCCATGGCTGTCGTGGCTATCGGTGTTTATGCTGTCCGAGTACTTCTTTCTGTTTGGCGTGAACATAATATCATCTTTTCCCGGCTTTGTCCATTCATCTTCTTCGGGATACAACGATGAGTTTGCTTCCTTCGGGGGCAAAGAGTCTGAACCTCTCAGCAGCTTCAGCAGCATCAGATGGTGTTGCTCGACAGGAAAGTAATCCCTTGGCCTTGGGTGCAGCGTTAACGAGAAGTTCAGACTAGTGGTGTGTGCTTGTTGTATTGGTGGTCTGTCTTGGAATGGGTTTTGGTTTTCAGTGTACTCATTCAACGAGGTGGATGAGTTGCTGAATGGATCATGGAACATTGCCTGTGTTGGAGGTGGTTTCCTGATTGCTTGCTGTGGTCTAACCACCCTGTTGTCGTCCTCAAATGGATTGTAAACGTTCTGCAATCCCAGTTTCTGGTATACTCCTGCTCCAGACTGCTTGCGCTCGCCGGCTAGAGGGTTTCTGAGATCACTCATTGCAAGCGACTCGAACGATCCCAGTGATGCGTTGACGTTGGCTATGTTGTACAACTTGTTATTGTCGTTGTAGCGGAATGGTTTTGCCGTCAGTAAAGAAGAGGTTGAACCAGATTGTGGGATGCCCCGGTATTCGAAGGCATCTTGGTGAGAGTCCAATTTCGTGAGCGTGGTGGTAGAAGAGTTCAACAATGGATTGGCACTAATGCTTTCTGGATCGAGAATGCCTTTTTCAATTAACTCATTCTTAGGCTTGTGGTGCTTGATGACCAATGCCCTGACATTTTCATTGACAACCGAACAACAGTACTTCTTTAATGACTTGTAATTCTTTTTCCTCAATTTAGTCTTCACAGGAATATAACAAAGCATGCCAAATACGAACTTAAAAAAGAAAATTGACCAAATTGCAACAGAGAGAACCATGAACGAAAGAACAATACTCAACATGATGTTAGTGTTGGCTATTTCCCTGATGTTGGCAATGATATCGTTGGAAATATCACCGTCTGTTGCATAGTAACGAATGGTTAAAATGTTGATCACTTGTCTCGGGGTGTCCGCAACTAGAATCTGCAAAGCACTGTCGATTTCGTTGTACGTGAGGAAAGCGGCCCAATCGAAAAAATTGTCATGCTCCACCTTGTTGAACAAGCAATGGTAGTTATAGGATCTGACCACATATAACAACCTAGCTATTTGGTTGACGTAAGCCAAGGCGATGTTCTTGGTTCTGTAAGTATGAATAGCCCAGATCCAGTGGTATAGGAGAAGACAGAATTGAAAGATGATACAACCTGTGAAAATCCATTTAGCCACGGAGTAAGCATATGGCTTATAGGAGTTGGAAGACCATTTATGAAACACAAGAATGGTGAGGCAGGTATACATATCGACTCCAAGTAACACCCAGCTAAGAATCATGAGTATCCATGTCATGATGTACGAGCAGACCGTGGAAAAGTCGGTGTTGTGGAATCGGTCCACATCTATAAGGTCGAAAGTCGAGTGATCAAGACGATACTTGTTGATTTGGTGTTCAGCGTTGAAATAATTATCGGAACCGCTAACCATGATGCAGGGGAAGAATGAATGCTTTGGATGGTGTTTTGGACGAGTGTCTTGTACGAACAGACGTATGAATGCTTTGAATGAGAAATTGGAGGAGTTCCTTTTATAAATAAATGTGTTGATACCCACCAAGTAGGAATGTAGTGTATCAGATTTGTTTCAGAGTTTGAATCTGCCCCTTTTCACAATTGACTTCGGGTAGACAGCAGAGAGAGCAAATAGGAAGCACAGGAGGAATGGAGTGTCGCCAAGCGAGAGGTTATGGGGGCTTCAATGATGTCTTGGGGGAAATTGACGGCGGTTGATGGCAAGAGAAGCGCCAGTACTTGAATCGCGTAATACCAAAATTGGACCCAAATAAGCCACTGCCAGTTCGATTGCAAACAAGAAAAAAGGCCAATTTATTATAAAAAATAGCCTACTTATAAAGAAAACAGTACAACCTTGTAATTGAAGGAAAAGAAGAGATAACAAATTTATGTCAATAAAGCTGTCGTAATTTTTCTAACATTTAGATCTTTGATTTGTGAAATATTTACCTTGTAATTGTTAATGTTATTTTTAGCGCACGGAGTGCAGGTTGATGCCCTCCTTTCGGGAAAATAGCGTGTAGCACGCGAAAATGCGCTTGGGTACCAAGCTTAAACCGTCGCACCACACCACAACGGCAGTGATGTAATCCTGGCTTTATTTGAGTTATGGTGCAGGGGTTGAAGCTTAACGAAATCAGAATTCTAGAACAGCGTGTGGCTGGTGTGAACATATGGTGGCTTGTTCCAGCCTTATCAGCCAAGCCTAGAATCCCATCACTACAGAATATACAGACTATTGGCGCAAGCCTTGTTGCAAGCACAATAGCAGTTACGATTACAACAATAATATGCGAATATTGCATGTCGCATGTTGCATGTTGCATATATTATACATTTGCTTAAATTTATTAGTTAGCTAGACTAAATCTATGTATACTTGGCTAATAACTTGTTGGACTCTTCCTTCAAATCCTCTTGGTCACTTTGACTCAATTCTTTCAAAATGTCAATGCATGCTTGTTTGACAGGTGGCCTGTACATGATTAAAAATTGTAATGACAAGAACCCAATCTTGCTTCTGACTGGATCGAAACAGAGAGATTTGATTCTACCAACTAGTTCGTCGTTCAAATAAGGCAAATCACTCAAAAGTCTGATGAATATCTTTCTGTCATTTGGTTCAAGGAAAGGAATCATGGCATCCAAGACTTTACCTGCCCATTTATTGTAGTTTGGAGTATCTACCTTCAAATCATCGAGCTTTTTGTTCATTTGTAGTTGAAATTCGTATTCATTCTTATCTTTCGCATCTCCATACTCTTTGGTTACCTCTTCGGTTATTCTCGAGGTATGCTTGCCTTCGTTGAAGACTTTTTCACTATACCATTCTTCATTCAACCAACTAATGATCAAGTCAATTCTGGAATGGATGTTTTCGAGGAAGTAATCGAAAATGGCCGTTCTTACCATATCACCCAATTCAGTTTGCGAAGGTGAGGCTGATTCTGAGTCTGCTTGATCCAATCTCATACCTCTAGTGGCTAAACGAGTCAACAAGATTATCCAGGAATCTTTGCTCCACGACTTTATGGCAATCTTTGTCAATTCTTTACTGACTTTCCCACCATCAACGCTAGCGTCTTGTGTACGTTCATCTTTAGTTTCGATACCGTCGACCTCCTTGTCTGCTAATTTGAAGAAATTCTTGATTATGATACTCACATGCTCTTTCTTCTCTTGAAGAGTAAGTGATTTTGGTGGTGGTAATGTGTAAACTGTTTCTGGGTTATATTCTTGCCCAACTTTATCGTCGTCGTCTTCGTCATCGGCTTCTAACTTATCGGCGTCGTAAACCTCTGGTAATGCATTCTGCTTTTGTTTGTGAAGTTCCTCTGCCGGTATCAGAGATATCACATCGGTGTACCTGGCACCGATGATATCTAAAGCAGCAGCCAATCTTTGGGTGTTGGCTTTGTTTAAAGCGGCCAAAGTCATGGAAACCAATATATTTTGCGGTAAAGTGCTGATGTCGAAGTTGTTCAACTCATTGTTGGCTTCATTGAGACAGTATAAGTTTTTGTAGTCAACGGTTTTTATCCTTTTGCTTGGATTTTCAAAACCATCGAATTTCCTCTTTCTGATACTCTGGTCCGCTGGGTTTGGTAATAAAATATTCTTTTTACGAATATCATCGCCTCTGGAGACCAAAGTGGTCAATTTCTTATTGAATGAAGATTGGAACTGGTTTGGCACCAATTGGTTTCTTAATAAATGATTAATGAACACTCTTAGAGTTCTATCGGCGTACTTCTTGGCCAATTTGAAAGTCTCAACACTTTGATAATTGGACTGTAACTTATTGTTGGACTCAAACACGTCCAAAGTGCTGCAAATCTTATTAAGGAGTTGTGGTTTCCTTCTACAAATTACCACCAAATGATTTAGAGTTGCTGTTATCAAGGGAACAACGAGAATGTCTTGATTGAACACCTTCAAGAGCATATCGAGCAAGGCATGACTTTCAGCTTCCAAAGCGCTAGCCTTTAAAAGTGTATGATTTGGGTTGACTCTAGCCAACGAGAAGTTTTTAGCAGATGGAGAGGACTTAGTTTGGTAATCGATTACTAACATTATGAACTTGACTAGTTCTAATTTCGAGTGTAAGTTCTTAGTTTGATTGATTTCTTCGTTGTAGCTCTGCTCGTAAGGGAAATTGTTTTGAAATTTTGATATGAGCAATGCTTTCAACTGGCCTAATTTCCTCCAGATATCGTGACAGCCATCGTTGTCTGCCACATATCTGAATATCAATGTAAATACTACCACGCAGATGTCGATTGTTTTTTGGAAAATGTCCAAGTCTTTGATGTTTGACAAGGTGATCAAGGAGTCGATCGAGTCAATTGCCAAATCTGTTTTATCTGCTACTGCCAATTTACTCTCGTCGGCGGTGAATGAGTCTCTGATGAAAATAACACACCATCGCTGGATGTCGATATTGGGGTTGTTGACGAAGTTGAAAATGTGTCTTAATACCTGGGGAAAACTCTCCTTGCTGGTGAACGCGAGGTCCCGGGCCTGGTTGAGCTGCCCGATGATTTCGGCAGTGGAGGCCATTGTAGATGTATTGATAATGTTGGAAAAGATTTGACTTTGAAATTATATTTGTTATGCGGGTCACGTGAACTCTTCACCATTTGCCCTCGGAACTTATTTGGTCAAAATCAAAATGTCGCACCAGCAATGTCGCTCCCTCGGAATGTGATTCCAGCCTATCCCCGAATCGGTTTAAAGATATATCGGAATGTCTCATCACGTGAACACAGGGCTAAAACTTTAATACATCCCCACTATCGGGATTTTCAAATCTTCATGGAAATCAACATGCCTTTCCCCACAAATCTCGTCTTAGGATTCAACTGGTTTCACTTTGGCTTGAAATTTCCACCTTCCTCAATAAAGCTTATCTTCAAACCCACCCCAATGCGTCGAAATTCCTTACACTCATATCAAAAACATCCATTTTGTCTTATCTGTGCGCTAAAATTTCGTTCCATATCCGGATTCCCCAAATTTTCCGAGGCGTGTTTGGCATAAAAAAAAACATCATGATAAGATGTTGTAGCGTTTAAATTTACTCTGACTACTTTTTATTCTTGATAAGAACCACGTATTTCAACATATTACCATCAGATTCAACCTGATTGTGTTAAAACCCGACTTTTCATGATAACACGGGTTTCGTCGTCCCAATCCTCTCCTCAACTTCTGGAGGGTTTTTCAATTATTGTGAATAAAGATATGTCATCTGCCGTTCATCCTCCTCCAAACGTAATAAGGTCCAGCAAAAGATCGTCTTCTACTTCCAACGATCTTTTGTATGAGCGTGACAGATTCAAAGCCCGGCTCCAAACCCTCAATAAACACGAAAATGAATCTCCCATTGCTGCTCTGACCAAGTGTGAAGTTTGCGATGATATCGGTACTAAAACTACAAAATTGAATATCAGATCCCCTAGGAAATCCAAATTTGACTGGTCTCTGAACCCAAATGTGGCTCCCCTTGAGCCCAGCTCCGATTTCTACAAGAATCTTGAATGTTTCGATGCTGCAATCGACGTCAAACGCTTGAACCACGAACATATCGAGCCCTTATTCCATTGGCACTTCAATCATGACTTGCCCCCAACGAACGATGTATTTCCCTGGCTCCACGGTATGCACGAAGACAACTTCGCTCAAAGAAAGTTCTTTTACCTTCAGAGAGTCCAAGAAGAGGTTCTCGACTCCGCTAGCTCTTTAGAGTTCAACGACCCCATATATGAGAAACCTCTGTCAATAAGAGGACTTATGTGCATTCAGGCTACTCGTGGAAAGTCTCAGACCGAACCTCTTTTGAAAAACACCATCTCCATCGATGAAATATTGACGAAAATTCAGGTCTCCAAACTGGAAGTCATAGAATTAGTTGAGTCCATAATGCTAAGCATTTTGGGTGAAGGTGATCACGAAGAAGTAACGCAAACCATCATCAATGATTGTTTTAAGTTGGCACACCTCCCAGTTTTTCTCAACTTAGACCCAGAATTTGGCGTCTCCCTTCGTAATTTCCACATCCAAGTGGCTAAAATGGCCTTGTGTTCTGATCTCATAGTTTACAGCAACCAAGACCATTCCTTGAAAGCATCCTTGGCTAGATTGTTGAGAGTTGCTCAGCTACACTTGGATGCTTCAAGTAACTACGGTGTTTTTGTTCTTGACGATGTCTCAAAAGTCCCTGAATCTCAGTTAATGCACAAACCAGATGCTTCCATCTTACATTCTTTGGAGCACAATACAAAGACACAGTTCAATTTGTTAGAGAAGCCAATCGCTGCCAAGACACTTTCCTCTTGGGATAACGATTATCAATTGAAGGAGAAACTCGAAACGACCAGAATGAGTTCGGCTACTCAAGTGTACAATAACGTCTGGGTGGGTAATATTTGGGACCATCAAATCATGTTGCATTATCTCTCCGAAGATAAGAAAGTGGACGACAGTAAGTCGAACCACATATATTATCAAGTTGAGCACTCCATAATCAGCTCCCACAACTCCTCCGAGGACCTTCTCTCGTACTTGCCAGCACCCAAAGCTCATTGGGATCTTTTCCTTTATTGTCACAAGGATGCCAGGTTTCCTGATCTCAATGTTTTGTCACAATTGCTCTTTGCTTTAGGGAGTGACTGTCCAGACTTGAAAAGTTCCAAATACCACTGTTTAGACTTCCCACCTTCCGGATCCATAGGTCTAGGAGATTGCAAGAAGGAGAATCTCATGTCCGTTGTCAACACATGCAAATTATTATACCTTTATGGTCCAACAAGCTCATTGATTTACTGCTCAGATGGATACACGGAGCTGTCATTGTTGATTCTTTGTTATGTGATGTACTCGGAAGACCTCAGCTTGGATGATGCGATGTTGAAGCTTCATGTGGATTACTCGCGACCATTCTACATATTCAACAACGATGTCAGCATTTTAAAGAAGTTAGAGAGTTTACTTCGGAAATTTTCGCCTGCCAAAAAGGATTTCAAACAGACACAAGAATGGAAGACGAGCTTGGAGAATTTGACACACGCCGAAATCAATGATATTCTTTTGCCCCCACCCAAGACAACCAAACCATTAGCCCACACGCTTCGTTTAGGGTACATTGTCAACGATAGCGATGACTCAGAATCCAGTTATGACTCGTCCAGTGACAGCAGCGAGGACTTGGGTGACGAACTTATTCCAGAACCGGATTACATCACCAATGACTGGGTCAAGGAGGTGGAAGGATCACTTCCATCGAGAATCACGCCTTATTTGTACCTTGGATCCTTGAAGCACGCCAACAGCTTACCATTACTTCTGAAGCTAGGTATCACCAAGATCATTTCAGTTGGTGAATGCTTGGACTGGCTTCACGACTATAAATTCCAACAGAACAACGACATTTTCATCGACGAGTTGGACGGAGGGAACATTGAGCAATATTCGATTAGCGGCAACCCCAACAGAACACGCAAAGGCAAGGGCTATGGAGTTTCTGCCATTGACACTGTTTTGAAGGTCAACAACTTGCAAGATGATGGGATCGATGAGTTATCACACTCCTTACCTATTATCTTAGATTACATCGATGAGCAGTACAAGAAGCTGGATGGAAAGGTGAAGATTTTGGTGCACTGTCGTGTTGGAGTGTCACGGTCTGCCACCGTATGCATTGCTGAGATTATGAGAAGAATGGGGCTCTCGTTACCACAGGCCTACCTCTACGTCAGAGTGAGGAGGCTTAACATTGTGATCCAGCCCAACTTGAGGTTCATGTATGAGCTTTTCAAGTGGGAAGAGAAGGAGCGTCATCACAGCAACGCTCCGTCTATTCGTGATATTGATTGGTTTGCCATGTGTCGAGAAATCACCATGCTTAACATCCCTTACCTAACCCCCCGATGATATGAGACATGATGTATTATTATATGATGAAATAACCAAGTGTAGTTTATAGAACCAAGTTTAGTTTTTTTTGAAATATGGCTGTAGTAAAGTAGCGTTCATCTTTGGAGAAAGAGTGTTTCAATGAAATGACGTTCATCGAAAGAACGTTTTATCGAAGCAACCTTCATTAAAGTGTCCACACTGTAGTGGGTTTTTGGCTGCAATTTTGCTGTATGTCTCTCAGAGAAAAGCTAACTTAACACTTTCAGTAATTGGATGTGGCTCTTCAAGTAAGTATTCAATCTACATTTTCAGTAACTAGATTTGGCATTTCAAGTAAGTATTCGATTTACATATTCAGTAACTAGATTTGGCATTTCAAGTAAGTATTCGGTTTACTGTTTTCGAGTATTGATTCTTTCTTCTTCTTCGAAAAAAACCAACACGACTCAAAAGATACTAAAGACTAGAACATCTCCAACTGCATCCAATGCTCAAGATCTCACCGGGCTTTACTTCATACCTGAATTCAGCTTCATTTGCATCACTCATAGTTTTCCAAATATATTTTGCAGTAATTTCGCAAACGTTACCCGCACTCCGTGCTCTCAAAAAACTCGACGAGGATAAGCGTATTTCAATAAATCAGATACATCTTATTCTTTGCTAAATTCACCCATTCACCACTGTTTCCACCATATCGCCCATTTTAGGCCTACAATAACACGCCACATATAGCCGCCGTATTGGAAGAACGAAAAGTCCGTGAGTTTCCATCAATTTGCTGCAATTTTACCAGTTTCCCAGAATCCATCGTTACCGCCAGTAATGTCAGATAATCCTCTATTGAGCGATCCTTCCATCATCCAAGTGTCACAATCAGGCACCGCTGAACATAGCCAGACCCCGGCTCAGAGCGGGCAGCTGATGCTAGAGCCGGGCAGTGCATTGTCCAAGCTCTTGGACTCTGCCATGGCCAATGCCGCCAAAGAGTCCACGCCCGACGTGGAACCAAGACTGAACAGTGCCAGTCCCACCGTCAGCGCCACCGCAGATGCCCCCGCCACCGCCGACACTTCATCGTCGCCCAATCTCAGCCCCAACTTCGAGTTCAAGGCCCACAAGAGTAATCCAGAAAGAGTGTACTCGCTCGATTTCCTCGTGGCCCTTAGGGAATCGTCGTTAATCAAAAACTACAACAACTCGCCAGAGCTCCCAGATAAGAACTTTTGGCGCTTGAAGGGTAAGCTCCCAGCTACCAAGAACGACAGAGACAAGGACAGAGACTACTCGAGAAACCAACACTCCAACCAAAGCAACAGAAGAAACAAGAACATCGACTGGGACCGTAAGGCAACCGGATTCGTCAAGAACAGCGAAATTGACTCAATGTCGCCCGAGAAAATCTCACAGCTCCTAGGTGAAGCCGACGAGGCAGAGCCCGAATGGGACGACGTCTCCGGTGACAGCGTCAAATTCAACATGGGTCAGACAGTGGAGGACTTTGAACGCTGGAAATCTAACATGCGTGAGGAAGAAAGAAGAAAAAATGGCGACCTTGGCAATGACGAATCGTCCCAGCCTGGTGCTGGCAATGAAGTCGACAACTTCTTCTCCTTCGTCAAACCAAGAGCAGAATCCAAGCCTTCTTCTACTTCCAATACTTCATCTCGTACTGCCAGCTTGCTGACGCCTTCAGCAACCACCGAATCGGCAAAGAGTTCCAGATTCTCCTCTTTCTTTAATGCCCCTGCCTCCGACCAGTCTCCTAAACCGAAAGACGCATCTCCGGCGGTTTCGAAACAACCTTCAGGTGTAGGTTCGAGATTTTTCTCTGGTCCGCCACCTGGCTCACCAGCCACACCACAACAAGTTCCCCAAATACCACATGTACCACAAGTTAAACAAGTCCAACAAGTGCCACAAGGACCACAAGTACAACAGGGACCGCAAGTTCCACAACAGGTACCACGACAAGCAGCTCAGATTCCACACGGAGCCCAAATGCCTCCAATGCCACCACACATTCCACTTCAGATGGCACAGGGTCAGCAACAGATGTCTCAAGGACCGCAAGGACCCAAGGCACCTCATGGACCTCCAGGGCTTCCATTGGGCGGTGCGAACGACTCTTTCTTCATGTCATTATTGAACAAAAAAGGCGATGGCTCACAGAGTGGAACACCCCAAATGGGCCAGCTTAATCTTTCAGAGCAAAAGACCGATCAACGTCAACCACAACCACCACAACAGCCGCATCACCACCAACCACCGCAACAGCCGAATGCGCCATCAACACCTCAAAAATCACAGCAAATGCAACTACCACCTCGCCAAGGGCAAGGAGAGCCAGAACATGGTGCTGGTGTGCCACCTTGGTTCCGTCAATTCCAAGGGGGACCACCTGTTGGGCCAAATGGCCCGGGAGCTTTCCCAGGCCAAATGCCTCCCGCATTCAAAGATGGTAAAGGCGGCCCGCCACAAGGAATGCAGTTTCCACCTGGTCCACCACCACCAGGCATGTTTCCACCTGGGTTCCCACCAAACTTTGGAAGAGGACAAGGAAATCAACAATTTCCACCTCAGTTTTACGGATTTCCACCTGGAATGCCACCTCCAAATGGGCACCCAAATGGACCCCCACACCCACAAGGTCAACCACAACCACAAGGTCAACAAGGTCCCCCAGGTCAACAGGGCCCACCAGGAATGTCTATGGGCAATCCACGCATGATGCCCCAACAGGCACAGTTCCACCAACAGGAGCAGAAATAGTCTAATGAATAGAAAGTGAGGAGATCAAATGTAGTAGTCATATCAACAAAAGGTCTGACATCAATGATTTATTTAACAGTTATACGCTGTTGAGGTTACTATAATCTTTGGTGAGTTACATCTTACCAATGGCAATTCCAAGAGATGCAATTGACATGGCGGAGAATTGAAGAACGAAGAAATCAGTGAACTTTGAAACTGGTTGAGAAGGTATCGATATAGTAGTCACGTCTTGATTGAATGAAGTAAATGGTAGTGAAGGATAAGAGGTAACTACGAATCACATAGACATAATGAAGAATCCATAGTTGTTGGGGAATTACATGATTAGATTGAAGGATCAAAGATGGAGTTTAATTACATAAAAAAGAGAAGATCAAATATCGATTACAGTCAATTCTCCGATAAATTTGAAATTTCACGAAACAGTGAATGTTTCATCGACAAAGACCAGCTACACAGACATAGAAACCACTAAGCATTCATTATAAATCACAAAGACTTCGATATTTGAAGAAACAAGTTCAACAATTGGATGTGTTCGTCAGTACCGTTGTTCAACTTTCTATCGGTGTCGAAAAACACCTTTGCAAGCTTATTCTTCGTTATGGAGCTCAACGAGTCATTGAGAATGTAGCTATCGTGTAGCTGATCCACCACCTGCTGGGCACTCCAGCCCTGTAACACGAGGGAGTTGGTATGTTTGACGATATCGCCAGTATTTCTAGATTCTATGACCTTGTAAGTGTCGTCAATGAGCTTGTCGTCCACCACGCCCGCAATCTCGTAAATAGCGTCTTTGGTGATGGCCAGGTCCACGTCCATGGCATCATCTGAGTTTTTCCAGCTCTCTTGCAAACGAGTGGCTGATTGGAGGAAAGTGATGGCTTTTCTCAAGTCACCATTGGATATTCTCAACACCTCGTCGAGAACACTGTCTTCGTGCAACTGGATGCCTTCTTGTTCGACAATGTACTTCAATCTGTCCAAGGCGTTGTCGTTGTTCAACAAGCGGAACCGGAACTTGGAGCAACGCGACGCCAACGGGTCGATGATTCTGGTGATGTAATTACAGATCAAGCAGAATCTGGTGACTCCAGCGTAGTTTTCCATGGTTCTTCTCAATGCAGCCTGGGCGTCCTTGGTCATGGAGTCTGCCTCATCCAAAATGATGATTTTATATGGAGGGCAAGGGTAATTGGCCAAGTCGTCCTTGGAGGCATTCGAAATGGTAGAACGGGCAAAGTTCTTGATTTTCTGACGAACGATGGAAATTCCTCGTTCGTCCGAAGAGTTGAGTTCCAACACTCTCAGCTTGTATAAACTAGGGCCATACAACTGTTTGGCAAGCGCTAGTACCGTAGACGTTTTCCCTGTCCCTGGAGGCCCGTAGAAGAGCATATGAGGAAGATTTCCCAGTTCGAGTGTTTTCTTGAGAACTTTGACGGCGTGGTCCTGAGACGCCACATCATCGAGATTTTTTGGACGATACTTTTCCACCCATGGGGTGTGCTGTTTTCTCTCCTGTTCGTACTGTTTTAGTTTGGGGTTTTGGCCTAGAACTGACATGGTTGGAGGAAGAAGAAGTAGTACGCGTCTGTAATTTGGATTTATTGAGAATCGCGAAGTGAAGATAAAATGAGGTTGGAAATGAAGAGAATAGTGAGGAAATAGTGAGAGAATGACACAATTGAGCGTTGAGCTAAGGAATCTGAGAGGTAGAAAGAGTAGAAAGTAGAAAGAGTGGAAAGTAGAGAGCGTGGAAAGTAGAGAGAGTGGAAAGTAGAAAATTCAGGAGTATGGAGAGATAATCGAAGGATAATACAAGAGTCAAGAAATTACGAACAATCAACATCAAATACCACTTCAACATACTGTCAGAAAGATCACTAAAATGATAAGTTATGAAACGCCGATTACATCACAACCACATCAGCCAAATTTCCCGACACCCAACAAATACAAGCAAATACTATACTTTATAAATTACACTAAATTCCCTATTTAGAAAGACATTAGCTACTGTACACCTATCACGGACAACTCCAACGTCCACACTCTTCTAATATGAACACTCACTTTCATCGAGCTACCCTGGCCCTCGAAAAGCTTGTTCAGATCGATGTTCACGCTGATGTGCTCGTTTGACCACCAACACTTCCGTGCCGGTTTGCGCCAGAAAAGCAACAACTTGGTCTGGGTGCCCTCTTGGACCTTTCTGACACGAGACAACGACCTTGAGGCGGCCCTCGAGGCACTGTTGGCCAAGTTGGCGATACGAGATCTCGAGCGAGACCCCACGGACGCGTTGGAGGCCACTGGCTGCAACGAGGGTGATTCTGGCGGCGTGGGTGGCTCGGTGCGAAGTCTGACCAACGAGAGCGACAGCACCACACATTTGGATGGCTCCATGGACCTGCTTCCCCATCGTTCCTTATGCTCAAAGCCAGACGAGCAGAGCATGTCGAACAAATGCTGCTCAGCAGGCCCGAGATTCTGGCCCGCAGCCGGTGCTTCTGTGTTGTAGCCCAATCCCGAGAAAATTTGGGTGTTCTGAAGTAATTCGGATCCAACTAGGATTTTCAACTGCCGTATTTGGTCGGCACTCATGCCAGACACGGGTGGAATCACGTAGTAGTCGAGGTCCTCGCGGAGCACAATGATGGCGGGCTTGTTCTGCAAAAATGCCGTGCTCTCGTGGTGTCCCCGGCCTGAGCCGGCGCCTGGCGCCTGTGGTGATGGCGGAGGACAGTCTTGTAGGTCTCTCTGGGCTTCGCTGAACACAGCAAAGATGTATTCGAAGCACGCAGGATCAAAGTCCACGTGTACAACGTCGTCTTCAGTCAAGTTGGTGATGACCTGGCCCTTGGCGTCCAAGAATACCCCGTTGGGGAAAAGACACAATAGTATACTCTCTGGTAAACTCATGAGCTCGTCTCTGGTGATGGTGAATTCAGAACCGCGAATATTCAAGTGGATCTTGGAGTTGTAGTCGATATTGCTTCCGGAGTCGTCGTATACCGCTGGAACGTCCGCGTACGTGTCCTCAGACACCTGGGTAATTATATCTTCTGTCATTTCCCGCCGGTGTTATTGATGCGATTTTGAATGGAATAGTTGATGGTTTTCGCTGCTGAAAATTGTGGTTCGCGTCTTTGGGCCTCTGCTGTTGCCGTAAGTGCCTGCACTTGTATGGATTCGATCGCTTGGGCCTGGCTAGAACTGTGTTTTGAGAAAAACTTGTTCTTGATAATTGGTTTTTTTACAATTTCTCAATTTCTCGTATTTGTGGATTGCTTCGTGCGACATTCTCCCTCGTCTTCTCAGTCTGGCGCGACACGCATGTCTCTCTTTTTTTCAGCCTTCCATCTTCTTTTGCCGCCAACTTTCTACGTTATCTTCCCTTGTTCCGGCTCAATAACACTAGAGCACACTCATTGGCTTCCGAATAGCACAAAAATTGTTTTCCACTTAAGCACTCGCTCTTTAGACGTGTCACCTGACTTTTTTGGACCATAAAAACACCTTTTTTCACACCTCCACACCTCAAACCAAGTTTCAATAATCCCCCTACAATGGCCTGTGGAGACTGCTCGTGCAAGTCTGGTGTGGTGGAGCCAAACGCAAATGAAGACATAGACGTTGACGATGTCTGGGGCTCTGACGAAGACGTTCCAGAAACTTCGACTGCAGAAATCAAACGAACTCATCACAAACAGGGATATCTAGATGGTCTCACCATAGCACAAGAGAGGGACCTCCAGCTGGGCTTCGACGAGGCATTTCCAAAAGGCGCTGAACTCGGCATCGAGACGGGCCGTATCTTGGCTAGAGTCCACAATTTGCAAAACCTGGAGCTTTTCGAAAGGGCCAAGGTGGAATTGAACATCACCAAGATCTTGAGTAAAAAGTACTTCGATGATGACTTGAATGTCATTGAACCGCATGACGTGATTGTCAAATGGTGGGACATCGTTACAGAGGCTGAGGCTGAAAGGAAGCGTGATGCCTAACGTTTACTACCTACTTAAGCATGAGTCTAGATACATTACGACTCCACATATATCATGAGTCGCTAAGGACTCCGCATAAATCATGTTGAACCAAGACTATTGATCTTAATGAATATTTGACCTGTGCCGTCTCACCTGCTCAATGGCATGTTGTTGGCGATATCGTTATTCAAGTGATCGTAAAGACCAGAAAACTTGTCCAGGAACTTGTGGCGTCCTTTGCACCAATCAAGCCATACTTCGCTGATGAGATACTGGGTCTCTTGGAACATGATAAACTCTTCAAAACAGCAGTTTTTAATCAACCAGTCCTTGTTCAATTGCTGGAAAATCTCCTGCTTATCATTAATTATGGCTTGCCTCAATTTGACTAATTCGGATCCCTTAATATCAGCATCGTCGGTGGTCATTTTGGCATAACTTAGTTCGTTAGCCAGGATTCTTGTCTGTAGTTGTTGAATGTTATTCACCGAAAGCTTTTTGGATCTTTCGAATAATTCTTGCAAGGAATATAAGTAATCCAAATAGTTTTTGAATTTCTCTAAAATGGTAGTATTAATGGAGTAGCTCTCATCAATCAAAGCCTGGCTCGACTGATGAAAAAAATTGGAAATCCCACCCAATGAATCATTGATTGAGTTGATATCATCCTTGTTGTTATTGCCAATGACTTTATTTTCCAACTCTATATGGGGGTAAACAATATCACTCAAGTCAGTGTACCTGTTAATCATTTCCACAAACTTACCGTTGTCAAATGCAATTTGTTGCTGTCTTTTCTCATATCTTTCGACTAACACCACCAATTTAGTCCAGACTTCAATCAATTTATTAACATTATTTTCACATTTCCTCCAATTGACTAAGAATTCTTCGCCGATTGCTGGCCAAATTGAGTTGATGAAATGAGTCAGGATCTTCTGACCTTTAAATTCTAACGAATAATCAATTCTTGCTTGTTTTTTCCATGTGCTTAATTCTGTGGGTACACTCAAAAAGGTCACCACTAATGGTTCTTGTTTCAAAACTGGATGTTTCACCAATTGGTTCAAGAATCTATGCAAGCCTCGACGGCGTCTTTGTAAAAATTGGGAATCTGGAGATGATCCTACTAGAGTTGCAGATTAGTAAGTGATGCAGTAAAAAGTGCTGTCATGATACATACCAGAAAACTTCTTTGGTGGTAAACCAGGAATGACCCGGAATGGATATTTCTTCAAGAGGTACTCCAAGAGCCTATGAATGTTAGTAAAATGCTGAGGTTATAATAAGGCTGATACATACCAAACGAAGTCCGAGTATCTTCTTATGACTTTCTTGGTGCCTGCTGGTCCGTGCATGCCTAGTTTCAAGTCGTGAGTGATGATGTAGTTAATGTGTTTGAACAAGAGGCCTTCTTTCTCTGGCACTTCTTTGATTTTCACCAGATCTGGGGTGTTGACTAGCGGGTTAAACCGGTCTCTTATTTCGTTGATGTACTTAGTTCCCTCGTCAAACTCGATGGGCTGGGTATGGGCCGACAAGCCCAATTCCTCGCCTAGCTCTTGTTTCTGCTGGATGGACGAGTGGTCGGTTAACACGGGATCGGACAAAATGGACTGTTCTTTCACGGCGGTGGTGGACGCGGAGGCTGGAGGGCCCGACTCCGACCATTCGACAGAAGATGCAGCCAACTGAGCGGTC
This sequence comes from Hyphopichia buzzinii, assembly GCA_030556945.1. Lineage (NCBI taxonomy): Eukaryota > Fungi > Ascomycota > Pichiomycetes > Serinales > Debaryomycetaceae > Hyphopichia > Hyphopichia buzzinii. The sequence continues at coordinate 172,363 of JAKTUZ010000006.1, read as the reverse complement.
AACGGGTCGACGTCGGTGTCCGCATCGGCGTCGGGCACCAGGTCAGGGTTCGATCCATGGATGTTCAGTGCAGTGGAATCGGGCGAGCAGAGACAGCTGACCACCGACTCCGGGAGGTCGGGGAGACCCAGACTGAGTTTGAATTGCAATGTCACGTAGTCGCCTGAGCCAGGCATATCGATTTCCAAGGCTATAAGGCCCAAGATCTGCCAGAAGTTGCTCTCCACGGATGGAGGCAACAAGTTGTGGTCGTAGACAACGTCGAGCACGCGAGAGCCCTGGTAGCTGGAGAGCGAGTCTGACCTTTGCAACGGGTCAAACACCTGGGATTGCAAGTCGGCCGCTGTTTGCATGCTGGATCCAATGGAGGCGTAAATACGGCGGTAAGTTTCTGGAACTGACGTGGACGCCAACGAGCTCAGGATTTCGGCGCTGGGCTCCAACAACTGCGAGGGTGACAAGAACGTGGACTCCGACACCGGGTTGTCGTTCCAGCCGTTTTCCCAAGGGTCCTCTGAAAACACGCTGTTGTTCATGGAGGGCTATAGTTTAGATGCAGCGGTTAAGATGGAATTCGGCGTTCAGACGGTGTTCTGATGATGAATTTGGCGTGAAAATTCCGTAATTTGATGTGGAAATCAAGTAATTGGGCGTAGATTTTGGCCGTTGTATTGGTAAAAACAGGTGTTTTAAAAAGAATGAGTAGTTGAGATTTGAGATTTGGCATTTTACATTTGAGAGATTTGATTTTTGGCTGAGATTGCGAATTTGATAACAAAATTAAAATTGTATGTTCTTTTTACTTGTTTCTTATTTGCAACTTTCTTTAGCGCCGTCCAAATAGTTTGAATTGCAATTGTTGTTGAGCTCATTGTTGAAAATTGGGAGTGCAAGCAACCGGACTGAATAATTCCTCACTTCTCACAGCTTGTCTAGGAATAGCTAAAATTAGAAGTAAAACCACTTGATTCTGACAGCTTAAGAACCAAGACACGTCTACAAATACAGCAAGAGTGGGTACTAGAATACCGAGTTTTTCACCATTAAAGAGACAAAACACCATTAGCAAAGTGAATTCGGGACCTAACCTCATCCAAGACGCTCGAATAGATTCCAAGAGATTCACTTTACTACACATTCCACCATAATCCACAACAACTCCAGACCAGCCTTCCAAAATTGGCAAGCAGACCAGAACACAGCAACTCTCCCAGCACACACTAACTATCTAACTACCAATGACTGTTGCAGATACCCTCTACAACATCGCCAACTACTTCCACAAGGACGACCTGTTCACCCGAGTATCGCTCGGCCTCAATGGCCACCCCTGGCCCATGGTTCGTCGCTGGAAAGGCCCTGATATTCTCCTTTTAATGGCGCTCGTGCCGCTCTACTTCCTCACGTACTGGATCGAGCCGTTTCAGCGCCAATTTGTCATAAGCGACCCGACCATCAACCATCCTTTCACTAAAGACCAGCGAGTCTCAAACGCCGCCTTGTTCTTCTACGCCTTGTGGGTGCCGCTTTGCCTGATTGCCGTCATCTCGCTCATCATTACCAAACCCCAGCACAAGATCTACACCACCTACGTGTCCACACTAGGCCTTGTTCTTTCCGTGTTCTCCACTAGCGTGCTCACCGACGTGTTGAAGAACTTCATTGGTCGCCACCGGCCCGACTTCATCAGCAGGTGCATTCCTGATCCCAAGGCCCCAACAGACGTGTTGGTGTTCGCCAAAGACGTTTGCACCACCAAGAATACAAGCAGATTGCTTGATGGTTTCAGAACAACGCCGTCAGGACACTCTAGTCTCAGTTTTGCCGGCTTATTCTACTTGACCCTCTGGCTCTCAGCTCAGTTTGTGGTGACCCACCCAGAAGTGAGTCTCTGGAGACTCATAGTGGCTGCCCTACCCACTGTAGGTGCCACGCTCATTGCCTTGAGCAGAACAGAGGACTACAGACACCACTTTGTGGACGTGATTATTGGAAGTTGCTTGGGCTTGGCTTTCGCCTACACTTTCTACAGGCACTACTTCCCAGCACTCACTGCCCCACGCTGTTTTGAGCCGTCTCTTTTGGCAGAGGAGACGTCCGAGTCACAGTATGAGCGCTTAGAGGCACAATCATGAAGAAAGAGCATTGGACTGTCTCAATTGAAGCACAAGGTAGCAGAAAAACTCAATATGATGGTCAAATCAACTAGACGTTTCATTGATCTGATTATTGACGTTGCATCTCATCGATCTGATTATTATCTTGACATCTCATCGAACACGGACTTTTACTGTTAACCAATACACACTGGATACAATTGTAAATTCCAAATCGTTCATCCTTCTAAGACCAACCCTACCCATACCGCTGACACCAATTTATCCAATCAAATCCAATACAACATGTTATTCAAACAAATCTCAAAATTTCACAATTCGGTGTAGTTCTATTTTTATCTTCGTGCCCCACCTTTATAACTTCTATACTTCTCTTCTTTCAATCATCTCTTCAGTATATTCTTTGGAGTTTCTTCCAACTTTACCTCAACTTAATGATCATTCCCGACTCTACTCTTCATAGAGCTTTTTCGCCTTAGTACTTCATCTTCACGTTGTACAATTCCTCCTCTTTTCTTTCCATTATGTATTCTTATCTGCCTTTGCAACCATTATCATCAGTCCCGCACACGACCTCCTCGGTAACTTTCACGTGACATCAAGAGCCCGAAAAACACGACAACTTCAGCCACCTATCATTTAGCGCCAATTCTACAAAGGTACCATTCGCTGTTTCCAATACCTCTAGAGCCTTACGCGCGTCTGTATCATCTCTGAGAGAACCACTGCATTTGCGTTCTTCCACTGGTCTTTTTGCTCTTCTACTCGTTGAGATAATTGAGCTGCCAAGCGACAGCTCCACATTTTTAAAATCACCAGTTTTTGACCAATTTCACCTTGTTTGGAAGGTGTTAACTGTGAAAGTGTCATCTCGCTGATTGTAATTTCAAAGTCGCTCATTTCCAATTGCAACAACACCAAATTCAACCTCGTTGTCTCGTATTATTGCCGTTTTCGTCTGCCAGAATTTTTCAAGTCTCCTACCCTTCAACATCTGTCACGAGACACTAAAACCCCACTATTTCCACCATGTCGGCCCCCATATACTGCTTGATCTCTGGTGGTAACATGCACTGTGTGCCCGTGACCTCGTTCACTGATCTGGTGCCCGACATCAAGGTAGACACCCCGGAGGATAATGACGCCAATTTATCCTCGGCAATCAAGATGAAAATAAGAAATAGAAATCTCCTATACACGTTGAACAACCCATCGCTATCGGACTTGGACTCAGACCACAACACCAACGGGTCCAACAACAATAAATTGCCCGATGAACCCGAGTTGTTGGAAGACAACTCATCGCTAACATCTCCTCCAAATTCTAAGGAATCTGACCACATATCATCACTCCTTCAAAACTACTCCACCCATGCTATCTACTTAGCAGAGTACGTGGTGGATTTGGCCCAGAACTTGCAATCCGACTACTCCCAAATTAAGACTTTCTTGTCCAAGGTGTTCCCGCTGACTTGGAAAAATCATGATGACATCTCCATCAAACAATTGACCGGAGGGATCACCAATATGCTCCTCGCTTGCACCTACAAATCTCCAGAATTCACCCAAACTGTTCTCATGAGGGTCTATGGCCAAGGCACCAACTTGATCATCGACAGACACCGTGAATTCGTGTCTCATTTGGTGCTCAACTCTTTGAATTTGGCCCCATCCATCCACGCCAGGTTTTCAAATGGTCTCGTATACGGCTTTTTGTCTGGCCGTTCTCTCGACTATACCGAGTTGAACCATCCTAGCCTATTTCCAATCATCGCTCAGCAATTGGGGAACTGGCACAACAAAATAGACTCGGAATACATAGAAGATGGTGTTGAAAAATTAAGAATTTACACGGCTACTTTGAAAAAACAAAAATCAAACGTTTCATCGCCATTGATTAATGGAAAAAAACCAAAGAAAGACAAGAAGAAAAAGAAGTACATCTCAAACATATGGGACCTTATTCAGGATTGGATTGATATCGTGCCAAGTACTTCTGGACTTATCGACTCATTCAGTGAAAATGGTTCAGTCTCCGATGAATCCAGTTTAAGAGCTAACATTGCAGCTGAATTCCAATGGCTCAAGTCAACTCTAAGCAAAGCATGTAAATCTCCAATTGTTTCTTCTCACTGTGATCTTCTCTCTGGAAACATCATTGTTCCAGACGAACCTCAATACAGCTTAGAGAGTCTTGCAGCAAATAAGGAATCTTTGAACGGCCTTCCTCCCCTCCAAGAAAACCCAATACGATTCATTGACTATGAATACATGTTACCGGCACCCAGGGCTTTTGATATAGCCAATCATTTGGCAGAATACCAAGGTTTCGATTGCAATCGTTCCGCCATACCTGAACCTAGTGTTGATAATCCATTCATGGTGGAATGGTGTAAAGGTTACTTGAATAACGACAATGCTCCAAAGCAAGAGATCGAAGCCTTGATCCATGAAATCTCTTGCTTCTATGGTATGCCTGGCTTTTACTGGGGTATTTGGGCACTGATTCAAAGTGAGATTTCTAATATCGACTTTAATTATTCTGAATACTCAAAATTACGTTTGCAAGAGTATTGGGACTGGAAGAAACATTTTGTTCAACAAAAGAACTGCTAAGTGTACTTTAGAAATGCATTTCATGTATTCGTCATCTATATATTAAGTATGATATTGCATAGATTTATATTTATACCATCATATTTTCGAACTGAGTTCTTTGTAGTTCAACGAAAATCGTTCATACTCGAACTATGTTCGTTGTAAATCAACAATAATAGTTTTCTCTGTTTTGGGAGAGTACACAATAGCCCATTGAGTACCTTTGGACGCTTCCTTGACTAAAGTATTGTAAATATTGGTTGCAAAACTTTTGGGTAAATTGTTATTGGAAGATATAATTCGTTTAACCCATTCATCTGCTTGTTTGAGTGGAGTGACCAGTATCATCTCCAAGACTTCATCTCTGGCATCAACACTTATAACAGGACAGCCTGCTAAAGTTTTCACTAAGTTAGACCCGGCCAATTTGGCATCGTTCTCCACTTCCCACTTATCTCTCTTACTATTGGCTTTTCTGCCTCTTGGTGCTTCGTTGGCCACTGAAAGTACCTTCTGGTTGATATCAACACTGAAAAGAGGTCCATCCTCAAGTGCTTCATCCCGAGAATCTCCATTTTCGTTAGTGGAGTCCACGCTCCCGGAAATCGCCATCGTCAAGTCTTCGTCTTCGTTATTTCTGTCGATAATTTCAGCTTGAACATGATCCACCACGTCTTCATAATCGACTTCAGCATCTTTACCCATGGCAATATTACGCACTTTCAATGGTTTGAACTGGTTCGATGATTTCTTGGTCTTCTTCCGAACACTATTGGGCTGCTTGATCACAACCACCCAATTTGCTCCATCAACTTGTGCTCGATGAAGAAGTTCGTCTTGGAATGGAGTCACAACAATGTCGCAGCTGATGTCATGAGCCCAGAATCTACGAGCCAAGTCGTAGCCCAGCTCTCTAACAATAGCTTCAGATGAACCACTGACCAAGACATCACATCTCACATGTTTCCACTTCAAACGGGCCTCTGGCGCACTAACTGAACTGCTTGATCCACCAGGCCCCAGTATGGCACGGGTCCCTTGGCGCCTCTTTGCCTGTGCTTTCATGAGAGCAAACAAGAACGTTGTACTAATCTGGAACCCAACGGCATAGGGAGTGGCTGCACGCGTCAACCCAGTTGAAAAGGATGCTACCAAGTTATCATAGCGTCCACCTGTGGCCAAAATGGCTCGTTTGTTTCTCTCTCCTTTGTAGAGAACTTGGAATATGATCCCATTCACATAGTATTTGGAGTTATAGTTACTCAAGGGATTGAAAAGAACTGAAGTGTTGATGCCAAAGCTTTTCGCAATTTGGAGCACACCTAACAAATAGTCTACTGCCTTTTCTACTTTCCATAAAAGGGGAGAGTCAATCATTAGCTTTCTCAACTTCTGTTTGGCACGCTCTGGTTCTACCACAAAGTTGAACCCGTCAAGGAGATCTCGAATGACCGTGTGAGGAATCTTAAAATCCTCTCGAAGGTAAGTTTTGATTTCATCAGCAGACTTGTCAACACCAAGCTGAGAGAGAAGACCCAAGAGCTCGTGTTTTTTCCGTTCGTCCATTTGTAATGTTCTGCCTAATGTAAAATCGATAACAGTCGTGACAATGTCATAATGGTTGATCATAATGCAAGTTTGAGAGCCTTTGATTTGAAAGCAAGGAAGCAGCTCGATTATTTCATCGAGAACTTTAATACATTCGGCATCATTTTGTTGCTTGCTGGTCTTATCGCTTGAGGAAATGTCAAAACTAACAGCACTATACTTGTCAGGAGCACCGTTGCCACGAAGACTGGGTCTGTAAACAAGTCCATGTCTGTACAATTTTCCGACAGATATCTTTGAACGACTAAGAAGACGAGCACTTGGGAGAACCAAGTCATATGGGAGAGTAAGAACCTGTCCACTTCTGTCGAGTAGCTCGTAGCTCCTTTCCCTAGACTGGGTGTATGCTTTTGGAAGGAGAACACCAGAATTGTAGTCAACAACTGCGCCATGAATACGGAAAATTCTGAATAATTCTCGAACCAAAGAGCCGAACATCAAGTAAGTACTGGCAGAATGATCGTTATAATGAGCATTGCTGGAATTCCCTGGACCATCAAAGAGAACGTCCTTTGCCATAGAGTAAGGCTGATTGAATAAAGTCTCACGCACTTGCAGCTGCCATGGTGATGCAGGGTCTGCCAAGGATCGCAATGCTTCCTTGATGATTTCATCTTGATGCTCAACAGGAATACAGCCACTCAGAAGGAGCTCCGAGGCACCAGGTCTATTCTTGGGATTGTGGTCCAAAAGCTGTTTAATAACTTTCCGCTCAGTCTTAAACTTGGCTTCTGTAAAATCATTTGGAAACTCAATACCTGAAAGTCTAAGATTGTTAAGAGTTGTTGCTCTTTCCATACCTGTAGAAAGAGGGTAGCACATCTCGAAAAAGATAATCCCCAATGAATACATATCCACTTTCTCGTCATATTCACCTGTTGCAACTTCCTTGGCAGTGTAGAACACGGTTCCAACCACAGTGGAAAAGTCTTTATTTCCAGTGGATGCAACCTGATTATTATCCGATATGGCTGACGAGACATGAGAGTTTTTGGCTAAACCAAAATCACCAACTTTGACGTTATTCGACTTATCTATGAAAATATTCATAGGCTTTAAATCACGATGAATGAAACCGGAACTATGGATATACAGCACAGCTTCCAAAAGTTGTCTGAATAAGCGCCAGTACTCACTGGAGTTATTTGGAAGCCCTTGTTCAATCAAATTGAATAGTGTGTTATTTTCACAAAACTCCATTTGAATGTATAGAATTGATTTAGCAGCCTGAAGCTTCTTTAATTTGTTAATTTCTGGCTTGGCTAAACTTGAGCTCATCAGCTCGGTGTCGGAGTCTGTTGATTCGTCATCATCATCACTATAAATCCCATCTTCTGTGCTCTTTGCAAACTCGAATGGATCGTCAAATTCGTCGAAGTTAGGACCCAAAGAGTTGGCTAAGTAGTCCACTTGGAAGGAATCATCATGACTGTGAAGGAATGACGAGGACCTGGCTATTGGGCTTTCGAAATCACTAGCCTCGCTATCACTGGAGTTCGAGTCAGAATCAATGGCATCGGAATTTAGCTGTTCTTCGACCCAACACCCATAGTACCTTACAATATACTGGTGATTCAAACGAGCCAAAGATAACACTTCGGTCAATAGGGTTTCGAGACGATTTGCTCGGTGTTTGATCTTCTTGATAGCATAGTAAGTACCCTCCATTCTATTTCGTACCTTGACAACTTCACCAAATCCCCCTTTACCCAATTTACCAACTTCTTCGAATTCCCTTTCGTATCTAGAGCTTGAATTCGAAAGTCCTTCTGGGGCGGGTGGTTGGCCCGAGAATCTTCGCCGTGAAGGTACGGCTGGGGATAGCTTAGAGCCATGAGGTTCCAAGTCATTTGTGTATTCGTATCTGGACTCTTCAGGACGATCAGCTTCAATTCCTTCTCTGAAAAATTTCAACACATTGAGTTCTAGCAAACTTGGACGTTTCAGCGCTTTTGGTTGGAGCATACGAGAAAGTAAGTCGTATATGGTCTCAGCTTGACCACTCGCCTCACCGTAATCACTGCTATTGAAATTACGTATAAAGTCATTTGGGGAAGCGAAGACTTTGGAAATGTTATTATTGATCATGATTCTGAGAAACAAGACCCCTAAATTCCAGATATCGCTCTTGGGCCCAGGAAATTCGGGATCCTGCCACTTTCTGGGTACGTAAGTATCCATGAAGTTATTTGTTGTATTCTTTCCTTCTTGAACCATTGAAAGTAAAGCGTAGCCATATGACGGATGAGCCAACTTCAAGATTCTTGCATGGTAGTCTTCACAGACTTGAACTGTTTGAGGGGCAATGAGATCGTGATTGATCCCACTGTTGTGGAGATATTCGATTCCAGGTAGAAGTTCGATGAGCCAAGATCTAGCTAATGCCCAACTAAATGTCTTCGTATTGGAGATGATTTCGTAAACGTTTTCCGAACCTTGACAGAACTCCGTTAAGAGTCTGACCTTCCATCCTTTTGGACACTTGTCGATTTGGTAGCCATATAGGGCTAATATGTTTGCATGTCTTGCATGTAGAACCTTCTCCAACACCATTTCCAAGTCTCTGATCTTTGTTTTACCCCTGTCCGAGAGCCAATATGAGTTTTCAAGTGGTATCACTGTGAGGATATACAGAACTTCGTGACCCCTTCTAACTAGCTTCTCCTGCGCTTTGGGTGGAAGCCATGGCTTAACAATATGCTGGGTTCCTAGCGAAGCCAACACGTCGTGGCGCTGGCGAAAGGCTATAAAGCCCAGGACGGCACGAAATCGGAATTTGGTCTTTGACTCAGGAATTTCTGCTGAGATGGGGTTATCAAAAACGAAGCTATCGGAGCCCAAGTTGGAAGGAACCAACTCTTCCTCCTTGACCATTGGAGTTGGCAGCTCGATGTACTCGTCTTGGATCCTTGAGAGCTGTTCATTGAGCTGCTTGGACTCTAGTTCTTTCGCAATTTCCTGTTTATGTTCTATAGCTGCCTCTTGCTGTTGGAAGCGGGCCCGCTCGCGAGCGAGACGCTGTTCACGCTCTTCTTCGAGTGACAAGACCTTCTCTGTTGACTGCTGGAACTCATCGAGGAGATCTTTCACCTCAGAAATGATGATGAAGCCCACTTCCTCCCCCTGGTACTCCTTCATGAGCGAGCTGAGCTTTTTGTTGATGGTTTGAACACGGGTCTTGGTGATGTTGGTGGGTGATAGAACCTTGACTATGGGCGACGAGAGCGGATACGTGGGTGTGAGAGTGAAGTCTAGCGTGAGGGACACTGTGGGGCGTTCGGGCACTTCTGAAGACGATAGAAAGATCTGGAATTGCGGCCGTGGCTTCTTGTTCCACACCAACCCTTTGGGCGTTGTGTCCTTGAAAATGTCGCCATAGATGGACTCTATACTGTTGATCTCGTCCTGCTGGCGGTCATCTAGGTTCTCCATGGCATTGATTTGGTTGGCTGATAGATGTGAGCTCGAATCGTACAAGCTGAATTTCAATGGGAGTCCTGAGCTGGGCTTTTGGTTTTGGTAGATATGGTTTGGATGAAGATGGGAGATATGAATGCTTATGGGAGATGCGAGCGATATCTCCAATTGTCCACGATTGCAATGGATCAGAAGTCTCCTTTGGTTCTGATAATGAAAAACAGCAAGATCGTGGTGAGTTCTGTGAAAACAAACCTAGGAAAAGACTCTGTATTTATAGTTTTATGAGGTGACTAATTAGTTGATTGAACAAATTGTGAGCGTCTAATCTTTTCTTGCCATTTTTGCAAACCTCCAAAGAGATCTGTCTTTTCTCGCGATTTCTGCAAACTTCTGCAAAAACATATTACACGCTCTTACAAGTTTTGAAAGACAAGTCATATCAAGAACTCTTACCAATTGCACAACCACAATACCAAAAATACTTATACCAGTGGCAAATCCATAGGGTATTCTGCATCCAAATCCAAATTCCAATATCACGCTAGGTGCCATTTCCACCATCTTCGAATATCGTTCATCTTCAATATCTGATTGATCTCGTACCATGCCGCCAACGTCGCCCATACCGCCAGGGCCTGACACTGTCCGAATTCTCATCACCACAGACAACCACGTCGGCTACAACGAGAACGATCTTATTCGTGGCGACGACGGCTGGAAAACGTTCCAGGAAATCACCTACCTCGCCAAAACCAACGACGTGGACATGATTCTCCAATCGGGCGATCTCTTTCACATCAACAAGCCGCTGAAGAAATCGTTGTACCATGTTATGAAGGCGCTTCGGCTCAATTGCCTCGGCGACAGGCCCTGTGAACTCGAACTCCTCTCAGATCCCAGCAACTTGTTGGACGGCGGCTTCAACACCGTCAACTACGAAGATCCCAACATTAACGTGTCAGTGCCCGTGTTCGCCATCAGCGGCAACCACGACGATGCCACGGGAGAAGGATTCTTGTCGCCGCTCGATCTCCTATCTGTCCTGGGGCTTATCAACTACTTCGGAAAGATCCCAGATAACGAGAAAATCACCGTGCTGCCTCTTCTCTTCCAAAAGGGTAAGACAAAGTTGGCCCTTTACGGAATGAACAACGTCAAGGACGAACGCTTGCACAGAATTTTCCGAAACGGAGACGTCACCTTCTTGAGGCCAAACGTCCAAACAGAACTGTGGTTTAATCTCTGTGCGGTTCACCAGAACCACTTCCAGCATTCTATGACTTCTTTCCTTCCCGAGCTGTTTCTACCGTCATTTCTCAATCTCGTGGTCTGGGGACACGAACACGAATGCATACCCAATCCAGTGTATAATCCAGAGACAGAGTTCGATACCCTTCAGCCTGGATCCTCTATTGCAACAGCATTGAGTGAAGGTGAAACGGCGGAGAAACACGTATTTATTTTGAGCATCAACGATAAGCTGTATTCCTTGGAACCGATAAGACTACAAACTGTCAGGCCTTTCGTGATGAAAGAGATTTCCCTACTGCAGGAAGGGTTTCTTCCCGGACCAGCTTCAAAAGACGACATCTCCAAGTTCTTGGTCGCTGAAGTCGAAAGACTTATCGAGGAGGCCAATGACCAATATAAGGAAGCCAACGCTGAGCTTTTTGAAGAGGCACCCAATAGCAATATACCACTACCATTAGTAAGACTAAGAGTCGAATACTCCGGGGATTACGAAGTTGAGAATGCCAGACGATTTTCGAATCGTTTTGTTGGGAAAGTGGCCAACGTCAATGACATTCTACATTGCTATAAGAGAAAGACAGAAACCCACGTCGACAACAAACCTACGTTCCATGACTCACTTCAGGCAGAGCCTCATGAGACTGCCCCCAATGCCACTATTGAAATGTTCTTGAAGGAGTTTCTCCAGCAATCCAGCATGTCTATAGTTCCTGAAGACGGAATCAATGAAGTGATTTCCAAATACATAGAACAAGAGGATAAGCAAATGTTGAATGATTACATCGAAAAGACGGTAAGTGCTTCTACTCAACTGTTGTTGAAAGTCGACATCGATGACGATGATGATGCAGAGAATGCCAGAGGTGCATTCAAGAATGTTTTGAATACTTTCAAGCGAGAGAACACCATACGAACGCAAACGGAGAAAATGAAGTCCAAACCCACGAAGAAGGAAGTGGTAAAAAGAACGAAGAAGGAAGCACCTAAGAGGGGAGCAAGAAAGGCAGCAGCGAAGTCTGCAGTTGTGGTTGAGGACGAAAGTGACGCTTCGGGAGACGAGTATAGAGAAGAACGAGCAATGAGTGAAGAAGATGATGACGATGTCGGTTACCAGGAAGAACCGGAGCCACGGCCAAAGAAATCTAGTGCCAGAGGCAAAGGTAGCAGAAGCAGCCAGAAGCCTGCTGCCAGGACCAAAACTACAACCCGCCCCAAAGCTCAAGAAAAATTATCTGGGTCACTTATCGATGATATAATGAATCTAGGTAATTGAGTATGTACAAAGAGAATATATACAGTCATTTGAATGGTCTGTGCAACCCAAATGCATTAATTCACCAATCCAAACCTTCCCACAAATAGTCACCACCAGCAAACTAATCGAAGGAGGCAGCCTCGTCTATGAGCTTTTGCATGTCGAAGTTCTGGTTACCAGCAGTAAAGTCCTTCAAGATTTCCAACTTCCTGCTGGAACCTGCCGAGTTGGTAAGACCACCGTAGAATCTTTGAACATTCAACACCAAAAGTTGAACCTCGTCCATGGAAATGGCCACGTCTTCTTCCACCAATCCGTTCATCAACACCAAGTCAGTGGACTCGGCCAAGTCCTGGTGGAACATCATTGTAGTGTGAGGTTTGGCGTATTCTTTATGGAGCTTATACTCGGCCACAGTGGTCAACATACAGTAAGTGGTTTTAGGACCCACGAAGTTCCACTGGACAAAGTGCATTTCGTAACCGTCCTCGTTCTTTGGCAAAGGCAAGATGAAACTGGGGTTCTTAAATGCTGTAGCGTACATGTTGGCAAACTGGAGACTGTTGACGGTGGCATGGAAGTTGCGTTCCTTGTTCTGGAATCTGGCTCTCCAGATGTACTCAAGTTCTTTGGCAGGCAATTCTTTGGCCTTTTCGAGGTCCAAGAATGAGTCAAGCGCCTTGTATGGAGAGGTTGGTTTATCCTTTTCGATGGGAGATCTGACCTTGATGGTCTTGGAGTTATTTTGTCTGATTTCTTCGGCCCGTTTGCGCTCGTACTCCTCGAGTTCTTGCAATGGGTCGACCGAGGACATTTCCTTCTTCCTGGTGGCGATTTGGTCTTTCAATTTCTCCTGGAGTTCGGCGGCATTGTTCATTCCTAATTCTTTGGCTTTCTCTTCAATTTTTTGCTGATATTTGGCGAAAACATCGTTGGTTTTGCCTGGCGCCGTGGCGAGCAGTCTGGCGGTCCAGCGAGGGCCAAATCTTGCTAATTTGGTGAGATTTGGGACTGTTTTGAATGTTCTAATCATAAAGAAAAGTAGTTGATTTTCACAGTGCGACGCAAAATGTGTGTGAATATAAGTGTAAGATGAGAGTAAATGGTGAAAATGAATTGTATGTGAAGGATTTAGTGTACAATTATGTGTGAATGAACAATGTATGTAGGTTTTCCAAATCAATATGGATGTTGGAAATGTACACATGGGTCATATCATTGGCATAACTTTAGAAATAAATAGGACGTAATATTAACAGGAAGTTACTATAAAACAACAGTATATATCATTATAAATAGTATATGGACAAGTATTGAGACGCCTGAGAGGATTTTTTAACAAATAGTAAAGGTGAACGAAATGTCATATTCAGCAAGTGTCTTCACTCTCGGTGTGTCAGTTGATTATTGAAATCAGTTGGTTATCGGATCAAAGAATTTCAAAATCAGTTCAACATCAGCGTATCACTTCAGAGACCACATTTCTGCTCTGGTCATTTCAATAAAAGCTACAGTTATGTGGCCATTTCTTGTGGTAGCTAGATGATCATTTCTTGTGGTAGCTAGATGATCATTTCTTGCTAGGAGGCAATTCTCTCTGTTCTGGCTCATTCTCGACAGGGGCGTCTTTGGCATGGTGGCCAATGGTCTTGCGGAGGGACTCGGGAATGTCCTCGAACGCCAAGTCATCCGTGGTAGTCGCCACCGACTCGCCCTTCTCTTTTAAGATATCTTCCAAATTGACCTTGTTGTCTCTGAATATCTTCAAGTTGTCTGCAATCAAGTGTCTGTTCTTGCATCCAGGACACTGGATGAGAACCGTGCCACTGGTGTATGACTGCTTGGAGAAAGCATGTGAAGAGCGTGTATCACACTTCTTGCAAGTAAATGCAATCATAAGCTGTGGATTGTCTACTTTGATGGTGGCGCTGTTGGAGTCATTGGAATGTAGGCGAAATTGGGTCAAATTTGGACGGAAAAGGGGCACCATTGGCCTCATTGCGAGAGCACGGCCAGCCACTAGCGATGGGCGCAAGCGTGTAGCCAAACGGAGGTTTCTGAGCATGGTATTTGGAAAAAGTGTAGTAAAAAAGCACTGATTTGTTAGCGCTGACTTTGATTTTTCTAGCAATTTCCATCAGCTGCGAAATTTGATTCTGCTGCGAAAAATGAAGACAATTTCAATTTGAAATTTATCAACATCACTAGAATTTTGACACAACCTAATCATTTGAGATTGATACCAATTTCGATCTGTTGAGTCGAATGCCAGCTTTGATCAGTTGGAGATCGAAAATTCCTGACCAGTCAGAAATTGTCCGATCAGTTGTTATTAAATTTTTGACAATGTGCTACGTTTAATCTTCTTATATACAATCTATAAGTGTATTAAATACACAGCGATGCTAGCTCCGGAACAAAACGCTGTCCTGCTTCTTCTTCATCTTTTGCTTCCGCTTGTCTGTGATCGGCACGCCCCAGTCCTGCTCGGTGTCCTTGTCCTTGGTATTTGAGGTATTTGACTTATTGCCCCAATCACCCGGGTCAAGATTGACTGGGTTCACCCGTGGAATGACTTTCTTGGGCTTGCTTGCTAGAGCTGGAAACTTGCGGTCGCTGATGGACGGGGCCGGGGCAAACAGCGCACCAGGGGAACTGGATGCTGAGTTGCCAAACGACGGGCTGCTTGCCCGGCTGGTATTGCTGCTGCTACTGCCTAGCACCGGCAACAGCGACGCCGAAGGAGTCTTGTTGAGGTTGCTCAAGTAGTTGGGTCTGTAAGTGGAAGAAGCCTGTGAGCTATTGACCGTCACGGCACTGGTGCCTGTTTTCTTCTTGATCACCGTGGTGTATCTGATGGGCTGGTTGGTTTTGACGGCTGGAGTGGATTTCTTAGGTTTCGACAACGCTGGGAACCTCTCTTCGGAATTGTTTCTGCTGTTGCTGCCAAAACCTCCCCACGAGTTCATGGTGGCCACCCGCTCGTTGGATCCCCGGAGAACTGGGTAAAGTTCTGACTGCTGGATGGTGTTTTCGTATTCGGTCTGCACACCGGCCAACTCCTTGTGCTGCTGTGTGTGCCCAGGGAATAGTTCCTTGAACTCGGAAAGGAGAATGTTGATCTCTGCTGGCTGCTGGTTGGCAAAGAGCTTCTTGTACTCTTGCAAGAGGTCTTTGGCCAGCCATTTCTTGTTTCTGTAGCCCGAGTTCAAGTCTGTGAATTGTTTGACAGCATCTGGCTTGTAGCTCAAGTAGTGTTTTGCTCTTTCCTCGAATCTCATCTTCTTTGTCTCGATGGAATCCCCTTGATCGCTGGCTGCGCTGCCACGAGACCGACTGGAGCCTGCGTTGGGGTTGAACGTGGACAACAGTGACTGGAACTGGCCAATGACCACTTTGCCGTTGGCGCCCGTCAACCCGCCGTGTTCCTTCAACATGTGCGCTGTGAGATCCAACTCTTCACGGAAAACCACGAACCGGGTCTCCACGCACGATGGGATGGAGCACACGTAATGCTGGGACCTGAAATGTTCGTACAAGTGGTCGTAGTTCCTGTAGTAGCCGGCACCGTGAGGATTGTCCTGGTCACAGATGTGGCATCTTTCGTGCTTGTCTCTGATGTGCACGTTCAACTCGTCCTCCGAGTAGAATCGTTTACCCCGGCAGAACTGACACTCTGGGTGGCCCTTGAACCCCTTCCCGTCGCCCTCCGACAAGTGTTTCTGCAACTGCTTGTGTGTGTACGTCGGGAGCTCGAATAAAAATGCCTTTTTGTTCTTGGAGCAAACGATACAGTAGTGTTTGCTGTGCTCGGACTTAGTGTGCTCAGACAACTCTTTGAAGCTCTTGAAGGCGCCGTGGCAAACGGGACACTTGTAGTCAAGCAAGCCCATAGTGTCCTTGTACACATACAGTGCGGTGAACCGCACCTTGTACCGGTCGTTGGTGTCGGTGATGTCTTGCGGCCCGATTTGCAGGTACTGTAGGTCGATTTTCTCCGTGAACACCACGTCCTCGTTCTCCGTCCGGCACACCAAGCAGGCCTTCTTCTCGTACAACGCCCGCTGCCTGAACGCACACAAGTGACACGTCGTATGGTTACAGGGGGACACTGCTGCGTACTTGATGGTTTCGGCGCAAATGACACAGGTTTCTGACTCGTCTTGCTCGGCAGAGCCATTCTGGGCGTCGCTGTTTCGGCGCTGCCACCCGGCACCACTCAGCTTGGTCTGCGCCGTGCGCCGCGCCACACGCGAGCGCTTCTCTCCGTCCGTTGAAGCCATGTGGTAAAAAAGCTGTGAGGTGAATATAAAAAATTATCAATTCTCATTTCTCATTTTATTTCGCACTCATTTTCATTTGTTTGCACTGGTTTTTCATTCATTTCTCACTTCTTTCATTTTTCCAAAAACCTGACATTTCTCGCTCGTTTTGCACATTTTGCACATTTTGCACATTTTGCACATAATCTCAAAATCTCAGAATCTCAAAATCTCAAAATCTTTTATCGCGTTTTATTCACGATCACATTCACCAATTCTTTTCAATTGGCTATTCTTTATATTTCCGTCATCACTTAGCGCCTATTCCCACTCACACCACTTCCAATCTCCCACTCAAGCATGTTCAACGTCAGCGCCACTCTCAATGTGTCAAAACTAGCCTACAACCCCAGCCTATGCTTGCCACATTTGACCGTCAAATCCTTCGACCAATTGCCGCTCCCCTTGGCCATCCCCGGCCACAACGCCTCCATTAAAGGCGTCGTGTTGGACAAGGACAACTGCTTCGCCAAAGACCACGACGACAAGGTCTGGCCACAATACGAGTCCTTCTGGAAACAGCTCCAGGCCGCCTACCCCAAGGAACACTTGCTCATTGTGTCCAACTCCGCCGGCACCAACGACGACGTTAACTACGAGCAGGCACTCAAGTTGGAGAATGCCACCGGTGTCACTGTTCTTCGTCATCCAACTAAAAAACCAGGCTGCCACGAGGAGATTACAAAGTACTTCCGTGCCCACGGCATCACGAAACCGAGCGAAATCGTCGTCATCGGCGACAGACTCTTCACAGACATGCTCATGGCCAACATGATGGGCGCCTGGGGGATATGGCTCTCCGAGGGCGTCGAATTGTCCCAGAAACTCTTTCCTAAGATGGAACGGCTGTTGTACTATCGCTTGGTCGAGAGCCGTGGCGACAACCCGTACGTGGCGCCTACGCCTGCCGAGTAGTCGGCAGATCTGTGTATCGTTTGATCTTTCGGAGCTTTTCTGATATTGTATCAGTGCTTGGACCTGGGACTTTAATGCCTTATCTACACCTGCTGTCCAATGAGGTGCCGATCAACTGTCTTCTCCAATCCAGCAATCGGTGGTGACTATTTGGGTTTTTGTCAGTGCTTACCGGTGAACTGCTTTACAAGGCTGGAGGCCATATCAAAGCTCGTCTCCTTCCTGAGTAATCACGTCTTCTGTGCATTGTGTAATCACCTTTATCAATTGTACAATCACATCTTCTATCAATTGTACAATCACATCTTCTCTCAATCGTGCAACCATATCCTCTGCCAATTGTGATGTTGCATCTTCAGTCATTTGTGCAACGTTACACCTGTTCCCTGCGTATTCTCGAGACTTGCTTGAATCGTCCTTCACTTTCCTATGCCCTATCCTTTCTATTGGTATATTAGCCACCCTGCCCTGTTTTGATGCCTTCTCCATATCGCGGCATTCTTCTCTTAGCCATTGGGAATTCTGGCTCACTCCTCAATGAATTAACCTTTATAGGTTTACAGGTTGTGATTTGGTGATGGTGCGTACACACATTAAATAAAACATACGATTTTTCACCAAAACTAAATATAATTTGTAGGTTTCACTTTCTTTTTGTTAGTGCCTTTAAGGTAAAATGGACGAATTTTTGTTTGAGATATGTGTGAATGCCCATTTTGGCAACTATGATGCTTTAGTTGAATTGATTAAAGACATAGATTTCGATAAATATGTTGCTAAATATGGTGGTTTTCTAAAAAACTTCATGGCTCATGGTGCATATATTAGTCCTGATATGTATTTATTGTATGTCAAGCATGAGAAGGACATGTGGTGCCTTATGGATGATTATCTAAAATCCATGCATGTAACATTTAAAGGAGATCGCTTATATCCTAATTTTTCCCAATTGGATTTCAATAAGAGATATAAGAAACCACACTGTACTTATGCTTTGTGGTGTGATAATTATAATGAGGAATTTTATGATAAGTGTTTTTTTTCCAAGTCTTTTGATGTCGAATCTTATGACGATTATAATTTTGATGACTATGTGATGGAAGAGGGAACGAATTTCTTTGAAAAATACGTTCTTAATTTGTTTTTCGATAATAAATACACTCCAAACTATACTCCGAGATGCTTCGATAAGTATGATATCTTGACTAACACCAACGCGGCAATGTATTTTTATTCCAAGAATATGTATGTGGACATATGTATATCAAGATTTTTAATAGCTGATTTCGAGAGAGCAATGAAACTTGTTGACAAAGATACATTCTTACAGTTCTATATTTTTGTGCCTATTGAGGCAAATATGGACCATGACATTTTCCTTCTCATGTATGAAATAGAAGCTTCCGAACATCATCATTGGAATTCGCCTTTACGTCATAATGTCAGAGACTATTTCACTACCAACCAGATTCATTTATATTACTTTTACGTTTTTCTATATTGGCGATCACAACTTTCGAGACTCTGCCTCGTTTTTTGCAATTATGATTTCATTGAATATAATATTTACAATCTTGTCAAATATTATAAAGGAGATAGGGAAGACAAAGAAGAGTTGGACGAAGACAAATACTGGGGTGAATCTGATTTGAGTGGATCTGAAGATGACTTTGTTCAACTTTATGATCGGAAAATTATCAAACTATTCGATTTGCATACTAAAACTTATGTGAACGAAGAAATAACCGACTACACATTTGACAGGGAAGCATATGAAAAGGAGTATAAAGAAATATTCTATAGTAGCATTATATAGATGTACTTAGAATCATTTTTACTTGGAGAGAAAAGCTTGTAATGGAAAACTAGCAACGGTCGTTTATTTAACTAGTATTAGGACTTACAAACCTGTAAAAATGCTTTGTACGTAAAACAGGCATGACTTCGGGCGTTAGTATCTAATCTTTGTAACATTTGCTTGCTAAGGTAATTAAAAGGAAGATGAGGCTCAATGATCAAGGAAATATCCAAACGGTGTCCGAGCTATATGAGCCAACACCATGTGTTTAGAAAGGAAACTATTTTGACACTTTGAGGTCGGCTGCAAATATTTTGGAGCATTGAAATTTCATTTCTCGTGTTCGGCGATAAGAGTTGTCACGTTTCCCGAAACGGAAAAATGGATTGTGAATTAATCTCGATATACGAAATTCACCCTTATACACATTTCAACTTATGAGTCCAGGTATGAGACTTGAACAATGCTTAATGTAGTCCCATATCAATATACGAATCAAGAGCTTCTATGCGAACTTGTGATTTCTGTGAAAGCCGAATCTATCAGGTTTCGACATTCCATTGGGTAAAGCATACTTGTTGATACAGAGATTGACACTTGGTAGAGTCTCACAACTACTAATAAAAACCGATATGGACTTCATCTTCTCATAGCTTCAACATTTTAATATTCGTCATTTCTGTAAAGAAAGACTTTCTCGAACTTTTCCGACCATTCCTTCAAATTTTGTCTCCTTCATCCAGTGCAGTTGTCGAAACACGTATTTGATTATAGAACCCAGAAGTTCCAGAAATCAATGAAGTAGTAGTTTCATCTTCGATTTGGATTTGGATTTGTAATTTGGCTCCATTTCGTTGATTTTGGTGTTTCTTGGTGTTTGGAGCACTTCGTGGATCACTCAATTTACTCTCACAGCTTTTGCAACCTTTTTCGACTATTTGCAACCTTTTTCGACTATTTGCAACTCTTGCAACTTTTGCACCCAATGTCCTACCCAAACATCCTTTTCGACCCACCATTTCAGGAGCCACTGGCATCTGGCAACAACACACAAGAGATCGAGTGCATCTACTCCAGACGAAAAATCGAACTGTGCTTTCGTCTCTATATGCTCTCGCTTCTTTGTCAGTACATCACTGTGTTTTGTTCGGTCCCTTTCGACGCCATCGATAACCGGCCCTCCATTTGTATCATCTCTTCACTCTCTACCTTGGTGCATGTATGTATTTGTGTGTGTTCACAGATTCACTGTTTCTAACTTCAGTTCTCCGTTTGTGCATGTCTTTTGCCTCTTGGGGCTATATCCATCCCAACAACAAGGTCTTTGGTGGTTCTTTGCGTGATTCTGGCGATAGAGATCACCGGATTGTTTCTTTCAGTTGCATCAACGGTTTGCTGCTTGAACGCTACCGATTTGTTACTGTACGTATATGACCCACATCTTGGAAGAAGCACAGCTGTGGACGTCACCGTTTACATTCAAGTTTTTTGCTGCATTTCCTTGTTCCTCCATGCTTTTGGCACGGCAATGGCTTCAACCAACGCCATATTGGCGTATCGCTCGTTGGAAAGAATGAAGAACCTCGTTGACAGAAGAACGTACGGTAAACATCAGATGGAAATGCACAACACCCTTCCGTATCACCTCAGAAAGAGTCAAGAAAGAGCTTTTTTAGCATAGTTTTCGTCAAAGTCCTCTATATCAAACACATTTATAGTTACAGTATACTGAACATTCGAAAGCATGTCCCAGATTTTATATCTAATACATTTATTTTATATTTAACATATTCGTTTTATATTTAAGAAATTAATTTTATATCCAATACTTTCACTTTATATTCAATACATTCATTTCATATCTAATACATTTATTTTATAATACATTTTGAATACTTAAAAGTAAGCCATCCAAAGAGTGTCGGCAGCAGCCAAGTTTCTTGGATTGACGGCTTGGGAAATTAATTCCAATACATTCTGGGTGCTGACAGCTGGCCCAGATGAAGTGTGGTCCATGGACATCACTCTCTTGATTATCAACTCAACATTGATTCTGACAATCTCTCTCAACAGTTTGTCTTGAGGAATTGGACGTGGTGGATCGTGCTGAGTGCACCAAGACATAACCTCATCACGAACAAAGAGAGTCAAGTATTGCTCCAAGTCCAGTTCTGGTTCAGTCAATGCCCGGGCAATCACCAAAATATACACTGACAAGATACCTTCCATTTGAGTCTCACCAATCAATTTTTGAACGTTAGGTGTCAATCTAAATGGCACCATTTCAGCATTATAGAAAAGTGGTGCTGGTCTTCCTCCCAGTGATCCATCCAAGGATGCATTCTTGTTACCAATCTTGCATGGCAACATGTCGGAAGTCCAAACGTTACCAGAGCCTCTGTTGATGTGAATCTTTTGTGGTTGTCTGGTGTTAACACACATCATATAGGTGGTGAAGATAAAAGAAGCATACTGAGAAGTAAACTGCTTGGAGAATAACCAGAAGTCCTCAAATTGAGGATAAAGCTCCATAAAGTAGTTCTTCATAACGGTAGAGGGCACCAAGAGCGATTGGATAGCGGTGAGGATTTCAACTCGGATACTCATGTTATCAGGCTTTGGTAATCTAGGGTCATATGCAGCACGTAACTTTTCAACTGTGTAGATGAATGGTTCATCACGGTTCTTACCGTTACGGCGACAGAAATCTTCATAGATCTTTTGCATGCTGACATCTCTGGAATCATCATTGATGATACGAATATGTGGAGACAATGGAACAGCTATAGGCAAAGTGAATTGAATGTTTCTTCTTCTGGTTTCCACCTTCTTCAGCAAAGTATCGTCGAAGATACGGAAGAGTTGGAAAAGACATTCTTCACGACGGCAATGACGAGCAGCTGGGAATTGCACTGCAAATGAGTGCAAGCTACCATCATGTCCTCTTATCTTCAAGCGCTTGTAGCAAGCGTTCGTACCTCTTGCTAAATCAATTGTAGGTAAGAACCTCTCGATCTTGACGAAATGATTGTTGTTATCCTTGTTCAATAAGTACTGGCCAGGAACCTCGATATCCTCGAATTTCTGGTGATGGAACTCACTCAAGTGTGGACACAAGTTCTCCAAGTTGACTTCACTGAAACGACGATCCAATTTGTCCTCCAAACGATCACGCCATCTACGTAACTTGACGATATATGTTTCAAGGTTTGGCTTGCCAATAACCAAGTCTTTCTCAAATTCTGCTCTGATTTGTTTAGGAAGAACAGTTTCAGCAAATCTGGTAATGTTGGCTTCAGTAACTGGAGGTAACTTGGCATCATCACGTGGGTTACCAAGACGGTTCAAGTATTGAACACCATCATTGAGAAGTGCAACACCCAACCTATAAGCATCCTCATCTGCAGTACACTTGAATCTTTGATTGATTTGGTCAACGAGCGATTCAAGCGAAAGAGCGAGAAGTGGATAAGCAGTCTTGAGAATTCCCATAATTTCTTCAATGTGTTCCCAAGATTGGCGTGATTTACCATCGTCCTTATCATCAGCAGTCTTAACGTCTTCCTTCTTTTCGATGTCTTTCTTTTCTGCTTCCTTCTTTTCTTCGGGTTTACTCTCTGCATTGTCTTTGGAGTCGGTGTTATTGTTCTTTTCGCCATCCTCCATTTCAACGTCTTCACTCTTTTCTTCCTCGACCTTCTGTGGCTTTTCATCTTTTCCACTTTCAACATTGTCTTCTTTCTTGCCATTGGCATCTTTCTCGCCATTTTCTTTGCTTTTATCTGGTTTGGCGGCCATTTGTCTCTTCTTTGCAGCAAAGTCTTCCTTCGTAGTTCTGAGTTGGAAGTGCAAGGCTTGTGGATAGCTTTTAGCAATACGAATCAATACCTGTCTCACTAATCTGGCTTCTTTATGGGAGAGTGAAACCAAGAGTTGTGGAATAAAAGTAATCCAATACCAAACAGGGACCTCACCTCTGAAATTATCAAAGGCTTGGGCTAAAGTACCCAGGGCATCGTCCAAACTAATAAGCCAAAGAATTCTAGCAAGAAGTTTTCTCGTTTTACCGTTCTTGTAAAGACCGGCAGCTTGCAAGTAACAACTGATAGCATTGTTGGCATAGACCATATCATTAGGATTCTCCTTGAATCTTCTGTCGTTGAACTGACCCCATTCAGCCCACGCCTTTGGAAGATTCAAATCAATTTGAACAGAAGTTGCGAAAGCCTTGTTGGCTTCATCCTTTTGATTCAACTTGTTCAAGAACATACCTTTCAATGTGAAGAATTCTGCCTTCTGTTGTGTTGCAAAATACACCAAGTTGGTGTTGCTGATAACATCCAAACCAGTGTTTAATTCATTGGCATTTTGGTAATGACATTTGACCTGTTCTTTCAACTTGAGGAATGCTTCCTGGATCTCAATGTTTGGCAACTGGTATATCTTGGTCAATTGACTGATACAAACTTCTGACATACCATGCTTTCTAGCAACATGGGCAAATCTATTGATAACCCAAGCAATCTCATGGAAACCTCTATAAGCGTATGAGTTGGCATTTCCACCGGCATTTGTTTGTTGCAAGATTGGGATGAATGGCATGTAAACTTTGTTGATAACCTGGAAAGCATGTTGACGCCATGTAACAAGATCATTCCAAATGTTGATATCGTCCCAAGTGTTTGGAAGTCTTTCCCTCCAGACTTGAAGAACTCTCTTGAGCTCTTGTGATTTAACGTCAAGATTCTGGGCATTGGTAGTCACCAAACTGGCATAAACTTGACTAGCTTCCATGAATTCAACGTACTGTTGGAAAGTGTGAAGTAACGGAATATGGGCATTGTTGAATCTTTGAGGCAAACCATGCCACTTTCTCAAAGCCAATTGTATACCGGTATCGCATAATCTGGAAAGATCCTGAAGAGTTTCTTTCTCTTGTCCAAATCCTTGTAAACAGAGGAATGTCTCGAAGACTTGTCTTCTTGGAGTTGGAACGTCCATAACACTCTTGACTGTTTGATCGAGGGTCTCACGGTCAGTATTCCAATCGGCGACTCTCCAGCCACATTCTAAGAGAAGGTCGGAGAAACCTTCATGTTTGGCCAATTCAGTAAGAATGTCCCACTGCTGAAGTTTTTCAGCACAAAGAATCCAGTGGTCTTCCCACAAAGCGTATTCCAGCTGTCCGTAAGGAAGTGCACCACTTCTGGCTTTGATTTGAGCAGTCTCGTACAATTGTTGGGCCTTGTCCCAAATACCAATTTGTTCATAAGAGAGGGCGGTGATTGTTTCGGAGTACTTTGCCCTTCTTCTCCAGATCCCATAGAAAACATCTTCCTCCTTCAAAGTAGCGTAAAGTTTAGCCAATGCATCTTGGGTGACCTCTTTGACTTCAGCATTTCCATTGATGGATTGCTGTTCAATATTCTCAAGGATGTGAATACCCTGGGCCCAAGCATTGAAGTTCAGTGCTAAGCACTCGACTGCAAATGGAGGGAGCTGGAGGGATTCACACCTAGACACACCTTCCAAGAGTGATTGGATCACGTTAGGCCTGGAATCTATCTGTCTGGTGTGGTAGTCTTTTGACAAGAGAATCACCATGAATCTGGTAAAATCGAGGTGTTCTGATCTAGGAATAGATGAGAAAGCAACGGGGAAGATGGTAGACCAGGCACGGTGAACCGATTCAGTGCTCTGATAGAACATGTCAATGAGAGGTTCAATGATAGAGCCAGCGGTGACGGAAAGTCCCTTCAAAAACTTGTTATGACCAGAGATCAACTCTTCGAGTGTTGGGTTTGAGATCTCAACGTCTCTTGCGGTGTATGGGAAAGCAGTGACTGCTGCCAAGGTGTTTTCATCTTCCACTAAGTTCAATTCCTTGTCGAAGTCAAAAGAACCATAGAGCAATTGTAATGCTTGGTTTAACCATGGATAGTCGGCTAAAAATTCCCAATTCTGCTCCCTGATCACATAGTAGAGCCTCTTGTTGATCTCCTTTTCCAAACTTTTATTCAAAATCAGCATAAGCTTTCTCCTGATCGAAACATCAGCGGATCTAGTACCAACTAAGAACGGTTGTTCCATTCTCACTGTGAGTTCAGTACAACTAAACGTGTCATCCTCGAAAATATCCACGATGATCTGGTAAAACTCCTTGGAAAGAGTAGGTTCACCTCTGATTTCGAAAACCATCATCTTGGACAAAATGGCAGCCTTTTCTTTTGTGGTTGGGAAGAGATCGGTTCTGGAAACAACCCACCCCTTAACAATCTTTATGATCTTTTCCAAAGTATCTTTGTCGAGTGATCTTTCAATCAATTGAGCCAAAAGCGATAAGAATATACGACGTTGGTCACCGAGACTCAGAATTCTGATAGACGATAAGTTGAGAATTTTCTCTAAGAGCCTGGTAGTCATCTTTGCCTCGTATTCTGAGTTTGAGTTTTCCTTACTTGATCCTTGTCCTTGGTGTGTGATTGTGATATTGTCCTTGCAAAGTTTGCTGAAGGTCTTCATGATAAGTGGAAGGAGCGAGTCAAGTGTCGATGGTCTGTAGTTTGCCAAAGTCCATGACAAAGTCACTCCGGCAGCAGTCGAAGGGGTGTCACCCAAATCTTCTTGAACTGTAGTTGTCAAGAGAGTGATGAATGCCTTGACTTCTTCCTCCTCCTCCTCTTCTTCAGAACTCAGGGAGTTAATGGCTTGAAGTATAATTCTCAAAACTCTTTGCAAAACCTCTTGAATATCATGGTTGTCGCTCTTCACTGATTTCTCAAGTAACTTGTGAAGGTAGGAAAGGGTGGATACAATCCACTCGGGTTTCTTCCATTCAAGAACCACTCCAAGAACTTCGAGAGCATTCAAGCAATAACCAAGGAGGTTGGAAGAGTTCAAGTCATTGGATAAGAGGAATTTCTCGAAGAAGGTTAATTTCACAGAAACTTCAGGCCAATGAGAAGGACTCAAGAGTTCGTAGAGAATACCCAAGGCCTTTTGGCCCAATTCACTTTCAGAAGCTCTTTGTGGAGAAATACAGACGTAACGAATAAGGAATGTCACACACGCTTCTCTCTGGCCAAAAGGAATGGTGTAGTTTGGCGAAGTAGTGAAGTCATCAGACGCTTTCTTTCCGGCATCTTCGACGTCCTCCATTTCAACATCATCCTTCTTACTCTCAGCAGCTTTCTTCTCCCATTTGAGAATCAATTCAGCTAATTCAATGGCTAAGACTTGGTTCTCGATAGCAGGGTTTGCCAAAATAGTCAACTTTCCCATTGCAGTGATGATATTGGACACGAAGTGCTCTCTGGCAATGAAAAAGAAGTCTGGATGTTGGACAATAAACTGGTACACATTCAATACTTGAGTGACATTGAAACCATCTTCACTGATTACTCGTCTAGGCCATTTCAACCAACTAAGCGGGTTTTCTCCATCTTCCATTCTACTAGGGAGAACAGGTGCGAGAATATCCAATGCTTTTCTAACCAAATGGCGAGAATCCAATTGATGAGTTCTCAAAAGGGCAACGAATACTTGTGTGGCTAATTTAGCTGGAGTCTCGTAGGCAGCAATAAAGTAGGCAGTGGTAACGTAAGCCACTTGTTTAGTGATGTTATCCTCCAACTTGATGTAGTTCCAACTGAATTTGACAATGTCCTTACGGAACTCACCCACAGCAGAGGGAGCCCACTTGAGAAGAATAGCAGTAAGTTCCAAGAGCTGGAATCTGTAGCTATCAATCTTTCCAGATGTATGGTCTGTAATGATATCCTTGGTTGACTGCCACACATCGCTGTGAACGTTGGTGAGCCATTGAGGAGATTTGCTTTCAAAGAAGGCGTCCAAGTTTCCTTTGGTTTCCGCTTCGTAGATGAGAGTAGCATTAACAATCATTTTCATGAGTAGAATCTTTCCCTTGAGATGGGAATCACCACTCACAAATTCCATGGTCAGCGCAAGGTACGATTCACGGAGTTCAATGTCGTCACTCTTGACAATCTTGTTGAAGATAAACTCTTCCCACAGGGAGGGGATACTGAGCTTGATGTAACATAATTTAGAAATAACAGAAAACACAAGATCTTTCTCGTATGGGTTACGTTCCATGAAAGAAACCCCAATTTCTTGAAGCTTGGATACTGCTTGGTCTGCTTGGAAATGACCACTAGCAACCAAAGGAGCATCTCTGTTACCTTGTACGATTGTTTCTGTGAGATCAGAAAGACTGATCAAAAGATCTTTTTGCCCGTCAAACCACTCCTTGTCGTGTTTAGCAAGCAGTTCGAGAAGATCAAAGGTATTTGCGAATTTGATCACCTTGATTTCGTGTTCTTCTTCATTCTTCAAGTTCTCTAAAATTTCGCCCATTTTGGCCCTGGACACCTCACGGATCTTGTCACAACTCTCGACTCCAGCAAAGTATGCCAACATATTGCCCAATTTACGGTTCTTGAAATTCGTTATGAAATACTCGAGAGAGTTGTCTGCAAATCTGTTCAAGAACTTGGCAACAGGAACCCTGAAAGGTGAAGACTGGTGTCTATCTAAGTGACCTTCAAGGTACTGCAAGGTGCTGATGATCTCTTCCATGAAAGTATAGGCTTTAGCAGGAAGAAGGTGGAAAATATTCAAAATAGCAATCACTATTTGGACAGTGTGATTGTTTTCCAAATCCAGACCGGCAATTTGGCGAAGAGTATTAATCTGGGCCCATGCCATCAAATGATCCAATAATTTTCTACCTATTTCAACTCTGAAATAAGAGATCAACAACTCAAGAAGACGAGCAAGAGCTTCAAGACCTGGCACTGTCAATTTTTTATGATCAGAAAGGTTCATTAACATGGGACGGAGACCGTTTTGTAACAACTCTTTTGGAAGTTTGGCATTTTCTTGAAGACTTGATTTGAGACCCAAATGGGCGGCGTTGATGATTTCGGAGTTCTTGTTACAAAGAGCTTTGAAAAACACACCAAGGATTCTAATCCTGGCTTCAGCCAACGACCCCAAAGAGAAGTCTGGCTTGGTAAGTGCTAAGGAAAGCAACTTGATACAAACCACACGGAGTTCAATGAGTTGTTTTGAGGTTCTGTATTCGTATAACCTGTGAACATTGGCCAAACTCTCGTCTTCGGCATCAACAAGAGCCAATGCTTCCAACAACAAGCGGTTTAATTCGTCGTTGAACGTGAGGAATGTCTCATCCAAACCCAAGCAGAATGTGATAGCGTCGATGTTACCAATTTGCATAGGGAATGGCAAGGCTCTCAATGGTTTACCAAAAATTGGTGTAAGAAGCAATTGCTTACACGGACCCATGATGGTTGCAATTGGTACAGAAACAGCATCGGAGAGCACTCTCAACGAAGCTTGTGACACTTCTCTCACAAGTGGGTTGGAACTTGCCAAATCGTAAACTAAAGCACCTACTAACGTTTGGAATGGTTTCTCTAATGTGCTTTCTTTGGCCACGGTCTTATTGCACTCTCTTATCACATTGAGCACCAAGCTTCGGGCAAGATCTCTCACCTCGAATGGCGCATTTTCTGGAGTGTCCCTCAAAATGAAGAAAATGGAACGAACGAGTTCGAATTGACGCTTGAAGAACCAACTGGATGGTATTTTAAGGTCTTCGAACATTGTCTTGAGACCCATGATACCACCTAATTTGGTGTGGTAAAATTCATTGTAACAACAATGAGTAAACTTGTAAAACATTGAGCGGAAAAGAGGTGAATGCAAAGCATCTTCTTCCAGTCCGAAGAGAATAATTGTATCAGCGTAGAGTTTCTTGATCGTTTCAATACCTTTCTTTCTGACGTCTTTGTCCCAGAAACTCAAGGCATAGTTGAGAGCAGTCAAGAATGTATTTTCACTGATGCTACAACTTCCTTCATTGTCATTGACTGAAAATGGACGCTCCTTCTTGATTTTTCCTGTAATGGAAGTACCCAAGTATAACAAGGTGAAATGAGTGGTTATACCATCGATAAGGTCACTTGCTTCATCCTTGAGCTCAGGAATCGAAACAGCGAAAAACAACATCTCGAGTAGTCTGGCGAAGAATGCTTGTTGTCTGTCTAGTTTTTCAACATCTTTAACATTTGACTTTTCGAGTTCGATAGTTTCTTCGATCTTCTCGGCTTTCAATTTTTCGACACAGTCAGCAACGTAAGCAGGGAAGTCAGCAGGAACAGGAGTTTTATCAATGAACAATTTCAAGATACTAGAAAGGTATTTGAATGCGCTTATTCTGTAATGAAGCTTTAGACGTGGGTCTTCGAGTAACTTGATAGCTGACTTAACACCTGGTGTAATTGAGACGGGAACTTCTCCATTCAATCCATGAATAGTGAACAAAGCTTTGACTTCCTGGTCAAGATCAGACTGAGTAACAAGACTGTTGCAGGGTTTGAAATGCTTGTGGTTTCTGCCACCTAATTTACCCAAAATTCTGATGGCAGTGTGTGAGTGCTGGTGATGGTATGGAACTGGTTCCAAGTGCTTCCAGAGAGCGGCCATTATTTCATCAATCACCGGTTCGATCATTGGATCAAAGTATTCAGCAGTCAAATTGTCAACACATAACTCGAAGGTTCTCAAACCTTGGCTCACGAGCTCTTGAGACCCATTAAGAGCATAGACCAATGGTCTGGTCAAGTGATTTAAGTGGGGAACCAATACTGAAAGACGGACTGGGACAGTTAAACATAATTCGACGTAAACGTCACGTTCGTAAGGCCTTCTTGCATTAGCAATCAACTTGTTGAGACTTTCGAGTAATGCAGGAAGAATTGGCATAATTTCTTTGTAAAGGTTCTCAAATCTTCCACCGCTTATACTCCTGAAAAGAATACGAACAAGGTATGAATAGACAATTGGCTCCTCGGCTTTTGTAGCTAACTTCAACAGCTCTAGGATCAAGTAATTGAGGTGGGGAAGAATAACACTTTCATTTGCCGCAGGGAAGAGATTCACCGACATGAAACAAAGTTTGAAAAGTCTGATCAAGATGTTGGACTTGACTAGCTCAACCTTGCCCAATTGGTCTAATTTTGATTTCAAGAAAGATATCAAAATCCCTGAGAAGTTAGCGGAAGTGATCTCGCTGGCCAAAAAGAATTGGGGTAAATGAAGTAATGCGGCGTTATCAAGCATCAACTCAAACATGAAAGGTAATTCGGAACTGACGATTTCATTGAATGATGCTGGATCGACATGGATGAAGATGGTTGCAAAAATTTCCATGAGATCCTTCTCTTCTTTTGATGAGGTGATGGGTAAGTTGGGGCCGCCCGTTGAGAAGTCGAATGCTTTGGCTTTTGAAACATCTACTTTGGGCTTGGAAACGGAGAAGAATCTCAAACAACTTATTCCTCCTCTGAATAAGTTCCTTAAAATCTCCACTTCTTCAAAAGATATTATCTTTGCTGAATCATTCCACTTGTCATAATTGACGTATTGACCGGGCTTTTTGGGGTCGGATTGTGTCGGTTGTGGAGGGACAGGTGGATTACAGTTTTTCAACCCGAAAATCACGGATTTTAAGAATGTCATGAGAGTACGGAACAAATAACGAGCATCTTTCAACAAATCAGAATTGTTGGAAGCAGGAGTTGAAGCAACAGGTGAAAGCTCTTCAATTCCAAAGAGATCAAGAGGGATCACAGTGTCTTCGGATTCTACTTCAGTGGTTTCCTCTGTAACTTCGCTGATCTTGTCGTCGCTGGCGTCCTTCATTTCAATGTCTTGTTCCAACTTCTTTTGTTCTTTGGACGAGTATCTATCGATGGCTTTCTTGGAGTCGCTTTCTTTGGCTTCTCTTCTCTTCTCAAACTCTTTGTGTTTCTTTAAGATGTAATCGTATTTCATATTCAAACTTTGAAATCTTTTGGCATAGGAGTCAACGATTATCATGAATAACTGCCTACCCTCAAGTTTATTCGGTAATTTCATGATCCTTTCGACCAAATTGAGCAACAACTTGGCGCTCATGATTTGAACAGTTAAAGCCAAGGAATCATCCTTCAATAAGTCACAGTAGATTTTGACAGTGGACCATATTTGTTTCGGTGTCAATTCGTTTCTCACGTTATGTATGAAATCGGCCACAGTGGAGTAGGCCAATGGTCTCAATGTTTCGAATGAGGTCAACCCGTCACCGATAAGAATTTTCTCGTCAAACAAAAGCTCGATTTTGGGGATGAAATGGGATCTGAAGGAAGTCGACAATATGTGTCTAGTAGCATGCAAAAGTTCCTTTCTGGCCACGGATAATTCTGCTGGGCAGTCTTGAAGTAAACGTAAAATCACGTCTGGTACGACTTTCGCTTGATCTTGAGATAAATGTTGGGTAGCGTAACCTCTGATAAAGACGTAAGCTAGAAAAGATGCAGCTTTGACTTGACCCAAAGTGAAATCACTATATGCTTGTCTGTTTGTGATTTCGGGAGAGATAGAAGTGGCTGCGTGGTTATCTTTGGAGGCTTCTTCACGATACTTTTTCTGTTGTTCAACTTGTAAATTCAAAAGGTCGATGATTTTTGGCAAGAAAGATGGCAAAGATGTTTGAACCAAGGTCTTGTATGATGAGTATAACGATACCATAGTTATTGGGCATTCAGCCAAAGTTTTGAAGGAGCACATGGCCTTATTTAAAGTCTTGGGCAGGTTTTCTTCGAACGAAGGGGGCGACATTTCTTTAGTATCAAACTCTGCTTCGCCATCTTCTTGTTTCTGGTCGGAAAACACGTCGTTAACCATGTCACCCATATTATCGTAGATCTGGCTGATTATGTCGACAAATGGTTGGACCTTCTCGCCCAAACTAGCCTTGTAAGCCTTGTGCAAGCTGGTGATGATCTTCATACACAAGACACCATTGTCTTCGTTTTCCTCCACGATAATTTTGGTTAATATATCTAAAATCTGTTCTGAGTATGGACGGAACGTCTCATTCATGATTGAACGGTGGATGATTTCCAAAATTGAGTTTCTCAATTTATGCTCGGGGCTCTGTGATGTGAAAGCAATGGGGACATCTTCCAATTTTTTTATGAACACAGGTACTAAATTTGATAAAAAGTATTCATATTCAGTAGCACCATTGAAAGTTTCAATCATATCTAACAACTCGGATAACACTGAATGGCTGGTCTTGTAGTCAGCATCGTTGTCATTGAGCCGAGACACAAACGTGTCAAGCTGCTCGGTATATGCCATTCTCAATAAGAACCGATAAACTGAGGTTTGTTTCTGGCGCTTAACAATTGAAACTTACAAGAAGTTGTTTATTCTCCAGGCTCGCGGAAAATTTGAAAAAGTGGGAAAAGGATTTGGTTGATTTTGAGGCTTGTCACGTGCATGTCATGTGATTGTCACGTGCTTATTTTGGTTCGTGCACTGCCTTCAGACACAGTCAACGACTACAGTTCATTGGACCAGGAGTGGGCCCAGAGTAGCGATACTTTCATATTCGTGGTCAATTATATCGAAGATGGCTGATTACATTTGCTTCGAGCGAGCTTACAGTATTTTCGTCATGGATTATATTTTGCACAATTACTGCTAAAATTGCCCAAAAAGTATAATGTGCGGCTTCACCAGTGACATTTTTGCAGCTAAAATTTATTCATTATTGGGGCTTTCTTGGACACAAGCAACTGCCGGACACAGAGAGTACAAGAGCCAGCACAAGTCAACAAGAGAAAAGAAAATGCTGTCCAAGTCATTGCCTCGGCTCTGGCCCCTTTGGCCACTTGTATAGTGCCCATTGAAGCGGGTCCCACCACACTGACTGTGTTTGTCACAGCCTCGTGCTGAAGCATGGCGCCCAATCCCCAAAGCAAAGTTGTGATGGCCAGAAGGATTGTAGCTGCACGAATAGCCCATACTTTTCCTGGAAGAAGAGGAACGGAGTACCACACTATCGTAATCAATAAAAGTACGGTTAATCCAATGGTGGCGAAGAGAAGCCGGGGATGACAGTTGGCTACAAACTTTCTGGAGACTTGAATTAGATCAAGCTGTGTGGTGGATTTCAGCGACGACTCCACGATGGAAATCCCAGAATAACGAGAGAGACTCAGTCCATCAAGAGATGGTGCACAAGTCACCTGTCCGTTCAATGTGACACACATGGAGAGGTAACTGGAAGTTATTTCGATTTCCGACAACTGTGAGCTGTGGTTTAAGCTGTTGTAGGCAGCTTCAATGTTTGGGTACAACTCAGAGCTTTTATTGAACTGCATTTTGATCAAGTAAGCATTTGAAAATGTGTTTTGCGCATCCATGCAGCCTACAAGGAGAAAACCTAATAGAAACACGGTGATGAGCAAGACAATTGCTAGCAAGAATTTTGGGATCTTTTTCAAAAAGCTGAACATGGGTAGTTTTTGGCTACAATTCAGTGAATATAGCGATTTTATATGGGTAGGATTGGTTGCGAAACAAACCTGCGACAATACAAATTCGAGACAAATTTGAGACAAATTTGACACCAAAAGTGGTTCCAGACACATAAAAGTGACAGAGTAGCTGGTGAAAAGACCAAGTTATACAGAGGTCACGGATAGAATGCAAAGTCAATATACAGTAGGTTGAAGGTAACACGGGTTATGAGAGAAATAACGCAACACATCAATACTAATAGATAAATACGTGATTCTAGATTCTAATTATGTAATTCTTATATACTCATGAGGAAATCAATCTATGGACTCCCCAGAAGACTAGATAGAGCAAGATAAAAAAGGTAGCCAACGGCACGAAAGGCTTGATGACTTCCAATTGGTTCTTCAACTTGAAATCGGCCACCACTGTGCGATCTTTTGATTTCTCAATTGTGTTGGTGGAGTTGCTTGATTCATCCACGAGGGTACCGTGTTTGAAGAAATGCTCGAGTAATTTATCCTTTTCGGCCCAGACTTTGAAAAGCCATTGTTCGAAAGCTTGTAAATCTTCCTCCTTCACGTCATCCACGTCCACGGTGTCTTCGCCCAAGGGGATATCTTTGATGTTGAAGCCTCTGATGTGGTAATTGATCTGAGTGGGGCCGCGGCCGAAGATGAAAAATTGTTTGAGAGTGAAGACGTCTTCACCGTACTCGTCAGGCTTCAAGCCACTGTAACCAGTGGTGATGTCGTAGACCACTTCGACGGTATCTCTTAATTTCCTCAAAGTAAGAAATAAGCCTCTCACTCTGGGGAGCAACGAGTGTTTGAGCCTAGGCATGCCCAATTTTTCACAATACTTTTCAGAGCGTTCTCTGGTGTGAGGAGAAATGACGGTTCCTTCCGGATAAATAATGACTTGGTAGGGCCAGATTTGGTTCAGCTTATGGCCCTTGGGCCAGTGTTTGACCAGCAAATCCGCCACATTCGTGGAGGCAACGTGGGAGACGCCGTTTGCAGGACCAACGCCGCGGGCATTGGCGTCGAGTTCCAACAATTGGTTTGTCAACACTACTTTATCTTGATCCCATTTTCTGGACAAGAACATGAAGTTGAAGTTCTTCATCCCCCAGCCCAAAAGCGGGATCTTGGACAAGGCATCCTTGAGAACAATGTGGATGGTACCTTCCAAGCGGGCCGAGTAGGAGATGAACCAGAGGAAGAGCCAATCGGTGTAAATCTGGTGATTTGAGATCATCACCGAGTTTGGCGACATGATGCTGGACAAATTGCCATTCTTGTCCACTTTGAAAGAGTCAGAGTTGGCCAACGAGCCTGTATCGTGAGTGATTGAGATCTTCACCGGGTTTACTATTGAGGTAATGAAGGTGAGAAGAACCAAAAAGTGGTTTTTGGTAAGCATCACCAATGATTGTTTCTGGGAAGGTGTACTTGGGAACAACCTGAGCCCAACGTACTGGGTGAACACGATGGCATTCACGCCAACCAAAAAGCCAACACCAATGACTATTGTTCTTGCAATTGCGAAAATTTCCCAAGAAGAAACCATGTTGTTTGTAGTTTTTATGTTTTGCCTTCGAGATATTTAGTTATCAGTGCGAATCATGTGTTTCAAAGATGAGACAGTTGGTAGTGAAAATAGAGTGGTATGGAATGACAACGAATAGATGAAACTAAATGGAGATGACGGACTGAGCTGTAATTGAAGAACTCAAGGGGCTGTTCAGGCTAAGATAGTCGGGAGTGGATGCTGATACGTTTATGTTAATTTCATTTGATATAGAGAGATCGGGAGTAAGTTGGCACTCATTTATGCCGTGCTCGAGGTTGGGGCATCCCGGATGGTCAGACTAGTGAAAGCTGTGACTCCGTTAAGTCTCCAAGTCTAATCTGGAAACTCTATGAAGGTTTGGGTTGAGTGCAAGAGGTGTATAAAGGAAATCATCACCAATCAATTTGACTAGTCAGGGAAGTTTGAGAAAGACAATTAATTTACTCGTATATCGATACATTTGGAGAGAAGAAACCGCATAATTTCTCCAGTGAAGTGAAGGTCATGTTACGATTCAAGGACAGCAGTTATCTAGTAGATAGTCAAGTAGATTCCGATAACCTTGGGAGCTTCTGAAACAATTCCCTTTGAGAACATGTCTGTCTGAGAGATAATTTGAATCTAATTGGGACGTGTTTTCTACATGGTAAAAGCTGGTACCACACCTCGACAGCTGGGTAGGTCACTTCACCAAGTAATATATATAATTTGATTGTCGCTTAGTATTACTGATATTGCCCTATGATACCGGCATTGCACCGAAGATAAACACAACTGGGGGATTTCAAGAATAGCATTACATCGTTGTGAATTCAGCTGCTGGAATGAAGAATGATTAAAAATGATAAATTCTTGGGAAGTTTGAAGTCCAAGACACGGAAGTTCAAATTGACCGATAAATAGTAAATTGGCGGTCGGGGAATACGGAGAAAAGAACATGTCTAGCTCCGATCAATACTTGTCGGTTGATTGATCAACTCCAATCAATGCTTATCGGCTGTTAATACATATCCGTTGAATTTTATTCAATTCCAATCAATACTATCGGTCGAATTTTAATCAGCTCCAATCAATTCTTATCGGTCCAATTTCACCAACTACAATCAATACTTATCGGTTGTTAATACTTATCGGTTGTTAATACTTATCGGTTTTTAATACTTTTCGGCCAAATTTGAATCGACCCCGATTAATGCTTATCGGTTGAATTTTGGTTATCGGTTTCATCTTGGTTATCGGTTTCATCTTGGATATCGGTTTCATTTTGGTTATCGATTTCATTTTGGTATCGGTTTCATTTTTTAACGGTTCTTTTCATTTACTTTACAATGCATGTGCAATTATCATATTACACCAATCACCGATTCCACACCAACTATTAGTATTCGAGGGGATGTAAGATTTTCTAACAATTCTTGCCCACTCAGCCCGTTTGTGCCGATTCGTGTCCACCATGAATCCCCAAACTTCACTCCCATTTACACCGTTCATCACACTTTCCCTTCATTTTGCAACAATACTCCGCGAATTTTTACCCGATCGGCCAAAGTCGGCCAAATTCGCATTGTCATTAAAAATTCCTACCACTTCTCTTTATGAGTTCCCCAGATAGTTCCCACGAAACGGCGGCGGAGCTGCCCGGAAGCGGCCGACAGCACCGTGCCGACATTGCCGCACAGTCTGGCAACAACTCCACACCATCTTTGGTCCGGCGGGATTCCTTCACTTCGCTCCAGTCCTCAGACTCTAGTCATTCAATTGACTCCAGCGACCAAGTACACCCTGTTCCGCTACGCCAGGAACCAGCCAAATCCATCAGATCCACAGCATCAGCATCAGCACCAAAATCAGCATCAACAAAACCAAATGTCAACACAAATCCAAAACTCCAACAACTTGCTCTGCAAACATCCTCCGCATCGTCCCGGGTGCCCATGGCCAAACGCCGGGGCCTCTTGTCATATGTCACCATCATTCCAGAATACCACAACCCACGCGAGTACCCGAACAACGTCAAGTTTGCCCTTGTGTTGGTGGTGGCCTTCGCAGCCATCACCGGTCCCATGGGAACCTCAATTATGTTGCCTGCCATAGGCGACATCGTGGACGAGCTCCACACCAGCACATCCTTGGTCAACGTCAGTGTGGGTATCTACCTCTTGTCGCTAGGCATTTTTCCCATGTGGTGGTCGTCGTTCAGCGAGCGCCACGGCCGCCGAAACGTGTACATCGTGTCGTTCATCATCTTTTTGGTGTTCAACATCGGGGCAGCGCTTCTGCCCAACATCGCGGCGCTCGTGGTGCTCCGGCTTCTCTCGGGCTGCGGCGGCAGCGCCGTTCAGTCGGTCGGGGCCGGCACCATTGGCGATCTTTTCGTGCCTGAGGAAAGAGGCTTTGCCATGGGGATCTACTACTTAGGCCCGCTTCTCGGGCCGTTTCTTCTGCCCATCATTGGTGGTGCCGTGTCGCTGGCTTGGGGTTGGAGAGCCCTGATGTGGACATTGACCATTTTTGTCGGCGTGGGGCTCTTGCTCCTAGTGTTTGTTCTTCCTGAAACATGCCAGGATGCTGTGACCATGCAGAACAGGCTCCGGGCGCGCATCGCACTGGACGCAGCCAGCGGAGCCAGCGTGTCCGCATCAAGTGGCGCGCTGAATGGTGCCGATAGGGCGAGCGCGGCCAGCGCCTCGCACGACGGCCCGGTCGAGAAATTCGCAGCCGAAGTAGACCAGAAACAAAATGACAGTCAAAATATAATCGAAAAAGAAGACGAAAACCATACACCCGAGTCCCAGGTTCCCCAGACACCAGGCAATCCCCAGACACCAGGCAATTCCCAGATTCAAGATAATTCTCACTACTACACCGAAGAAGACATCGAGCGAATCACCTCGAACGTCTCACAGTCTGCCCACACCGCCTACGAGCTCCAGGAAGACGAAGTGGTTGTGGACCCAGTCATGCCCCTGCTCCTGCGCGTGGCCTCGGAGTCGCCGTACTACCAGCACCAGCGGCAGCGGCTCTTCCACCGCCAGCTTCGTGCGCTCAACCGGCCCATCAAGCGGATTCGCCAGGGCCATGATTGGAAGTCCTTGTTCTACGACTACTTCATTCGCCCAACCCATTCTGTCGTGCTATTGACGTATCCTCCGGTGGCATTGGTCATCAGCTACTCGGCCATTTGCTTCGCCTGTGTCTACTTCTTCAACATGACCATTTCCTACGAATACGGCCAACCTCCGTACGACTTCAAACCAATCATCATTGGCCTCATGTATATCCCCAACTCCGTCACCTACTTCATGGGCTCCATCATTGGTGGCCGCTGGAATGACTATAACCTCACGAAGTACGCAAAGTCTCATAATGGAGACATGGTGCCTGAACTGAGAATATCCTGGAATCTGGTCGTAGCCGTTGTTCTATATCCTCCAGCTTGCTTGATCTTTGGTTGGTGCTTGAAATTCCACACCCACTGGGTGTTCCCTCTCATTGGAACCGCTCTTTTCGGTTTCGCCTCAATGTTGGTCATTGGAACCACAGTCACTTATTTGGTCGATATCCTTCCAGGAAAAGGCGCTACTGGTGTGGCTCTCAATAATTTGATCAGACAAATTTTGGCTGCAACAGCTACATTCATCGTGGAACCTCTTCTAAGAGCAATTGGCCCTGGAATCTTGTTCACTATCCTTATGGCCATCATTTCCTTATCTTCCTTTTCTATCCTTTATTTGAAGAGACACGGTCAATCGTTCAGAGGTAAATATGATCTTGACTATTACTACGATCGACTATAATCAATAACGCTAGCATTCAACTATTCACATTCGACTCAGTAGATATTTACACATCACAGCAATATTCCATTCTGTAGACATCTCAGCCAGCGAAAAAGCGTTTGCTACAGGATATAACCACCACTTACCATGATGTCTGTAATTTCTTCATACACAACATAAACACAGCTTGCGGTTCGTGAATCATCATAGGACCATCCGTCAACAAACATCTACTGTTCAAATCGTCGACCGCAATGATAGTATATCCTCAAATAAGAAATCAACATTAACCCCCACGGTTTTCAAGTCATTCAATTGCGGTGTGATTATATCAAGAAATTCCTTGAAATACTCAGCATCCTTGACTTGATACACTTGTGCCTCGGTCTCTGGATCTGTGCTAACAGATATAAGTGTTCCATGCAAATGCTTTTTCATTGAAACCACCAATTTAGCGACCTCATCAATACACCAACTAATGAATCCACTGGAATCAAGATCAGTCTTTTGTGACCTTCTAATGATAGGCTTGATACAGTCATTATAGATGGAGATTGCCCTCTTGATTATAGACACATGAATGATAACGAGATTGCACATGTAATTAACAATATCAATCCTTGTAGACCCTTGAACTCCAATCATTAATTTCGATATGGTATTAAATAAATGTGCTGACATGGATTGAAGAAACGAGTTCACTCCTTTCTCCAACTGATCGAAGTTTTGGAAAAATTCAATATGTTGACTGATTTGTTCGTAAGTCATTTTGGAAATGTTTTGATGTAAATCGAAACTAAGATATTGTTGGACCTTGAGCTTCCTACTGTTGATCTTCAATTTTATGACGTCCATCAACAATTTGACTTCAGTTTCAGTGTCGGAGGAACCGCTCTTGGAGATTTTATTTTCAACAGTCTTCAACTTGTTCTCAATATGATTGATGAGTCCAACAGATTCAAAGTATTGGTTATGGGCGATATGAACATCAACCTCGTCCACCTTGTCTTCGATTCCTTTCAAATCGAGAAATAATCTACCTTTTTCTCCTGATGCATTTGGATCGAACTTTTTACCGAAATCATGGGATCGATTTCTAGAATGCACACGAGCGGAAATATCTTGCAACATGATATCGGCACTTTGTCTTTTCGATTTTTTGCTTTCATCTTCGAATTCAGACAGGTCCATAATACCCGAACCCCGAAGAGATTCTCGAAGCTGCCTCTTCTCATCAGTAGCCTCAGAGCCGTCTAATGATGGTGTAATGGATTTCCGAGCGTCCAATAGTCTATTTTTCTGGAGTAGCTCGGCCGTACCTTTGTTATAAGCATCCATGATTTTCAAAAAATGATCGTAACGGTCAGTTCTGTACACATAGCTCAAAGTCTTCGACTTAATGTTGATTGCGTAAGTTTTCACATCTTCTTTAGTTGAATTGGAGTGCTGAGGAACTTTGATTTCCGAGACCTTGATTTCGTGTAAAGGCCAACATAGAATGGCCTGCAATCTCTTATTGCTTGCCATTTCTTGAGCCGAAGAGCTTTTCTTTGTAGCCACGAGCATCAAGTCGTTCAAGATGAATATATGCACGGTTTTAGTTGGTTTCCAAGTCCCAACGTTGACTTCAAGCCATCTGCCACTCTCTGCGAGCACATGTCTACCGGGAATAGCTTGAATGTACTTGGAAGCTCCGTCCACGTGTTTGAACAAGGACTGAAGTTCAGAGGCCCACATTTTCTCCAAGACAAGCACAGAAGACCTGTCCTTGCGCTTACTGGGGACAGCAAGGCCGCCGCCACGCTGCGAGCCTCGGCGTGCGGTCAGCACCAGGCCCTGGTTTTCATTCTCTAGGTCGAGTCTCCTCTCTGCCGCATCACGGAACTCACCAATCACTTCGTACAAGTCCTTGGTGGTGACACGCAATTTGAGCAACTCTTCTTGGGTCAGTCGAAGGTCGTGGGTGAGTTCCAAGATGTTTTTTTGGTTTTCGTTGATGTTGGCTTTGATGTCCCTCTCGATCAACGAGCGCTGGCCCTGCAACGCTTTGTAGTAGTCGTCGATCTCGCCGGCGGTGCCATGGGCCAATTCGTTTGCAATTTTGGCCTCGATGCTGCCAAAGTCGTCTTTCTCCTCGCGAACGCTTGGGGCCATCAGCACAGCGTCGGAGTTCTGCGTAGTAGTACGATACATGTTGGGCATTGGCGGGAGACCGGGAGCATCAAACGCACCAGGTGGCGCACCGCCCTTGTTAGCCATGGCTGAGACATGTATGCTCATTCTCCGCGTGTTCTTCCTGCTCTGGGCCGTCTTTGGGCCAGCGCCATATGGATTGGGCACTTGTAGCGATTGTCCTGGGCCACCCTCATTAGGGGTAAGCATTGAGGTGTTGGCGTTGGCGTACGGGTTGCTGGCCTTTGAAGCAGCTCGTCCCAGCTGCCACGGGGCTCTGCTCTTTCTGTGGGCAGCCTTTGGGTCGATATTCATGGAAAAAGATGGTTTATTTAACCGCTCCGATTTAATCATTTTTGTTTGATTTGAATTGATATCAACATGGTCGTGTCCGCGACAAAACATTTCATTCTGTTGTTTCGCGAATTTTTTAAAAAAGTCAAACTGCTGGCTATCAGCGGTTATTTTGGCCTAACATCAACGAAATGTCACTAACGAGTAACGAGCTCAACTATCTCATATGGAGATACCTTCAGGAGGCAGGGTTTGACCTAGCTGCTTATGCGCTCGAAAAGCAGTCGCATTGTCACTCGCTAGAACACAACGACAACCTTGAAATGATATCGAAAATTGAACCTGGAACCCTTGTGAACCTCGTGCAAAGGGGCATACTATACACGGTGGCTCAGGAAGAAGCTGCCGGAGTGAATGGTGACCCGGATAAACTCAGTATTTTTGGTGCTTTGCTTCAGGAAGACTTGATCAAACAGAAACAAGCGCTAGAGAATAGCCGTGACAGCGAGAAAAGTCGGGAGAAACAAGAAGATAGAAACGGAACTGTGGATTCGATTAATGGTGATGCAGAGGCGGACGTGGAGATGAAGGAAGCTTCCGAGGAAAAGCAAGCCCCAGAAATAGACTTTACAACCAAGGTCATCACAGCGAAAATACGGTATCCTGAGAGTTTGGTCAC
The DNA here is from genome assembly GCA_030556945.1 of Hyphopichia buzzinii. Lineage (NCBI taxonomy): Eukaryota > Fungi > Ascomycota > Pichiomycetes > Serinales > Debaryomycetaceae > Hyphopichia > Hyphopichia buzzinii. The sequence continues at coordinate 130,183 of JAKTUZ010000006.1, read as the reverse complement.
CCATTGGCACCCCAAGACCGATGTATTCGCCTATGGTAAGGAGGACTCGGTCGCTGTGATAAATGCCATCATCGACGGCTCTATCGCTGAGTCCGTCACACTCTCGCATCCATTCCTTACAAATGGCTTGAGCGAAGGGGACGTCAACACTAAGAATGAAATCACTTTGGTGTCATGGGCGCCTTTGGGCAACTTGATCGTCACGGCAGACTTGAAAGGTGAAATAAGAGCTTGGACTCCCGACGGAAAGTTGAAGAATATCGCCAACAGCAGTGTCAAGCTTAATCCACTTCTGCCAGTTGAATCGGAGCCTAGTGGGTCTTCTGTGCCTGCTCTTATCAGCACCCTAGTGTGGAGCGACGATGGCCAATTCGCAATAACCGTCGACGTCAATAACCAGGTCTGTCTTTGGGACGGCTCCAATTTGAACTTGGTACAAACAATAAGAGGTCCGAATCCCGTGCCTGGCTCCACGGGTATAATTGATGCCTGTTGGGTATCGGACATGAAGTTTGCCTTGTCCACAGCTAAAAATGACATAAGAATATACTCCATCAACCCTTCAAGTAACGGGTTTGGCGTTTCGTCCAACCAAGAACATATTTATTCCATTGGCCAACTTTCAGGCCACGACCACAACATCTCCATGCTTCGGTTTAATGAAGTATCCAAACTTCTTGCATCCACATCCGACTTCGACCATTCCATCAAAGTGTGGAACAGCGCATCAAGTACCGAGCGCAGAGAACTTGCCAGTCACGAGTCGCCAATAATCAGCATGTTTTGGTTGAATGGTGAAGGCACCACAGGTGAGCAATTGCTCAGTTTATCCATGGATGGTGCATTGAACATATGGAACACAGCCAGTGGCACTGCGATCGTGAGCACCAATATTTTCCAGAACAAGGAGAATTACCGATTCCAAGACGAAGGTCGAGACATCAACAGTAGCTCATTGGCGTTTGCCGCCGCATTGTCGCCTAATAACCGATTTTTAGCCATCGGAGACGACGAGGCCAGGGTGAGCGTTTGGGATGTGGATGTGAGTAGATACGGGACCAAGTCAAGTGAATTAAGATGCTTAGGAGTGTTTTTCCTCGAGGAAAAGGGAGCAGGACTCTGTGATGTTTCGTGGGACAGCAAATCCGAGAGAATCGCTGTATCGTATAAGGGAGCACAGAGTGTTATATTAAGTTGGACCTAGGGGAGATGGAGTAGAGGAGACGATGAAGAGGAGACGATGAAGAAGAGATGATGAAAGATTTCACGACAACTGCTAGAATTGTATTATTATACCTTTGTACATACTATACACATTGGCCTAATTAAGTAGCGGCGGCGGCTGCAACTGTAGAAGAGACTGTTTCAGCCAAGTTGGCAGTTCTTTTGATACTGGGGTTTGCGGCAGGGAAAAAAATGTCGATGTAGCAAGTGACTAGAGCAACGACACCGAAGACGATTCTCAACAAAGGAGGTTGTTGAGCATCGTCAGATTCCGGTTTGTTGGTAGGTTCGTTCAAGTACGATTGGATGGACAAGAACAACGAGGTCCAAGAGAGCAATTTGTTACGTAAGAACATGGCAGCCATAGGAAGAGACTGGGAAACCATACCGGAGATTTCATTCCTGGGTTTGGCAGGGACGTGTTTGTAGCTGGCTGTTAGTAAACTGAGAGAGGAGGTGTGTGGTGAATGAAATGGACAAAATAACAAGGATATGAATGGGAAGTGAAGGGTGATATTATTGGGAATGTAACGATACGAGTAACATTTTCAATAGCGAGTGAGTGTTAACATGTACTTGTTGGCTAATGTTGGCCCATGATATTGGCATATCATATACATTGTGTTGGTCCTGATAGTGATATCGAGGTGTCGACTTTTCAACAATAGTTGGGGATCTCAATGAACTTGATCGTTACATCCAGATTCACGTTGACCGTCGGCAATTCATTACTGGAGCTGTCATAACCACCAAGTAACCAGAATTATCAATACACCAAACAACTCGTACTATCAATCCACCGCATTACCCGTATCAACATATCACATTCGCCAAATCACGATACTCATTCAAGACAATCAAATACATCCCGAAGCCGGAACTTCCATCCGGCCATCACCAAAAGAAACAACAAGTAACATACGGAACAACCAAATCTTCTCTGACCATGGACATGATTGGAAGCTTGAAGTATTAAGAATAACTAGGAGTGATCAACGAATTAATTTTCATTTTCCGCACTCAATAAATCCTTCTGCCCAAAGTAGTGAGCCACCACCACAAGAACCATATCGATGGTATATTTTGCCAATGGGCCGAGATCCTGGTGCCGAAGGGCCAATTTTTGGGCCTTCTTGCCCAAGTCTCGCACGATAGAGGTCTCGGTATAGTCCAATAAGCGGTCTAGGCGGAGGAACACCAGCCAAATCCAGCGCGAGAGCGTTTCTGGCACCGACGTGCTGAGCCATTTGGTGAAATAAACCACGAGCTTGACAATTGTCGAATGGTCTAGCACGACGAAAAGACACTCGACGGGCGGAGGCGGTGTCAGCATGACGTGGGAGCGCCACGCTGCTGCCGACTGAGGCTCCGTCCACGCTGGAACGGTGTCGCTGGCAGGGCGGTTCTGCAACGAGTCTTTGAGCTGGCGGAACGAGTTCATCACGCGCTCGGCCCACACTGGGTCCACGAGAGAATTCTGCGGCACTGCGCGCTCCAGAGACCGCTCCAGAGAAAGACCCGTGGCTGGGCCGCCATCGGCCGCGCGCGCAAAATACACTGGGCGGAACTGCTCTGCTTCCTCTCGTACCAGACGAAGGTACTGTGCCACGCCGGCCGCGGCGTCTCCGCTCGTGCCAGCGGCAGTGGAATTGTCGGGCCCGTCGGGTGGCGGCACCGGGAGTGCCACGTGCTGGCCGAAGGTATCGTCGTACGGCGTGGAAGATTGCATGGAAAAGAGATGAGCAGATTTATTTATTTCTCAATTTCTTGCAACTTTCTTTATGAAGCGCCAGAGAGACGTTGACGAAGATGGCGACAGTGTTGATTTGGGAGGGAATACTGATGAAATTGAAGAGAGTAATGAGGCATATGACGACTCCAGAAAGGAAAATAGCTTGTTTGGTCAATCAATGGCTGATCCACTTCGAGGAAAAGATGGAACCCGTGGTGACTATTCAACTTCAACACTTGAAAAACTACATAATATCCCTATAGACTGCAATGTTCCCCCGTGCTGTGGCACACCGTATGCTAATTACGAATCCTATGAACTACATGTTTTCACGGTCCACAGCCATGTCTGCCAGCAGTGTAATCGACGGTTTCCGTCTGAAACCATACTTGACATCCACATTGACGAAAACCACAGCCTGTTCTTCGATATTCAGCGGGAAAACGGCTTGAAAGTGTACAAGTGCCTACAACAGGCCGGTGGGTGCACGGAGAGCTTCTCAGATCGGAAGAATCGCTGTCTACACATGATAGACAAACACGGGTACCCAGAGGACTATGATTTTGGCGTGGTGGACCTTGGAGTGGATTGATGGACTGGAAATGCAATCGAGGGACCCCATAAACGCATAATGACGAGCCCACGAACTGAAAGCAGCGAGCTCAGTTGTTGCCTAGTGATGATCTTCTACGTGGGGATTTACAGGGACTCAATCAAGGGCAAACGAAGTTGTGAGATTTGTTAAGAATGGCGCTACGAGAGAATGTTCGTAATGAATGGCGTCAAAAGAGAAATTTTGTAAAGATTGGAGGAGCAACTCCTGGCGGTGACTGATGGGTAATTCAGACGATACCTTATTCCACTTCTAGTCATTACTCTATACAAACTATACAAATTTGCTTTATACATGGTTGTGATCGATTGAATTCTCTAACAAGCTTAGATCAATTGAATTTCCAGAGCGTGGAACTACTTCGAAACTGAAACACCTGCTAACTTGGAACATCTTCTTTCCTAAAGTCTCCGATCAATCGATGTTTGTAATGCTTCAAATCTTTAAATATGCATCATACCCAATCCCCATCAGTTCAGCCCCTCTACCTTCCGCTTCTTGTTGCTACTAACCACAGGGGCTCTTCTCAACTGCCCCAAAATCTTAGAGTCAAAGTTCGACTGACAAGTAGGACATTGGCCGTTTTCTGGAATCAAACTCATGATACAGAGACACACAGAACACACGTACCCCAAGTCCACGGACTTGCCTGTGATAAAGCAGCTCGCTCTGTAATTGACATTGGAGTTTGTCGGGAGTACAATCAACGGTCTAATGGAAGGTTCAATGAAGAAAGCCGTGCACAATGTCTGAATAAGTCCCTTGGGTTGGTCAATGTGCAAATACACACCATCCGTGGCGTCTGCTGCCTGCTGTAGATACGACGAATCCTTGTTACCGAGCTTGGCCACGTCTATGGAGAGTTTCATTTTCTGCGCTGCAAAGATGGCGTTCATTATGGGGATGTAACTGATGTTATCGTCGTCGTTGGCGGAAATGATCATGATCCGGGATTTCATCGATGAAAAACTGGTGGTAGCCGTGGATCCAGCGGCTCCAGAGCCAGATCCAGAGCCTGCTGTAGGATTGGTACTGGAGTGGATCGCCAGTCCGGTGGTGGTGGTAATTGACTGGTCCAAACTCAACATACGATTAGTATATGTGAGAGCCATGCTAACTGCCCCAGCCAAGGAGGATTTGGAAACATCATTCATTTGCTCCGATAGCTTGTTGAACTCCTCGTTGAGCTCTATCAACACCGCCTCGTCCACCATGCGAAACTGTCTGTACATGCCCTTGTTCACCAATCCTGGCAGAGGTTCCTTGGAGAATTCTCCATTTCCATTGGAACTGCCGCTGTTAAGTCGTTCCTCGTAGTCGGCCTCGGGATTCGGGTACAAGAAGCGCAGGCCCATTGGCAGACTCGAAATGAACGCTACTTGGTTGGAGTTGTTTAGCGATAGATGGGCGTTTAAGAAAACTAGTAATGATTTGATCACATCTTGTAGCGATATTTGCAGCTTTATGTTGAACCAGCCTTTGGGAGTGATATCCACTATAATGGTGAGTAGCGAGGGATCATCGCTGACTTCCTCCGACGTGTGGAAGTCTGTAAACACCGGATCTGTGATAGCGTCCATTGGAAATAGGTGTAGTAGGAAGTATCATTAAATGCATGGAAGAAAATTAAATAGAAGTACATCCGTACCCTACACCAGTACACCAGTACACTTGGACCCAAACACCAACTACATACAGAAGACTTACTCCATCTACAAAAGGCAGTGAAAAGTCGTAGAATTTGCTATAAACAGGGTATGTGGGCCCCTCAGACGCCGATGTCTTCGTTCCATTCGGCTGGCTTTTCGCGGATGAATTTGTCCATCAATTCCTTGCATCTGGCGTCCTTGACATTGACAACTTCGATACCTTGGGATTGCAACAACTCTTCGGCACCGTGGAATGTCTCGTTCTCGCCCATGACAATCCTCTTGACACCATACAAGATGCAAGCACCGCTGCACATGTTGCAAGGCGATAAAGTTGTGTACATGGTACAGTTCTTGTAGGTTTTACCGGGCAATCTACCGGCGTTCTCCAAAGTGGACATTTCACCGTGAAGAATGGCAGAGGATTTTTGGATTCTCTCGTTGTGTCCACGGCCCAACACAGTGCCATCTTCAGACATCAAACATCCTCCAATTGGGACTCCTCCTTCGTTGTAGCCTAAAAGTTAGTATGGGGTTAAGGAGAGGGTCATCTGAGACTAGATGAAGCGGGGTTTCGCGTACTCTTAAGTGCTTGCTCGTAGGCAATCTCCATGCCCTTCTTGTCGTCAAAGGTCATTCTGTAGGCGTTGAAAAGAAGTGGTAATAAAGTTAAACTTCATCTGAAGGGCGCAAATTAGCGCGCGCGGAACTGCGCAATTTCTCGAAATGGGATGCGATCATCTCAACGGCTCATTAAAGTTTGTAACAATAAAAATGCGGTAATGCAGTAAGCCAGTAATGATGTAATATTAATGCAAGACCCTTACCGAAACTTGTTCGCTGCGTCTGCCAACATGGGGTGTGCGCATGCTTCATCTACAAAATGCCCAGCATCAACTGCCGGTAATCTTTTCTTTAATAAATCGTGTATTCGTTGCATGCATACTAGTATGCATGCATGGGGGAGGTGAACGTCTCATCTCTTCCCCCCATGCCCAATTAGGAAATTGCGCCTCATCGGTATAAATTAATAAACCCGTTCCTATCCACTGAAACAATCATGTCGACGTGCCGGCTGACAATATCGACGTCGGTGATGACATCCTGGTGCATCACCATATCATATCTTGCATCCGCAGTGTTGGAGTGACGTTGCTTGGCGTTGATGTTGCTGAGTCCCAGACTCACCTCGTGCCTGACAAATGTAGTATCAACGTTTCTGCCCTGGCTCAATGCTACAGAAGCCTGTGGCTTGCCAGTATTCCACACAACAAGCAGCTTGTCCCATGTGGCACTGACAAGATAGTACTGGCCGGGATTTGGGCCATCGTGCTTGCTGAAGAAACATAAAGAAGTCATGGTCTGATTAGGAGTCTTGTCGTCACCAAACGATTCTAAATCGACATTGAGCTCTGAGAATATCTCGTCGATGCTAGCTTCCCTGCTGTCGTCCACTTCCTCGAGCCGGTACAGCGATATTTTAGGCGATGGCACCCATGTACTGTAAACCTGTCTGCACTGGAAAGATGGAACTTCCCATACACTAACTTCGGAATTGGGGCCACCTCCAATCATGGCAAAGTAGCTGTTGGTGCCATTGTCATTAGGTTCAGGCCTATGGTCAACTGTAAAGCCTGGCGACAATAGAATCAACTTTTTGATCTCACACCTGCCAGCATCCTCGGTACTATGTTTGACATTCCATGTTTTCAATAATATCTGGAATCGAAGGTCCCAAAGTGTCAAAAACCCTTCGTTTGTTCCTAGAATCATCCAGATGCTGTTGTGGCCAACAATGAACGTGGACGGAACTCCTAGTCCAAGGGGGTTTTGAAGCTCAAACTCCTTTTCCATTTTAATGATATCGTAGCCCACGATCTTGCAGCCACTGGTTATGACAATCAATGTTGTCTTGCCGTTATTGCTGGTGATTTGCAACTTCATTGCGTACTCGCCGTCGTCAAGCTTTGCCAGTCGTATGAGTGCAAGTTTGTTGTACTTTGTGATCTTCTTGTTCTTCTTTCGGGTAACATCGACTCTGTAAACTCGCAACATCCCGTCCTTCGTAGCCACGCCAAAGACAAACCTGTTTTCCATGAATTGCAAGTCGGTGATACCTGATTTCAAGTCAGCGTGAAGTATAGCTGATCGTGGAATCACACTCTCCATTTTAGAAGTATCCCACACCTTGAGAGACCCAGATTCAGACCCAGTGACGAAGAATTCAGAAGTTGGACATGTGCACACGACATTGATGCCATCAACTCTCTCTGTATGGCTGTTGCTGTTGATGTGAGCCACCACAGATCCCTGTGGCTGGAAGTCTGTCAGAGTGGTCTTGCTGCCGCTAGCGCTGCGATTAGGTGCTCTGACCACCTTCCCAAACTCTGGGAAGTTGTCCAATGTTGGCTCAAACACAACCGTTTGCAAGTAGTCCAAAATGTATTGATTGTAACCAGTGTAACTGTGTCTTATGTTCTTCGATATGATCTTTTGGTTGTTCACACTGAACACCCGATGTGTCAGCTGATTATCTTTGGTCGAGTGCGTGTGGTGGTGGTGAGCTTGGGAAGATTGTTTCACGTTTCCATTGCCTAGCTCCAACTCGGCAAATACATTGGTCTCAACTGTTTGAAGGGACGCCTTTACTTTACTGAAATTCGGAAGAACTAGAGAATTAGATCCTTTCCGAGATCTGATAGACATTGAGTCATCAAGGCCTCCAGACTCATAACTGGTTTCCGTCGTTTTGGACTTGCTGTTCATAGGCTCCGATTTATAGCACACTTCGAAAAAGATATTCCGTGGTGATATATTCACACTTCTAACGGCATTAAACTCCTTCTGGGTGCTACTAAGCAAGCTTCCAATATGGTTCCTGCTGACATGGGAAATGTAGTCCCTCAATGCAAAAACTTTCCATAAATGCTTATCTTCGAGCCCAACGGATTTGAGCTTCAAGATCCATCTTCTATCTTCGCTGGATAAGGGAATGTTGGCCATGAGCGTATCATTCTCTAGAGAGCTGCTGCTATCACCGTTCATTTGAGGGACGTAAACAGACTTTCCCATATTCTTGGAGAATGACACAACTTTCATTGGAGTCTTCTTGTTACCGTTGATGTCGTTCAATGTAGTGAACCTGCGCTGTTGCCAGAATAAAGACTTTTGTGAAGCATTGGATGCCCAAGTAACACACGCTTCGTAGACCTGTCTAGTAAGAGGCCGGGTTAAACATGGGTACAATGTGTTCCAGTCAATAGTAGCAATGTCATAGGAGAGAAAGTTCTTGATGAACGGATACAAGAAACAGTATCTATCAGCATCCAGTAGATTCTCGTTGATGCTGAGAATTAGGCTTAAAACAGACTGCCTGATCCACTCGTTAGGATGAAGGATCAACTTCAAAGACGACACCAAAAGCTCTTTGTAAATGAAAAGAGCATTGAATTGGGTCTTTTGGTTGATCAATCTGGTGCTCACAGACACATTGAATATCTCTAGCACTTTGAGTACTATAAACTGTTCAGGATCACCAAGTGTTTGGATCAACAACGGCAATAAGTACTGTTCAAAAGAAAGAACGCCAACGTAAGGGCCAATTTCAATCACAGAGTTCAAGAATGCTAATCTTAGCTGATAATTGGAATCATTCAAGTAAGTTATTAAATGGGGCAAAATGATATCATTTGTCTTGGAAATGCCAAAGAATTTACACAAGGGAAGAATGTTTTGGATCAAGCTGATTTTCACATACGGATTAGAGTCTGTCAACAAAGATAGCGCCAATTTTTCAAAATGTGCTTCTAAATGTTCCTTGGGTAGGTTAAAAGTGTTGTATAATTTCACGCGTTCCTCGTCGTCTTCAGAGTCGCTATTGAGGAGGTTGGAATGGAGCATGATTCTGTCTTTATAGTCTTCTAATGCAGTACTTTTGAAAGACTTGGACATCATCCAAAATTTATTAGCCAGCTGGGAGAGCACAGGTAAACAGCGAGCCACTGTCATTTTAATCAAATCGTTTTCTTCTTTATCGTTTTTGGAATGGAATATAAGTAGATTATTCAAAATCGGTAGCAAATACTCGGGAAACACAAGAACGTTCACAGGCGTGATATATGAGCAGGATTCTAGCAATGTGGTGATGGAGGTTAGGGCCATGCAAGCAACTTTGGAAGAAGAAGCTGATGTGCCATTAAATGATGGATGTTCCTGCGAAAACTCCTCCTCTTGGTCATAAAGCACTTCTGAACGACTTGAGTCTTCGAGATACTCGTCCAAAAGGTAGCATAGGTATGGAAGTGACCGATCTAGCTTTGCTTCGTCGCTGATACGTTCTGATAATGCAATGATGAGTTCACAGGCTTTGATTTTCGAAGTAGGCTGCTTCAAGGACTTGACAAGTGAGAATATGAAATTAAGAATGATGAGAACACTGTGGTCAGTGCCGGTGTCTGAGTTATGGAACACAAGGGATTGCTTGATGGTATAGTCTTTCGGCATTCCCGGTAGATTCAACTTCAATGCTACTGAATTGGCAGATGGGCTGGCTAAATCATGAGTGCTGGAGTAGTTGAACTGTAGGTTTTCGGCGATTTCTCCAAAGCTCGCATATATCTTGTCCACCTTCAAGTCGCTAGGCGTGATGTTGTCATTATCTTCGGGAACAACAAAGGAGTCTGCGTCGTTCAACATAGACATGAAGTCATAGAGGAAGTCGTAAAAGAAAGTGGGAAAGCATTTGCCCTTGTACTGGTCGAGGATCAGTTTGGCAGACGGCCTTTCGTCTGGGTTGATGGAGAGCAAGGCGGTGATCATTTCTCTGATGTCAGCGTTTAATACACCTGACAAGTCCGGGGTATACTCATTCTTCATGTACTTGAACAACTGAGATAATGTGAATGTTGGTTCTCCATCACAGTATAGTTCCGCGAGAACACAGCCCAAGCTGAAGCAGTCCATTTCAGGGGTCAATTTCAGCTGGTCGGAGTCGTCTAAATTGACAGTGGTGGTCTTGGAGTTGTAGAATCTTTCTGGAGCCACATAGCAAGCTCTTCTCCCCGAGCTGTCGAAGAAGAACGAGTACTGATTAGGATTATCCTCTGGAATGTAAGTGGGTTTGGTGTGGTTGGCAAAGTCCGACAACATGAGCCAGTTCCAGGAGGTGATGACGAAGTTTTCAGTTTTGATATCGCCATGGTGGATAAAAAGGTGGTTGTGGATCAATTCTATGGTTTTCAAGATCTGGAACAGCATGAATAGCTTCTCCACCGGTTCCAAGAAAGGACGTAGCGAAACTCGGTCGTACAAGTTTGTCTTGACTAGCTGTCGTATGAGATAACCAGCTCTATCGGTTTCAATGATCTTGTGCCACGGGAGCACGTTGTTGTAAGGCGTCAACAACGTGGATTCTTGCACTAGTTGCTGGGAAATCTCCAGGAGGTTGATGCTGAAGTTGGAGGGAGGTTTGATGAGTAGTTTTATAACAATCATGTTGCCATACTCGGCGTCTATTGCCTTGATTGTTTTGAAAAAACGGGTGTTGTTGAACACTTCAACATATTGCAAATTGTCGAGAATATCCACATACGACGATATCGCCACCGTCGGCGCCGAAGGCGCCAAAAGCGAAAGCCGGGGGCCCATTGTGAAAGTGTGGATAAGAGAAGTAGTTAGCGATAACAAAAATATTTATTCGCACTAAATGATAATGAAGAGTTAGATAAATGATAATGAGTAAGAGTTAGATGAATGATAATGAACCAAGAATTGAATTTATGATAGTGAACTAAGAATTGAATTTATGATAGTGAACTAAGAATTGGATGAAAGATAATGAACCAAGAATTAGATAAATGATAATGAACCAAGAATTAGATAAATGATAATGAACCAAGAATTAGATAAATGATAATGAACCAAGAATTAGATAAATGATAATGAACCAAGAATTAGATAAATGATAATGAACCAAGAATTAGATAAATGATAATGAACTAAGAATTAGATAAATATAATGATTCAGATGAGAAAGATACTTACAACCGATGAATGTTGGGTGAGAAAACACGTCAGTATGACAGATCTGTCACATAACCCAAACACACTTGTGGCTCACTCAAGTATTCACTCAACAATGACATCTGCACATTGATCTCCAAGGATCTGAACCACGATAATGATCCTCCATCGATGTTCAATCAACGAGTGTGGCCTTGAATGACTCCACATCGATATCTGAATTGCACCAATGAATTAAATCCAAACTCATCAATCTTTCAATCAGGTTCAGCAAGCATCCAACACGATTCGTACATCTCAATGAACATGAATATTCCTACACATCAACCTACTCAATGGCCTCAGTATCCATGTCTTCACTCTACTATAACCATACAAAGCCGTTCATAATATACACCCAAACAAAGCAAACGGAACTTACTTTTCAAGCATCTAGCGTCTATGGTGATCATTATCCTCGTCATCGTCGTCAATTTCGAAGCTGTCGAATCGTCTTAACCCCACAGTTTCTTCGTCATCAAAGTCGCCAGAACGGTTGGCTTGCATGGATCTCCTGACCGACGAAAAGCCACCAACTCCGTTGTCGAGAGGAGCCATGTCCTTGCCGCTGTGCACACCGAAAAGCTCTCTGTTTCTGCCTTCGTTGTCCTTTCTGGAAATGTTCAATAAGTACACACCGCTAAAGATGATGAGGAACCCAATCAAGAGGGAAATGATGTTGATGGCGGAGGTAGTGTTGAAGCCCTTGAATAAGATGAAAGACGCCAAAAGGGTGAAGGTGGTGAAGGTGACATAGTATAACGGGTTGACAATAGAAGTGTCGAACTGGTCTAAAGCCTTGTTGAAGTAGGTCATTTGTGTGCAGATGCAAATCACCACCACGATAATGAAGAGGTAAGTGGAAACGTGGGTAAACTGGTTGTTACCACCCAATGTCAATTTCAAAGCAATACCAAATGCCTTAATGGACATGACGGAAATGGAACCAACTGAAGAGCAAATGGAAATGTAAATCATGGGGTTGGTGTGGCCGTACTTAGGAACAATTTTATAAATGACGAAGAATGAGTAAAGTGTCACCAAAAACGTGTAGAAAAGGAAGCCTGGTTGGGTAGCATAACCCAAAATCTCATCAACCGTCTCGATCTCTTTATCTGGAGGAGCATGGAGCACAATTATCACTGATCCCATCAAACAAATGGCACATCCCATCTTTCCCAAAGTGCCCAACTCTTCCTTAAGGAAAATGGCAGCCAAAACAGCCCCAATAATAACAGAAAGAGCACCCAAAGGCGTCACCAATATAGCTGGGGCAAACGTATAGGCTGCGAAGTTGGCAATTTCACCCACAGCCATGGTAAGAATCCCGGCCCACCAGATGGGATTATGAAGATACTCGAGCCCTTGGACGTTGTCTGTGCCCTGCCTGGCGCTGGTGGCCATCAATCCCTTTTTCGTGATGATAAATGATGTTCCAATGGCAAGTGATGAAGACATGGCCAAAGCCAATCCAATGTATTTATCGTCCACCATATCTCGATGCTCAGTTACGCTATTTGATCTGGAATTTCACTCTCGTGTTCGCAAAGGATATCTCTATGACCTGATCGTTGTTATTGCTCTGACAATGCTGTCTGGCCCAAGGTCTTTCTATTTAATTCAATAACTTGTAGTTGTTGTCTACGCGCTTTTCTATTTTTGATTTTCAATTATGGCAGTGCAAACTTTGAACAGCACACACTTTGGTTTGTGCACGTCATTTTTGATTCAGCGGCACGGGTTTCAGCTCTGTAAATTTCATATTTTGCAGCCACAAATAATTCTACAACATGATCAAAGTCAGGCCCATCACGCTAGAAAGAATGTGGAAAGCAGCGGCAGGTGCCCCTGAGATACCAATCATGATAGCGTTTTTCTCAAGCTGTTGCGAGAAACTGCAGAGTTTTGTGTCCAAATGTGCCGCTAAACTTGAAGAATTTAATGTTCTTCTTGCTTCCTGCTACCTGTGTCTCCTGTATGCCAACGGAGTCTTGAAGGTGTTTTGGCTGATGTCACATGTTTTCACTGTGGTGAGTGCCATTGCGATGTTACGTCCGGTCATTTTGCAGCCAAACACCTTCTATCTGGTCTGTTTAGGTGCTTGTGTGGCCACCCATGCCATAGCAATCACATACACATTCTCTCCAAGACATTCTTTTGCCAGCTACTTGAATTCTGAGAGCTTTCAGCTCTTTTTGGTATCGATTTTGGGGTACTTTTCCAAACCTTCGCTCGTCAAAACTTTACCTTTTGCTATATACTCCTCGATGAACATAGTGGCCAGCATTTCAGAGTCTTTCCGGGATGAGCCAGCAGTCCCCGAACACTACCCGGTATGGCAATATTTCGACAACTTGATGTTGCAAATTGCCTGTCTCCTTGAGCTTCTTGTTGGTTTGGTCTACATCCATGAGTCATGGACCACTGCCGCTCCTTCTCTCTTCATGGCTTACATTCTTCTCTATTTTTTGAAATTGAACAACTCGCAGGTGTGTCGCCAGTCCGTGCACAACATGCTATTCTTCACTCTACAAGTCCTCAAGGTGCTGAAGATGGAATACGCTGCTGGCAAATTCAACTTGTTGCGTGAATACTTCTACGACATATTGCCTTTGGTGGATAACCAGTGTATCGAAGAATTCTCAGGCACCAGGAACCCAACGGTTATCAGAAGAAGTACGAGGGATGAGGCTCGTGCTGCCTCAATCATGTTTGACACTTTTCCAGTTGTGAATGATGTGAGCAAGAGAAAGAAACAGATTTAAACATGGATGCAAACTGAAGACCTATAATCTATGCCTGTTCATCTGTGGTTGTATTAACTACTCAGTAGTATCTGCGGTCAAACAGGTGTTAAGGGCGTATCTTTATCCATACCTAACCCAACAAGAATACTTATATATCCAATCGTATCTAGCAAGAATCTACAATACTCAAACACATATATCAATCTATATCCATCTAGACATCTGAATCTACTCATATCTATCATTGATCCATATTTACATTCATCTTTCTCTTTTTTCGTAACTACTTACATATTCATTCACACATACATGTCCAAATATCACACTGAACGTCTTAATCAATTACTAAGACGTAATGCTGTAATGCCTCCTAAATTGCTATTTTAAAGTGCCATACCATACTGCCGTCTCGAAGTGCAATGCTGAAGTTACCTTCTAAGTTTCCAAATCGAAGGTTCATCCTAAATACCATCGTGGGATCACAAAGTGTCAAAAGTGTCAAAGACTGCAAAATTCAAACCACGCTTCTTCAAAATTGTGTCAATCGATGTCAAAACGTAAAGAAAGGTGTAAATCGGTGTCAAATGGATTTGAAAGATTCCGAGTGGTTCCGAAAGATGTCTAGCGGTCGCGTGACATTTTCATTCTATGCTTCCTTGTCTACGTGATAGCATGATTGTGAAACACGAATTTGACCATGGCATGAGATAGGAACCAGCACAGAATGATCCACTCCCAATCAAAATTTTGAATCCCGAGTTCAATGTTCAAATTATTGTGATATTTGCAGCCAAATGGCTTCGACGTTACATTTGACGCTTTTGGGTGAGTCCTATTCTATGATCTAGATCGATATATATTCAACTATGACCATTTCAGCTCTATATCTACTTCTATAAATCTGTTTGTCTCATCTCCGACCAATCTCAGTTATAGATCCGTTTCTATCAATCTAGATACATTTATCCATGATCATGTCCAGTTCTTGCCCGCTTCCTTTCACCGCTAACTAGTCAACTCTTCTTTCAATAGCACGAGTTTCTCCCAGCCTTCGGAATCCTCCCACATGGCTTTTCCTTTGGACATCAACAGTCTGACGGAAGTTCTGGACTTGTACTTCCAGTCTTTGCAAACCACGTCTCCGGCACCATGCTTTCCTGGCAAGTCACCCCAGTTTTCATAGGCAGCCACCAAATCTGAGCATGCTTCCACGGCCTCGTTCCACACGGATTCGTCAGTTTCCAACTCTGCTCTCTGGGACATGGCTCTGTATGCCTTTTCGTGGCATTCGAGTGCCAGCCAAGGTCTTTTCCGCCACACTTCCACTCTTGAAACGAGTCTCCAGCATCGGGCCGAAGTGTTGATGACTTTGGGCAACAAGTTGCAAATGAGGTCAGTACATGACAGTTGATAATGGGTCAACCGTCCAGATTCCGTGTCTGGAAACTCTGTAGCCACCAAGATCTCCACTAGTTTCTCCAACACCGGGATATCAACGGAAATCTCTCCTTCCTTCATGGCACGGAGGTCCATGAGTTCTCTGGCTGCAAGAAGCACATCGTTCCATTCGCTTAATTTTGCAGCCACGATCAAATAGTTCTCATAGATTCTCCACGACTTCTTATTCTCGCCAGCGCTTCTGATGGCCTTCTTCAATGCGTTGAACGCAGGCCTGGTCTTGTCGGTTCTCAACAACGCCGATGCCAAATTGGACCACGCGTGGGAGTTGGTGTCGTCGAGAGCCACGCATCGAGTGAAGGCTTCAGCAGCCAACTCGTACTGTTCGCTTTCCAAACCACAGCATCCGTAGAAAAACCAGTGTTCGTACGACAATGGGTTGGCTGTGAGACACTCGTTCATATGTTTGATGGCCAAAGCCACGTTCTTGCTCAAGCCACTGCTGGCTGGAGGACTGTAGTAGTAGCGAGACAACGATGCTTTTGCCTTGTGATAGCGGCCGATTTCCCAGGCCTTGTTCCAGAGTTCTGGCTCTTGCTTGATGTCACCCAAAATGCTGATGGCACGGGCATCCTTTGGATGTGATGAGATTCTCCGTTCGAGAATGGCCACTGCCTCTGCTTCGTTATCGACGGCAGCGTAGCACAACGCCGCTTCGCAGGACATGTTCAATCTCTCATAGATTTCAATGGCGGATCTCAAAACTCCCAAAGACATGTACTTCTCTGCTAATTTTGCATCCATGGACCATTGTGGCATGAGTGGTAGCACATGGACGAACCTCAATCTTGAAGCGGCCACCAGGTTGTCGTTGTCGCCCACTGATGGATCGTGACTTGGAATCATTCTTGACTTGATCTTGATGCCGATTTCCTCCACCAACGAAGTCATTTGCAAGATGCCTCGCTCGATGGTCCTGGCCCGGTTGGTCTCCAACACCGACCGCTCCCACAACGCCCGGGCAAACACCAGCCAATTGACCTGCTTGGACTCTGTGTAGAGAACACGGGCCACCAAAGCAGCCAACTCTTCCTCCACCAACGTATTCCCGGACGGCGAAGTTTGCCTGAGAGTAGTGAGACGGAGCAAGAGCTGAACGCTGTCTAGGTCGTTCAACGTTGGCTGGTTGTTGGGGTCCAATGACTTCAAGTCCTCGGGTATGTCTTCTTGTCTTATGGCGATTGGCAAGAGTTTCTCGTTTTCATCCAGAGAATTGTCCATTGAAGCCGGGTCAAACTTCAACTTCTTCGAGTCGGGCTCACTGGCCATTACAACGTCGTCCAACGACTCAAACACTGGTCTTTCAAGCAACAAGTCCGAGTCCAAGTTGACACTGGCAAGATTGTTGTCTTCTTCGTCGTTTTGGCTGCGAAAAAGCGAGCTCTGCTGACTTTTCGCCAACACAATCAACGAAGATGTATGGAACGTCTGGAACTTGGTCCGTTTGGCCTTGGCCCCAGACAACACGAAGCTGAGCTGCGACACCGCCTTGGCCTTGGCCAAGAATGGGAGTGCCAAATGCTCGGTGTGGGCGTGGATGCTGCTTCGGGCACACTCCAAGAAGAACATCAACTGTAAATGCTGTTTCAACTCCACGGTCTGGTCAGACGACAACACGGTGACCACTGGGCCGCTCAAAAGCATAGGAAAGACCGAGCTGAGAACCGCTGGTGCCTCGCTGAGCACAGAAGCATGCACTTGTAACAATCTGGCTCTCCACCACAGAGCTGAAGCATTGACGGCGCTGGAAACCATGTTTTGGGCCACTTTCTCTGTGGAAGTGGTGGTTTCCTCGATGGACAAGGGTCTTGGGTTGCAGAACAACGAGTGTTGGTCTTCAACACCAGTGAGAAACTCGAACAAGAGACCAGAAACAACCAACAAAAGCGGGTCCAGCATCAAATCGTAGCCACTTTGGCCGTCCAAGGCCAATAACTTGACCAGTTCGGTCTGCAACGAGTCTTGGTCGGCCTCGGGGAACAAAGTGGCTCCAAGTGTCCCGTCCAACGGCGGACCAGTGACATTGGCCTGGAGGAACCCTTGAAGCATGGCAATCGCCAATAATTGGAGGTGCAACACGGCACTGTCGCCAAAATGGCCGTGGAACGCTTTGCTGGACTGCAAAACGAGCTGGCGAAGAACAGCGACAAATTCCTCGGAATCGCTGAGCTCTGTGAACTTGGACGACAAGTTGACGCTGAATAAAGGCAGGTATTCGGTAATCACTTGCCAATAGTGGCCCTTGAGCAATTGTAAGATGGGCTTCAGGAACGCCTCGAGACTCGGGTCTTCGCTCGCCACAAACGTGTCCGGTGCTAGGCCTAGCACCAACTGCGCCAACATGGGTCTGAGCTGTGTATCCATAGTGGTGTTGTGATGTGAAGATGAGATGAGGTGAAAAATTTGGTGATGTTTTTTGCGAATTAATAATGATTCTGCTGCAAAATGTGCGAAGATGAGTGCAAATGAAAATGATTAATGGACAGAATGAGGATGGTTAATTGATGACTTGAAGAGGAGAAGCTATGGAATGTGAGGTATCGGAGATCAAGTTTACCGAAATATGGTAGACGAAAGAAAAAGAGAATCCAAGAATACTGCAAAACCAAGAGAATGTAAGCTGCTTATAAAAGAAGCAACAAGGAAAATGGATAGTACACTAGTTTTAGCCAAATGGAGGATAAGATGGATATACGACCAATTCTCCTTGTGGCAATCACAGAATCCAGAGAAAGTGTAAACTTAGTGGATACATGTAATAAATGCTGTAGTATACCCTGATAGAACTGAATGTTCATCCGTTAAAGTGAGACACCGAATCAGCTTTGAATCTATTGTATCTCAGGGAAAGATAACATTTCCTGCAATTTAAAATCCATCTTTTCGGCTTTGTAAGCAGAAGTCACTCTTCGACACTGAAACCAAAAGTCACTCTTTAACATTGAAACCAGAAGCCACTCTTCAACATTGAAACCAGGGCCACTCTTCAAACATCAATGTTACACTCTCATGTTACTTCGAGTCTTCACAATATCTCCAAGTCCAGTCTACCTATACACTAAGCACTCTAACCACAAATCTTTCACTTCGCCCTTTTGCAGCCAACAGGCCCTTTCATTGAAGGACACTACGCTTGATTTGACAAACCGGACTAGCATGGTCAGTAGACCATTGGCTCCTCCTAAGCCAACTACGACACCTGTCTATGTATATGCATTCATCTATAATCATGGGTTGGCTCCGAAGAACGACAACCTCTTCTTGCCTTCGCTGGTACCGCTGTCCGTCCGTTTGTGCTCGTTGGACTTGCGGCTCTTGGGCTTCTTGAGTGAGTTCCTGATAGAGAGACGACTCATCTTGGAACTGTTCTCGGGATTCTCGTCATCAGAAGCAAAGTCAATCACCTCCTCTTGGAAACTGATGTTGGTCGGATTCAGGTACGACGGAATCCGTTTCTTGTACGCTGGTTTGTCCTTGTTCTTCTCGGGAATGTCCAAATCTAAAAGGGAAACCTCGTTCAAGCCTCGGCTCTGGCCGTCTGCTCTCTTGGGCTGAAGAATGGGTGTGGCTCCTGGCGTTCCAGATGCTGAGCTCGACGACTCAAGTCCAACCTCCAAGTCAATCAAGTTGGCATCTGCTCTTGGTTCACTCTTCACAGGCATGTTGTTCTGGTTGATATTGAGTCCGACAAACTGTTCCCGTAAATGGGTCCCACTGTAAGAGCTATGAGGAAGAGTTGGCTTCGCATCGGCTCCCTGTAATGAACTCACTCCAGTGTATGAAGAGACTTTCGTCATTGGTGGAGCTCCTGCTTGGTTTCCACTAGTGTATTCACCCCATGGGTTGGCAGTCTTCCTCTCTGTGGGCATATGAGTGTGTGACTTGAAGTTTTTAGGCCGTGGAGGCATACTTGGAGGTTTTTCTTCCGAGTCGTGTTGGCCCGCTGGAGGTTGTTGCAGTTGCAAGGGAACGGCTGCTTGGCCCTGCCCTGAGCCTGAACTGGCGGCTTGATTCACATTTCCTTGCGGCACGAACGGGAATGGGTTCTTCAGTGGCAGCTGCAGTGGGTATCCAGATACTGTAGGAATATCCGGGGCACTGGAGAATTGGCTGTCCTTCTTCAATGGGACTGGCCTTGATGCTTCCTTTTCGAACCTGGCTGTGGTCTCCTGTTCATATAGATTTTCAGCTTCAGTGGTCTTTCTGACCTCGGCCTCATTTCTCTTCTGTTTGTGAGCTGTACCAACTTCATTTCTGAGATGGTTATAAGGACTTTCAACTTCATTTCTTGGTTGTTGACGAGGAGTACCAACTTCATTTCTGACCTGGTGATAAGGGCTTTCGGCTTCATTTTTTGGCTGCTGGTAAGGACTATCGAACTCGAAGCTTTTCCTTTCTGCTTGCTGATTTTCAACTTCAACCTTTCTTGTCGGCTCCTTGTATTGATTGTCTAACTCAAAGCTTTTCCTTCCAAGCTCTAAATTGGAGTCTGGCTCTCTTGGACTTGCAACGTCCGGTATCTCGAATGTCTCCTCATGTACCACATCCTGGGTGGGTGCTGGAATATCTGCACTAACGTCTTCGGGTTCAATACTCTTGGACTTTTCTCCCAAAGCCAAGTCTTCAGAGAAACCAGATAAGTTAGTCTTCTCGCTGGTCATTGAGTGGTCTGACTTGGTGCTTTGATTGGTCTTCTGTGGTTGCTCAGCAGTTGGCCCCGGAGATCTACTCTTCAGGGCGAAAATATCGTCAACAAGACGTTCAGCACTTTTATCAATCTTCGAATGCAGGGTTTCCCAAGCCTCTTTGTTTTCCAATTCGCTACCGTTCTTTTTCAGTTGGGACTGTTGCATGTGGTGTCTTGCCATTTGCTGCAGTTGGTAGTATTGAAATTGTGATTGATACACTCCGTGTTGGTATTGGTAATTGTTGAGTTCCTCAGAAGTCAACTTTTGAAGTTCTTGATCATTCAATACATCGGGTTGAACTGGAGGTGGAACATATCCCAAGTTAGCAGGTGCTGGAAGGACATTCTTTGCCGAGGGGCTCGTTGAAGGGCCGTCTGAGCTGGAGCCTTTTTGAGGACTGCTCATTAGATCTTCCAAGGAAGGGTACCGTTCCTCCACGTTGTCCAATTGGTCGATGCCACTCACATCTGAGTCATCGATCTGGTCGGGGCTGGAGATGTTGCCAGCAACATCAGCGACATCAGCAATATCTTGGGTGGGTTTGGTTGGGACAAGACCATCGTATGGAGTCTGCTTGGGTTGGTCTTTCTTTTGATTCTGATGGCGCGTGGTCTCAATACGACTGGAGAGCTGGGCATTTTGCTGAGCTGCTTGCTGAATTTGCTGGGCCTCTTGCTGTAGGTGCTGGGTTGCATGTTGGGGTTGTTGTGATTGGTGAGCTGCTTGTTGAGGTCGCTGTACTTGATGGGCTTGTTGAGGGTGTTTGATTGCTTGCTGCTGTTGCTGCTGCTGTTGCTGCTGGTAGTAATACTGTTGTTGTTTGAGAAGCTCGTTTTGCTTGTGGCGCTGGAACTCATGCAATGCATGAAAATTGTAGGCACCAGCTCCGTAAAAATCGTCAATGCTCAAGTCACCAAAGTCAACCTTCATCAAAGTAGCTACCAACATGATGACCTGGACAATGTTAGGCCTGAAGAGTGGGTTTTCCTGTAACATTATGATGATCAAGTTCTTCAAATCCCCAGAGTACTGAGGAGCTTGCAAGAACTGGAAGGATGCATGGAGAATGGCAATGTCACCGTTGGCTTCGAAAGGAGTGGTGTAGTAGCATAGTTTGTACAAGAAACAGCCCAAAGCCCAAATATCAGATTTCTCGTCAATGGGGTAGCCTCTGTACAAGTCAATCATTTCAGGGGATCTGTACTGGGGAGTGGTTTGGTACAAGATGTCATGACTGAGCAACTGGAAGCCCTGTTGGTCTTTTGGGGGCATTATTGGCGGGCTAGTGGATCCGAAATCACAGAGCTTGAAGTCGTGGTTGGCGTCCATAAGGACGTTCTCGATTTTGATGTCCCGGTGGATCATCTTGAGTTTGTGCATCTCGTAGACCCCAACACAGATGTCCAGCATGATTTTCAAGATTTCCGGCTCGGACAACTTGGTTTTGATGCGGTCATTCATGTAGTCCAAGAGTGATTTGTTGGGGCACAATTCCATCAACACAAGCACCTGGTAGGTGCCATCCGGGAGTCTTTCAGCGTGGGAATCGTAGTACCGCACGATGTTTCTGGCCAGGCGGAGCGTCTTCATGACATCGACCTCCTTCCTTAGCTGATTCAAGCCCGGTTTATCTGGCACAATGACTCTTTTCAAGCATCCAATGTCACTGCCTCCATGTTGAGGTTCAATTTGGACCTTGTAGATTTGGGCAAAACCTCCTTCTGAGAGGTATTTCAACACGGTGGTTTGATGTTTGCCAACGGCTAGCTTGGTGCCTTCGGGAAGCTTGGCGATTTTTCCCATGATATCAAGGCAATTGAGCGAGTATTTATGAAGGCAATTAAAATTTTAAACGAGATCAGGAGAAAAAAATGACTAGTGGCAAAGCCTCAAAGAATCAATGACAACAATTGGTGCTGTTGGCTATAACAATCAAGGTCGATTCAATGCGACTGAACAAGTGATGGATTCAAAGTGTAACGTGTTTGAAGATAACTAAAATTAGCAAATGATGGGATTTATTTTGCTCGTTAAATGTCTCAAATCACAATAGTTTTAGATCAATATTTATTTAAAATTAAGTTTCCATTTTATTTCTCGTTTCCCGTCAGCTTTTTTGCATCAAAAAATGTCACTTGGAATTGGACAAAAAATGTTCCACCTTATTGCAAAAGTTGTTGGTGTGTAAACAAATAAGTGAGATTGAGCTTCAGTATAACCTGCGATTGCATGTATCGAGAATCAACTTTGTACATGGTAAGACCAACTTTGTACATGGTAAGACCAACTTTGTAGAATGAAACTGAGTTTATTCATGGTGAGAAACCACTTTGTAGTGTGAAATTGAGTTTATTCTTGGTAAGAACATGAAAGTTATGCAAGTACTGGGCAATTGCGCCTGTTGTGTTTCTATTAAACTTGTTATACCAATAGCTACAAGAAAGTCAGAATTGTGTGCTCTCTTCAACAGTAAAGATGTAAGCAGCATTTTTTCTCAATTATATTAATTACATTGAAGATGAAAATCGAAAATCAAAATTGCAGCCATTTTCTTCGTTTCTCTTTCAAAGACTGCTCAATTGTTACTCTCGTTTCAACTACAATAGATGATAAGATACACATCACTTCCCAACGTTGGGGATATTGCAAATATTATATTCTATAAAATCTAATTTATTATCAGAGAAAGCATCTGATGTGTCTAAATACAATAATGTAGCGGTTGCAGCCAAGGTTGCAAAATCCATAGTTGCTGACTCTATATTCTACATAAGTCCCGAAAATCAATCTAAACCCGTCTACATCAACTACACGAAGAATTTCGTTACTTTTCAATGGCGTCAATTACTATAATACATCGTGGCCTGCGCCTCTCGACCTTATTTCTATTAAACCTTCGTTTCCATCTTTCCCTCCTCTATTTGCACGCCAAACTCTTCTCTCAATAGCTGATCTTGCTCGTCGTAAGAGAACGGCACAAAAATAATCTCCTTACCACTGTCGTCTTTCTTCAACACACACATTTTATGCTCTCTGAACTCTTGAAGCAAGTTTCGGAAATTGATCTCACTGAACGACACAAATTCGTCCAAACAAGCCTGGTGAAATTGCTTGAACTCAAGTGCTGTTTTTGCTGAGCCTCGAAGTCCTGCTCGGCCCTTCTTGGTGCTGGCAGCTTTTTGTAACGACTCAAGTTGTTTAACGAGAAGCACCTTGTAAAGCGTCCTGGCGTTACTCGTCAACGAGCTCAACACATACTTGGCACCCTTGTTCCCTATGAACTTCTTGGACTTACCCATACTAAGAACATCTTTGAACGAAACCTCCACTCCGTACGGGCTATAATTCGTGATGTCGTGCCACACGAAATTGAAATTTTTGAGTCTGAACAGATCCCACAATAAACTTACATTCATGTTGTCCACTGAAGATATCAACCACACTTCAGGAAGTGCACAGAGCTTTGAAAGAAGATTCTGACTTTTTTCGTCCCTAAGAGAGTCTCCGTCAACGTTATGGATCACAAGAATAAGTTTCGGTCTAATGATGCCATGTTCTGGTTCGGACCGATGTTCATTCATGAAATCAATTACAAATGGCACGGAATCTGATAAGTGCTTGGGGAACTTTAAATTGTCCTCAGAGTACTCTGCTGCAAGTGACTTGGAAATCTCAATCACGATATTCTTCAATTTGGTAGCTGGATTATACCCATTAACAACTAATATCTTAGGATCTTCAGCACTGAATATGCTCCCATACCAGTCTACAAGGTAGTTCTCAACATAGTCTAGAATCAACTTTACTTTTGACCCGACCCCGTAAAAGTTGAGGTTAAATCCTTGACTCAACTCAAAACACCATTGTGGATAAAGAGACTTATGTAGCTCAGTGAGTTTTTGTCTTTCTTGTACTTGAATGAGCTCTCCGAGTTTAACGAATGGAATGAATTCTTCATATTCTAAATTTGGAGCCAATTGACGTAGCGAATTGGCACTAGCCTTTACCCTAGTGTTATGCTGCTCAAAGTACCCCTCGGATCCCTCGAGGAAAAATGCTCTTTCGTCAGCAAGCTTTCCCCTGTACTTGGCCTCAAGGTTGGTATTGGGGAAGTATTTTTGCAAGTATTCTTCATCGTCAATTTCCCCTTGTGAGTTCAACCTGGGAATGGGCAATGGTTCGAATTTTTTCTCTTCTGCTCCAACTTCTTGTGACTTCACCTCGCTCACACCACTTACCACGGGAATTCGTGCAAATGTGCTATCACCCGTGTTATCGAAGTTGAGAGAGTCAAATTTCCTTTTCTTCGGGCTCTCCTTGACAATCTGCTTCTGTGGACTCTTGTTCTCCTGGAAAAGAGTATCGTCGTCCATTTGGAAAATGCTTCTCACGTTCCCTATGACCGAGTCTGCCTTGCTGGGCCGGCCAACTTTTTTCTTAGGCAGGGTATTGATTTCCCTTGTCCTCGGCCGTCCTAGTTTCTTCTTTGGAGAATTGGGATCTTTCACAACCACTGGGTGTTTTCTTGGTCTTCCTCTCTTCTTAGGAGTTTCGATGAGTTCGGACTCAGACTCCAAGTCAATGTCTTCATCAATGTCTTCTTCTTCTGATTCCGCAATGACGGCCTCTTCGTCAGCAGAATCATCTGAAGACACTGTGTCGTCACTGAGATCCGGCTCCGGGAGAGTCTTCAGTCTTTTCGGCCTCAATTGTCTTTTGTCGGTTGCTTTGGCATTTCTGTCAGTCTTAGGTTTCTCTGTTACTTCAATCTCTTTTTCAATCTTGGGTTTCTTCTCTGTCACTTTGGTCTTTCTCCCAGTCCTGGGTTCTTTCTTGTGTCTCTTCTTGAGCTCATCGAGTTCCGATACGTCTTCTTCAAGCTCGACGTCGCTGCCGTAGGCGGGAGTATCGTAGTCCGGGTCTTCGCCCTTCGAGGCCCTGATGATTCTAGCGGCCAAGGCTCGGTCCGACTCCTCGAACGCGTCGTTGTTGTCATCGTCGATGTCCATGAGCCTGGCGTACACGGTCAGGGTAGCTCTTTTGCGGGCGGAGCGGTCCAAGTCGCCCTGGGACCGTTTCTCCGGCGAGCGGAGTCCAGCACGGCCGTTGGGGGTTTTGATTTTCACGGGCGACACGCTTCTGGAGAACGGCGAATTGAAACCCATGCCAATTGGCGATAGCCGCCCATTCTTCACTGGTGAAAGGATATCGTGGAATTTTTTCGATGGCGACCGACTGGGCGAGCCACCAGCATCACCCTTGGGCGTGTAGAACACCAGGGTGTCTTCCATCGTGGATTCAATTGGGAATTTTGCAAGATTTCGTGCTACTAAACAGCAATGGAAAGAAGTAACAATTCAGAAGTAACAATTAATTTTGCAAATATCGCGAAATCACATTAAATCTGAATCAAATGCAATTTTATTTGATTTCAAAACGAGAAAGAATCGCATCGATTTTTCGAGCCGTTTACTACATCGATTTTTTTTAACGCTTACTACATCTTTTTCCCCAAAGCTCCAAGCATGCTCTCCTTCTGTCCGAACTGCGCCAACATGTTGGTGGTTGGGCTGGGTAACGACGGGCAAAACCGTTTCCACTGTTCCACCTGTCCGTACGAATTCAAACTCGAAGGGCTCCTGGTATTCGACAGAAAGAAATTGGCAAGAAAAGAGGTTGACGATGTCTTGGGTGGTGAAGGCGCCTGGGATAACGTCGACCAGACCGCGGCCCAATGTCCAGACGATGCTTGTGGAGGAGACAAGGCTTACTTCTTCCAGCTTCAAATCAGATCGGCCGATGAGCCTATGACTACGTTCTACAAGTGTGTCAAGTGTTCCAATCAATGGAGAGAAAATTAATTGTACTATAGCGTAATGAACGATAACGATGAATGCTGTAGTTGTGGGCGGTGTGCTGTGCTGCTTGTGGTTTTGAATGTTTCGGTGTTGATTTTCTGTGGACGTTTCTGATGGTTTATTTGCTGTTGGATGTTTCTGATGGTTGATTTGGTTGTCTGCTTGCTGTGTTCGGGCCTGGATTCCTACTCATGTCATTGTCGACGATAGCTCCACCTCGAGCCAGTTGGTCACGTTGCTGGCTAGCCGTGCAGCCGCCCGCCCAATGGCCTGCTCGTCAATGCCATCTTGTGCTGGGTGCAATACTGTATTCGTAAACAGCACCCGGGCCCCACCGATGGATACTTCGAACGAGCTGAAACTCGATTTGACAAACGAGGCCTGGCTTCGGTGCTTCCTTGTGTGGGATCGTTCCAAGCGCGGCCTCTTTCTCCGGTTCGAGCTCTGGCTAGTTCCCTGATCTCCATCATTTTCAACTTCCTGATCTTCTACACCTCCCTCGTATTCCTGATATTCAACTTCACCGTCTCTTGAAAAGCTTTGGGAGCTTTCGCTGCTGGTGCCGCTATTTCCGCCCAATCTGGCCTGCGATGGCCCCTTATAATAGCCACTCTCGGGATTGGGAACCAACCTGTTGTCTTCGCGGTAGCAGTACTTCCTCTGTTGCTCGGCAATGAAGGCCTCGATACCACCCGTTCTCCTTCCAATGATAAGCCGGGTCAATTGCAGCCGCTGTTCTCTTCTCTTCTTGTACGCATCATGGTCCACCCCGGGAAACTTATGAATCGAGAAAGTGCCCTTGATGTTGAAATCTCGTGGTCTTCGCTCTAATGCCTTGACGAACTTCTCCTCTTGGTCGCATTGCTCGATATCCCATCGATTCACCGTCTTGACTGGCCTTTGCCATGTCTGACCTGAAATCTCCCCATACTTGGCCCGGCATTCTCCGTCATAGAGGAAATCGGTCTCCAGGCATACGTCTCCGAAGAGTCTTTGCATGCTGCCTCCGTTTCTCCACGTTTGCTCTGACTCAGTGCACGGGTACACTTGTTTGGGCCCGAGCATTTTTATGAATTCCTTTGTCTCCGTGTACGACGAGTGCCTGGAGAAGATCAACTTGACGTCACACGGCAAAAGCTCATTGCCGTCTTTTGGGAGAATCCAGTCTCGCTGGAGGTACTTGTATATTCTGTTGCCCCTGTTTGTTGAGTCGATGAGCACTAGTTTGTCACCGTCGACCGAATCGAGACTCACTGGCACAAATACCCCGGCCAAATCACGGATGTTGAAGTTGATGCATTGCTTGATACGAACAGCACCCTTGACTGATGATTGGAGGCAGCCAGAACGGCCACACGCGTGCAAGACGCCAGGACCAGCTGCGCCTAGAGTGTCGTGCCACTGCAAACCTGCTTCTTCGCTCTGAATCACCTTTAGCACATGGCTCAAGTGGCTGGTGGTGTGCAATTTGCGCTGTAACACACTGGCCACTTTATACCAAGCTTCCTCGAAGCCCAAGGTGCTATCGGTGAAGAAGAACTGGATTTCCGGGTCGTCTTTCGGGTACAAGCTGAGCAAGTTAGCGGCAAACTCAATGCCCTCGTTATTCTCTGGGCTTTCAATGAACGGTTCTCCTCTGTATAGGAATGTAGAATCAATATAGACGTTATCGAGGCACTTGAGAGCAGTGGTGAACGGGTACAAACACCAGTTTTGTCTCAACGACAGCGTCCACCATGGCTCTGCTCGAACATCGCCCGTGTAAAGCACGGTTTTCTGGCCCTGTAGTAGGATCATGGCGGCACCAGGGCAATGATACGACGGTATAAGGGTAATGGATACGTCCTGGCCGTGCAAGATGACGGGATGAGAAATGTTGAAATCAAGTGCTTTCAAGCGACACGCCACCCGGCGGTACCGCGAGTCAGCTTGGGCAAGTGATTTGGTGATGTGGGAGCAATAGATCACGTTGTTGAAGCATTGGTTCTGGAGGCCAAAGAGATGATCTGAGTGGAAATGCGATAGCACAAATACCTGTGCCCCGGTGTTGAACTTGTCGATGCTGATGCCAGGGAACTCGTGTATGAGGCCATGGAAAGTGTTTCCGGAACACGGTCCTGGCATTCTACTTGGAATGATGAAGAGAAAGAAGGAGAAGAAGAAGAAGTTGGTATTTGCATTGGTGCGCGTCTGATTCTATATGCGAATTAAAATGATGCGAAGAGATGGTTTGGTGGAGTATATTGCGATTGCGAGAGTATCAGTAATGATAATAGTGGACACTCAAATCAACATGCCATAGTACTCGGCCCGGCGGTACTTCAAGTACAATTCCTGCCACTGAACAATGAAGCGGTCAGAGATGGGAAGCAACAAAAGACCACTGAGGCTGAGGCTGTTGACTCTGGCCAAGCTCTCGATGTAGACGATACGGGTTTGGCACAAGCCAAGGTACTTCATGCCAAACAACAAGTACGCTAGCGGCACCGAGGTTCCTGGCCCGTTCAACACCAACAACGAGGGTAGTTGAGGAAGACTGCGCAAGCTGTGCCACGTCGACACAAACGACAAGATGGTGCTGCGCACCGACAGGAGCAACGGCTGGCCCACGGCACGGGCCCGCTGCAATGACACGAAGTGGGCCTTGTAAGGCGACTTGGACAAGTGCTTTTCCTCAAACTCCTTGCCCTTGTCGAGCGAAGTTGTGTCGCCAGAGGACACCACCCAAGTTCTGTTGAGGCCGCTCAAGTCGACGCGAGAGAGAATCCGGAGCATCTCGCCAGTGTGCCCGCCCGAGCCCAAGAGCACCATGACGCTAGAACCCTCGGCCAGCGCTGGGAGAGTGTCTAGTATGCTGAGTTCTGAAGTCTTGGGTGGTGTGTTATTGACGGGAAGTACCGAAATCAACCGCATGGTGGCCACGAAAATCGGGAATAGCAATATCGCCACCTTCACGCATAGTATGGTCTCGTGATTCATTGGACTGGTGGGATCGCAGAGACTGTTGGCAATGAGTTATCTTGACGATAAGTTGAAATGGGCGGAGTGAGTTATGGCGTGTTTTTCGACAGCTGGTTGCAGCTAATTCGCTTTACCGAGACCTGTGGGGATGTTGAGGGAGAAGACGGACAGCGGAAAAATGTACAAGTTCTATGACAAGGTCGCTAAAGTATCAGCTGCCAGAAGAATGTGAACTTGTTTAGCCAAAAGAACGTGAAGTTGTTTAGCGCCAAAAAAATTACGATGTTGTCAAAAGCTGTTAAACGCCAATTTTGATAATGCGACTCCACATTGCGCTCGACACTACCCTGGATCAATGCTAGTACTTGATTAATATACACTATAATACACATGGAACACACTACAACTCAATGTCGGAGGCAGCCTTGAACTTCTTGGACAGGATGGCGGGAAGATGGGACATTTTGTTTGGGTTGGCTGGCGATTGAGATTTCTCAGTCTTTTTCGCACCCAGTTTTTTCAGCTTATTCGACGATTTGGCCCCACCATTCTCGGCCAATTGCTTCATGACCTTCATGGCCACGAGGCCGATTCGCTTGTGCTCGTCTGCAGATGTGCCTAAACTCTTGGGCTGGCCCCAGGCCACACGAACCGGACGATTCTCAAGTAGAAGTAGCCCGGCCTTGTTGTTTCCCGTGTTGAGCCCATTGGCAGCCACGGCCAGCGCCAACGCCTCGGCTGATTTCCTCGTGGAATAGGTCACATATCCACATTTGGCATGGTGGTTCAATGTGACTGTCTTGACCTTGCCAAACTGTCCAAAATAGTCAGAAACCACGTATTGCGCGACCGACACATCGAGGCCAAACACAAAGAAAGATGTCACGTCGTTGTCCGCCGGTTTGCTCATCAGACCGCCAAAAGGAAGCTTGTTGATGATCTTCGTGACATCCGCCGCCTTCACGTTGCCCGTGTCTGTCTTTTTGCTGCTCTTTCCCTCCTTCTTGCCAACAGTTTCAGTGTTGAGCCTCTCCGCCAACTTAGACAAGATGGTGCGGGCTTTGGTCTCGTTGTCGTCTTCTTGTGACTGCAATTTCGACTGCTGTTTGTCGGCGGCAATGGCCTTCACTTCTCGATTGGTTGATGATGTTTGGGTAAATGCTAAGGTGTTTTCGATACCGGCCATTTTCAAAGCGGCGTCCCTGATATCCAATGGAATCATATAGGTGATGTCGAGCATACACGACTGACAGCAGTTTCGTGCTCTTGCACATGTAGGGCAAAGAATCGTTTTCTTGGACTTATTGGATGAATCATTGATGTTCCACCGGAAAACAGTGAATGGCCTGGTACAAATCTTGCACTCTTCTCCCCCCGGTTGTCTGATCATTTTCATGAACTTATCTGGGCCACAACAGTTGGCACAGATGGCTGGGAACTCGTCAGACATGTTTAGAGCATGAAGAACAAGTGATGAGTAAATGGACTTTTTCGCATTTAGCCATATTTCGTACTAAATCTGAGAAAATATAAAGTCTCACCATGAAGGCCCAGTGCGATGAGCTTTGAAAATGAGCTTCTTCTTGATAGAATACTTCTGGTGAAGAAGAGACACGCTGCTATAGGCGCTATTGGGTATACATCGAAACCTACACGTATTTGAAGAGAATTGAAGGTGTTTATTAGAAAACTAAACTAATGCTATTGGGTTAGTGATAATTCGTAAAATATCGTGAATCTCGAGGTGGAATGCTCAGTGTTAAAAAGCTCTGATTTATTTTGTTCCACATGGTGGTTCAGGTGAAGAAATTCGTAGTTGTAAATGTATTCATCCGTGTATTCTACCTCGAGACATGACGTTTGAACATACTTTTGTTTTCCAATGAGAGAAGAAATGGAAGTTTCTTACAGAAAAAAATTCAAGAAATGAGAAGAAATTGTTCAATTTATATGATTTTTTCCTGCCTCCCATTAAAATTTAATGCGTGTTACCCGGCCAAAAGCCAAAAGCCAAAGCCCAACCCCAGAGCCAAATGGCTCCAAAGACTTTTACAGCCAGGTATTTACATGCTGCTTACATGGCTGTTTCCTGGTGATAATCTTGATTTGTGTCAGTTCGAGGTGTTCTAATTAGTTATCGAAAGCGGGAATCAATTACGGTGTGAGTGTCGTCCTTGTTCATAGTGACATCTAAACACTGAGAGACATCAAACTTCAAGACTAGCGTTGTAATTCCGGGAAGTGTAGTCCCAGTAGAAAGTCAATTCAGTGGGAACACTTTCTGGAAGATCACAGTCTTTCACGTAGTCAACGCCACTAAGCTGAGAGTTCACGTAGTCTTCATAATCTGATAATTTGCAGCTAAATCCAGGGCCATTGTGGCAGGTGGGTAATGGATATACGGCATCGTTGATGATATATCTAACGTAAGACTTGTCAGAACATTGTAGCTTCTCGATTTCGGCTCGTGCTCCCTGTGGCAAGATATTAGCATGGTTATAAGTGGTAGTGAAATCAATATGATCAACTGGCAAGTCTTTCTCTGGAGTGAACAACCCAAGAGCAGAGTAGAATATTTCGAGATCGGTGTCGTGCTGAAACGATAGCCATATCTTTTGCTTACTAGCTTCATCTTTCAACAACTTCAAAGATGTTTCTAATTGAACAGAACCAATGGCTTTGGTCATATTGTTGCCTGGACCGACTTCATAGTATTTTGCAACATTTTGAGAATAACCGTTCCAAACAAATTCATCATTGGTGAATAAGTTACAGAAGGGAGAAGAACCGTTGACATTCAATTGATAAGCACACATTTCGAACATTGAGGCGATATGCTCTGTTTCGAGCTCGAGTCCCTTATTATGTTTGACCCATCGAGCCAAAATGTTATCCAAGTAGTCCGTTGGGAAAGAATCAATGATATCAGCATTGACCTCTTTGTCGTAAGAGCTACAGGCATCACGTGGAGTCAAACTATTTGCACCCATGTCTGCATTTTCCTCCAAAATCACGTTTTCGACAATCTCTTCGTAGCCATCTCCCAAGAAACCCTTTGCAAAAGCCTGGGATGTGACAAACACGCGATCCCCGTTGGTGGTGAATATTGGTAGCGTTGTGTTCTCGGTGTATAAGTGACCATACTTTTGTCTGAAGGCGGCACCATGTCTTTCAGCATTGGCCGTACCAGCAAATGTCCCTTCTACTGTTTCCCTGCCATAATCATCTTCGTCAGGGACGAAATACTCATAGTCATTCAAAAATGCCAAATCTCCTTTGAGAGTTCCGTACTCTTTGATTTTAGCAATGGCCTTCTCATATTTTTCCCCCTTGCTAGCAGTCGGGTATCTCTCGCCGTGTCTGGAGATCATTTGAACTTGCTCGATGGCACATCCGTCTGGAACACTGGTTCCAATCCCAAAACCCGGGAATTGGTAGTACGGGCCTGAGCCACCCAAATATTTGAGTATGTTGTACTGTTCCACAGATGCTTGCTGGTTTACAGCAACATCATTGTACACGGCAGAGGGAAGAAGAAGCAAGCCATTTGTGAGACTCAAAGAAACCATGTTCGGATGAATTTTTGGCCAATCCCAAAAATGTGTCAAAATCATCACTTTTTATGTATTTCACCTCAATAAGACACTTTGCAGCCATTGTCGAATCAGCTGTGTGAAAATTACGCATAATTAGTTTCAGATTCCAGGAGAATGGCTAAAACGCTGTCTATGCGCATATTTTGCAATCAATTGAAGGTTTGAAACAATACAATTTTATGGTTGATTATAATAACAACGGCACTATGAACAATGTTTGACGGTTGTGATAATGGGTGCTTCTAAACACCAACGGAATGAAGAGTACGGAATTTTGAGTTTTTTGAAAGCTATACCTAATATCAAATATTGGGACTCGTGAATACTAAGACTATATCATAGATCAATGAAGCTGTTTAGAGAGAAACGGATTACACCTCCAGCATGCATACGTTGATTGAGTCAGACTCAATACCGAAATTTTGCAAAGAAACGGGAAAGCTCTGAAAATTCGAGCTACCGGTGTAAAATTATCAACTTTTTGCAACTTTTCTACCGTCTTGCCCAGTAGAGAACTATGTTATGTTGAACTATTTCACTAATATCCACCGATAGTTAATGATGCATTCTTATGTGAACCACCCTATGATTGGAGTGCGTTCGTAAATGTCTTATTGATATATTAATGGTTGGTTTATATCCCTACAACATTCTATATACACATGGACTCCACTTTCATCTCTGAGTTGATTCCAGATTAAATTGCCCAGTCTCAAACACGTTAAGCAGCCATGTTATCATTCTATGTACAAATGCTACTTATGAACAAGTCATCTTTCAAACGAGCCTTCAACTGTTTCACCTTCTCCTCGATCGTATGAGTAGGCTGAACGTCTAGCACCATTTTGCTGCTGAGAATGGTCTCAACGGACCCAGTAAAAAGGTACTCGTGAATGGCCCATCCCATATGTTCTTCGGTAGATGTAAATTTCAAGAGTAGGTCCAAGTCATTCTCAACTATGCTTGAAAGCTCTTCCAATTCCTTGCTGTTGATAGGGCACATCTTGTTGGCTTCAATAATAGCTTTTTGAATCTGTTTCTTCTGTCCAACTGAGTCTCGGTAGAAATTGATACCTTCAGCGTCCATGGGCAGCTGCTCGGTGATGGCGCTCAATTCATCAATACGCTCTGCCACACTTGGTCTGCAAGTACCCAAATATTCAATCAATACTTGTTTGGCCAATCCAGGTGAAAATTCTTTCAAGAATAAAGAGCTCAAGCAATCGGAAGTGGCCAGAGGAGATTGTTGGTCGATTCCAAAAAACTTCGAAACACTGCTGGCTGCAAAACACCTAATCCCTTCATCGTCATCACTCAATGCTTGGTGCAACTGGCAGATAGCCCGTGACTTGTACGAATCTGTTTCACTTCTCTCGACATAGCTGGCTAGAGCTTCGACACTGGCCATTCGAACTTCAACCGGTTTGAAATCACAAATGTACTCTTCAGTTAACAAAAGAAACCTCTCAACACATCTATCAGAGACAATACAACTTAATGATTTCAACGCATAGCCTTTTACATCATCATTCCATGCTGGTTCAGTGAAGCCAAATAAGCTATCAACAGTGTTCTCAGACATAGATGCTTTTGATTGTACCATTACACTCAGCAATACCCTCAAAGCTTGTTCCTTCACATACGCCCAACTGTTACCTTGAATTACAGACCATGCTGTATCAAGAACCTCTTGGCAATCGAGATGATTCATCAAGTCATCGAAGTTGTCCATGATGAAATTGATAGTCACAAGTTGAACATCGAACAGATCCTCACTAGCCAAACACAACATTGCCAAGCTCTGAAGCTGGTCATACAGGTTCTGATAGAAGTATTGCTCATGAAGGAACGAAGCGAGGTTGGGGAGCATGAGACGCTTGGAACCGCTGAGTTTTGTGGTACCCTCTGTAAGACTTTCAATCAACATATGGCCCAAGAGATTGAGAATGGAGCCGTCGAGACTCTTGTCGAGGGCTCTTAGTATAGAGATATAAATGTTAGCAGCAAATCCGCCAAGTTTGGAGGTGGAAATGAAAAACTCTCGAGCTTTTTGGACAAACATGTTGACGAAAGACTCGTGAATCTCCAAGTTTGGTATTCTGGATTTGATCCTGTTGATAATCTCCAAAATCAACATTAAATTTCCGTGGATACGATTAGCAGTGTTGGTTTTGTCCGACGCTTCTTGAAGACTAAACGTTGCCTTTTCGAGCAATTCACAAGGATGTGTAATGGCAGCCAAAGATTTTGCAGCCATTTCTCGGACTTTCCAGGAATTACTATTTATCCAATTTCCATAAAGCGCTGCTTCATAATTGGAAAGATCCATCCCGTCATCATTGAGCGACTCCAATCGGGTAAGCATGGACAAAACAGGAACCACCAATTGGGCGGAGTCGTTGTTTGCATTTGCGGAAATGAGAAGATCATATAGAATCTTTTCAACTCCCAAATACTTTGAAAAAAACACTTTTGTATGCATGGTAGGTAGCAACTCTCCCAACTTATTGGTTTCGAATACCCGATTTTGGAGAGCACTGAAGAGCATGAATGAGCAATTTCTTATAGCCCAAGTTTCATTTGTGAAGTTATACAAAGCCAACTGAAGGGCATCATTGAAATGCGGAAGGCTCTCTTTTGAAAGCTGTGAGTCAAGAAAGATTTGTCTGAGACAATTGAAGGCATGAACCTGAGGAATGTCATTCTTTTCATCAGGATTTGAAGTGTATTCGGATTGAGCAATGTTCATCAACTTTTCGACGGTGGAATTGATAGTTGAGCAATTACGAGAGAAGGAAATTTCAGCAGAAAGTATACCTGTGATGAGAAGAGGCAACCCACCAGATCTTCTGGTGATGAGCTGAGTTTTCTGCTCGATAAGTGCCAATCCTGAGTTGAGCCATTCGTTAGGATATTCACTAAGCGAATCAACATTGTAGAAGAATTCACATATCCTCACGAACAACGGATAAACTGAAGAAAAAGCTCCCCTGTGCTGTAGTGAAGAGAGCTGGTCCATGATTAAATCAGCTCCAGATAGATAAGTAGCTTCGCTAAGCTTGAGATCCCCGTCTTGGAAATTGGATGAGAGAATCAAGTGCAAGAGAGACGCAGATTCTTTGATGACTTTCCATGAAAGTGTCAATATGACTCTATCGTCTGTGGCTTCTTCCTCGGCAGTATTGGTGGATACTATGGGCTTCAATTTTGTCCAAATAGTTTGAATATGGACATTCACCAACGTCTCATAGAACTCAACAGGCACATCAGCAACTTGATTAATATCAACATGCTCCAAAAAAAGCCTTATTGCTGTGAGCAACCCATGGATTTTGCATTCTTTTGGCAACTCTATTGCTTCTAGATCCATTGCTTGAATGCCGGTATTCAAACGTTCAACTAGCTCGTTGAATATGGACCTCATTGGAGCAGGGTCATGTAAGGTAAGCCATTGAGCAAAGAATTCAAAGATCTTAGCACCACCTTCACTGTTTCTTCCTTTCAAGTCATAGAGTTTGGACATGGCGCTGTTAATGATGAAGTCGAATTTGTTACTAACGAAAACATCAAAGTCTTTCTGGGGGCAGGAAAGAAGTAAGCTGACACTTGCATCCCTAATATCCTCATAGGTGCTCATTATGTTTGAGAAAATGAATTGGATAAGCTGTTGGGTGAAAACGGGTAGTTTAAACGGCAAGGAGCCGTTATTTCTTGATTGTTTTGGCTTGGGTTTGTTCGTCCTGGTGATATCATCGATTCCTAGATCTACTAAAAGCTGCAAAATCTCCAATGAGAAGGAAATTTGGAAGTACTTTGAGCCAGGTTTGGTGAAGTTTACCAAGGTCTGTAACAAGTGGGAGCAGAATGACGTTGTTTCATTGACATACTCGTGATGGTCGACGTTGTGTGCTTTCAGTTTGCTCCCTCGACAGGCGGAGATGGAGGAATCACATACTCTGACCAAGAAATTTCTAAGTAAGGACTTGAATTCGTTCCTGGCAACGACGGACTCGGTGTCGTATAGAAAGACTTCGAGGATTTTGTTCGAGATGATGGTTTCGAAGATGGAGCTGTGGACGGGGTCAGTGTCTTTCTTCGAGTATATGAGTAAAGCAAAAGTGCTGAGTCTGACGTCTTCGCTTGTGTGTAACAAGAGCCGGCGAAGAGTAGAAAGCGGCACGATGGCAGTGTTTGAGATGAAAGGATTCGGAATGAGAGAAAGCTGGAGGCCCATTTTGAGCATGCCTATGGTTAAATCTGGATCATCAGGGTGCAGTGAAATCACCAACTGAGCGAAATGGAGATAGCTGGATGGACTTGCCGTGAATAGCCACGGAAGTAAGTGCAAAAGAGTGTTCTTTCTGAGGCTTGAAGATTCCAATGCTTGCATCACCATTGGAGACCAATCCTGGTCTGAGTACTGGAAAATGGCCGTAAACGCCTTGCTTGCAGCATTTGCGAGCGAGCTGGACCACAAGATATTGATGCAGTGCTGTGGAAACAGTGGGTGTGACTCAAGGAAGGCGGTCGAGTCGGCCAAAGCCTTGATGAGAGTTTCCACTAGCAAGTAGGTGTTTTTGGAGGTACTCGAGAGTTGCACCGAAACATCCAACCACTTGAGTAACACTGGCAGCTTCTCTTCTTCGTCCAAAAAGGCTATGAGCTTGTTCAAAAGCGACGAGAGCGAGTTGGCCAAAGGACCCACTCCCTGTTGCAATACATTGGCAATGAACTGGAACATTTCATGTTTATTGGCAACCACCAAGTGGCCGGTGTCCATTCGCATTTTGCGCATCTGCAAACACCTGGAGAGCCATATAGCACAAGTGTCGCCCAAGAGGACTTGGAACGGCTCAGGCCCAGGGGTTTGCAAAAGGGTGTTCAGCACCAAGGGCCATATATCAGCCATACACGAGGAGTATTGAGCCAAGAGCGGAGGTTTCAACGCAATGAGGCCCATTTTTAGCTGGAATATCTGGTCAGACGTGACATTGTCGGGCAGGATTCCACGGACCAACTGGGCCAAGTCCGGGGGCTGTTCTTGTTTCATTACTGTGAAAACTTCGACTTGGTATAAGATGCGATGCGATGCGCATTGAAAAATCTTTGGCTGCAATTGCAATTGGCGAGAGCTTTGCTGCAATATATGTGGAGTTCTTGCAATTTATAGTCTGAAATAATCCACAACTTGTGTAGATTCATGCTGATACAATTATAATGTAGCTTCAGTATTTGATATGAAGAATTTACAGAGTTTCAGAATTCCGGTTACATTTTTTTATATTGATTCACTTATTTCTCATAATCTGTACAATCCATGCGAATCTACAAGTGTATTTCACTATTTTGCTTATTTTACTGATGTTTGAAGGTTGGAAAAAGTTGGTTGTTTTTAAGTAGAACGGATAGAGTGTCTCGTGTTGGTTCCGTTTATTCAATTTAACAATTCGTACAATTTACACATTTTATACATTTTATACAGTTTATACTAAAAATATGGAAATTGTTTGACAGGACCACACAATTCAAATGCTACGCGACACTTGTAGAATTAATAGACATTCCACATAAGATTGCAAGTTTATTCTGCAAACAAGATGGTTCACTTAGAAGTCGTAGCACTAGTTTGTACTTCCCCTAATGTAAGTTCATGGAGCAGAGTTCAATTGTAACTCATAGAGCTGACAGACACAGTCAATCTCTCCCACTACGCAAATTACATCATCTATACACGATTGCATTCACACCTCGACCGGCAATCATAACCTACACAATTGAACCACATATGCACGTTTACTTCCATCAGCACATTCACCCAATTGATTTCCTTCACAATTCACCATCCGTAACTCATCTCCAATTTACCATCCGTGACCCATTCCCAATTTACCCAACACATGCATACACAGCTCTCCACAGTTCCACGGCCAATCTTCCCACATGCTCTTAACGGCCAAAATCTACCATCTTCCCTTATATACTGCCATTACCTAATTTGACCTAAATCTCCTTTTCGCATCCACTGGATCTTCTTTTGTCGGGGGACTTGGCCGAAAATAACATGGAAGGTCGTGCGCGAGCACCAAACAACTGGAGCGTATATAAATCATCGAATTCCCAAACTCTTGAACTCATTTGTGATTTCATTTGTGATTTGACATTCTAGCGCTCTTCATTCTTTGGTTCCACTAGCTAGCTTCTTTTTGGTCTCCCATACTCTACGGTCCTTTTTTTTGGCTATTTGGCTCATTTCTGGTGCTCTGTTTACTACCTTCCTAACCATGGCTTATTCCTCCAGACAGTTGTACAACTTGTACTACCACCACTTCCCACACGTCATGTTGACCAAAAGCGAGTCAGCGGTGTTGCACACCATCTTTCTCTCGTTCATATTGTTGATTGGCTACGGTATCTTCTCCTACTTCCCTTCGCAGTTGATGGTTCTCTTGTCCCAAGGTTACTACTACCTCTTTGGCACCCAACCCTTGACGAACTCCTTCAACAAGACCTTGGCCAACAACTTTCACTAGGTGCCTGATCCTCTCTTTCACTGCCGTCGCTCTCGTTCAACTATCACCATCGGCTACTACCACCGGCCACTACCATCGGCTACTATCACCGGCTACTACCACCGGCCACGACCATCGGCCGCTACCATCGGCTACTCCCAGTAGCTGACTATCAACCACCGATTTTATTCCACCCCTCCTTCATCCTCCCCATACATCCATTCATAAACTCATCATTCCACCTCGGCCATCTTCAATTCGCTAATTCTCTTAATCATTACTTATATTGTAAAATATATTACTTCAACACTTGTAAATGCGCGTCTGTTTATTTAATTTTCAACTACTTCTTCTTATCGTTTTGCGCTACGCCATAAATGTACCGCAACCGGCCTGGCGCCCGTCTCAATGCTCCGTTCAAGCCTCCCCGTCTCTCGGCCCCGCCAGCAAAGAAAATACGGCTCGAAAATTCAGAGGTTGACAAAAATTCCCATACATCTGCAACACGCGAGAAATTAGTTGCAAATGATCCAATTCCGCCTTCTAATGAAGTGGAAACGCCCCTCTCACACTCAAGTTCTATCCCTCCAGTGACCTTGGTTCAGCCAGAGTCTCAAGCTTCTCGTGTGGTGAGAACACACGTGCCCGCTCCACTGGCTCAGACAGTCAAATCATACTTCATCGTGCAATGGCGTAAGGTTTCCAACAAAAAGAACAAAACATGGGATGGCGATGGCTACATTGTCGTGTCTCCTACTGGAATCACCCTCTTCTGTGACTTCAAGGGCAATGGCACTCACAAGCCCGTGGGCAGGTCGTCAAAATCCGACACCGATGGTGTGATTCGATTAGGCTCCTACGAGGCAGAAATAGACTACCCAGTTTCCACCAAAGAAGAGCTACTAGCAATACTCAATGGCGAGGATTCCTCGCCTGTCTCTGCCTCCAGGCTGTCGTCTTTGGGCAGCTCACAGGCATCAGGGCCTTATAAAAGGCCCGCCAGGACTCAGACACTCATTCAATCTAGAACTGGGTCTGATCATACAACCAGTCAAAATGAAACAAGTATAGACCCTAAAACAAATACAAATTCGAATACTGAAAGCATAGCCGCCACTTCAGTTCTGGAATTACAGCAGAATTCGTTTCCACCTAATGCACCTACCTCCAATTCTACGTCAGACCCAACTGAACTCGAGGCCTTGGTCTTGCCTAGACCGAAAACAGAACCGTTTACAGATGTCGTAGTTGACCCAAGACTTTCGAAATTCTTAAGACCACATCAACGTGATGGAGTTGCCTTCCTCTATGAATGCATTATGGGCTACAGAAACTTCAAAGGGCATGGTGCCCTTCTAGCCGATGAAATGGGCTTGGGCAAAACTCTCATGACAATATCTCTTATATGGACTTTGCTTAAACAAAACCCTGACCCCAGCTGCAAAGGCGGAGTCGTCAGCAAAGTCTTAATTGCATGCCCAGTCACCTTAATCGATAACTGGCGTAAAGAATTCAAAAAATGGCTTGATATGAATAGGATCGGAGTATTGGCCCTCAATAATAAACCTGGCTCTTCTACTACTAAAGATAAACAAGAAATAATAAACTTCGGAAAAACTAGAGTGTACCAAGTTTTGATCATGAGCTATGAAAAAATTATAAGCTGCCATAATGAGTTAAGCACAGTTAATTTCGACCTTTTGGTTTGTGATGAAGGCCACAGATTGAAAAATAGTAACAACAAAACGATCAAAACCATCAACC
This sequence comes from Hyphopichia buzzinii, assembly GCA_030556945.1. NCBI lineage: Eukaryota > Fungi > Ascomycota > Pichiomycetes > Serinales > Debaryomycetaceae > Hyphopichia > Hyphopichia buzzinii. The sequence continues at coordinate 89,324 of JAKTUZ010000006.1, read as the reverse complement.
AGTGCGTTCCAATTGAAAGGAAAGTCGTCTTGTCTGGTACCCCCATTCAAAATGACTTGGTTGAGTTTCACACCATAATTAATTTTGTTAATCCTGGGGTCCTTGGCTCTTTCCAGTCGTTTCAGAAAAATTTCATAGTTCCAATCCAGCGCTCTCGCGATGTCAATTGCAAGAATAAAGACACTATAAAGAGAGGAGAAGCAGCATCCAATGAGCTAATTGAGCTAACAAAAAGTTTCACATTGCGGAGAACATCTGCTGATATTACAAACTATCTTCCGAGCAAAACGGATCTTATCCTTTTCTGTCCACCCACTGACCTTCAACTCAAACTTTTCGCCTATATCTTGGAATCAAGCAAATTCGGGTCGTTATTAAATGAATCTCATTCAAGTGGAAATAATTCACTCGCTCTCATCACTCTTTTCAAAAGAATTTGCAACTCTCCGTCTTTGGTTGCAAAAGATAAATTATTCCGCACTTTGATTGAAGCCAATACCAACGTGGAGCTCAATATTGATAAATTGGATAGTAACTTCTCTAGCTCCAAGATCAACTTGTTGATCCCGCTCCTCATTGAGTTCAAGAGATTGAACGTGAAGACAGTTTTGATCTCCAATTACACGCAAACGTTGGATTTGTTACAAATGATTATTCAAAAGCTCAATATAAGCTTCTCCCGGTTGGACGGGTCCACCCCTAACAAGCTACGAGATGGTTTAGTTACTACATTCAATAAACTGGCGAACATTCAAGTCTTTCTTTTGTCAGCTAAATCCGGTGGTGTTGGCTTGAATCTTATAGGTGCTTCAAGACTAATCCTTTTCGATAATGACTGGAATCCTTCGGTTGACATTCAGGCAATGGCAAGAATCCACAGAGATGGTCAAAAGCATCCTGTTTACATATATAGGTTGTTCACTGCAGGATGTATAGATGAAAAGATTCTTCAACGACAGCTAATGAAAAATAATTTGAGTGACAAGTTTCTTGACGGAAAAGAAGACGCATCGCTGAACACTTTTGATATGATCGACTTGAAAGATCTATTCACCGTCGACAGCAACACTTGCAGTAACACCCACGATTTGCTAGAATGTCCTTGCTCTGGTGACGGTAAAAACCTCGAGGACGTCATCCTTGACGATGACGACGATGACAATAATGAAGAATCTGGGACTGACGAAGAGAATCCTGGGTGGATTTCTGCACTTGACTTCAAGCAAGAGGACCAGTCACCAAAGAAGAAGAAAATTTCGATCAGAAATGCATTGGCTGATTACCAACACTACGAGCCCAGTAAGATGACTAAGAATGTTGTTATACGAGATGAAACTATAAGCAACATCATCATCAACACAAAGAAGCAAACTCTGCCCATCTCGTATATATTCACAAAGTTTACTCCGGGGCATTTATAATTTAATCATTATAATAAATAAGTTCTATTAAAAATCTATAAACACCTTAGTTGCCATTTTGCAACTTTTTCATTCTAGCCTCAGCAGCCCTTGCTCTCTGTTCTCTCATAAGTCTCATTTTCTGCTGTTCTGACAATCCGCTAGTTTCAGAAACTGATGCTAACTTATGTCCTCCAAGTGTACCACCCGACGAAAATGTCGGTTTCTTCAACTCGAGTTCTGTCTTTTTGGCCAATTCTTCTTCCATTAACTTCTTCTTCTCTAATCCTTCTTGCTTCTTGGCCTCTTCTTCTTCTTTCAAGAACTCTTCTTTAGATTTTGCCTCAGGTACCTTGGCAAGCTGCCAGTTTGTGTGGGCCTCCCCCAAAGTGTATCGGGCTGTCTGGAAGCTTTTACGGGTATTGTAATCGGTGCTTGTTTCAAAAGCTGTTTTCCCTAATTGATTTTGAATAGTTGGATCACATTTCAAATTGACTAATAGGATGTAAACCATATGGTGTAGTCCGTGGACTGCTGCGTAATGAAGGGGTGTTGGTGTGTATGCAAATGATTTATCTGGTACTAATTGAAAATCAGGAGAAAGTTGGTTCTTCTTGAGGTAATTGATGAGCATTGGTGCTTTCAGTTTCTTTAAGAGGTTCACTAGCTCAATACTATGGCGAATCTCAGGGCTCGATGTTTCCTCTAACTCGGGTGTGGGTGACTTCCCTTTATGTGAATTAGCTAAAGCTTCTTTCTCGACTTGTAATCTTTTATGCAACTTTTCATTCACTTTAGGCACTTCAACAACACTCAAGTAAGAAAGATTCACCCACGCTTTCTTTAATTCTGATTTGGTGGCACGTTTAGTAGTGAATGGAAAACTTCTAATTCTGGAGTCATTATTTTGAAGCACACCACCTTCGTAGCCGACCAAGATTTTCCGATTAGATGCACCATTGGCGCGGATGAATATAGATTCACATTGATCTAAATAACCTTTCCACGAGTCCAACAATTCTCTGACTTCCTTGATTAATGCTTGTTCATTGTATCTACGGATACTAGAACCTGCCGAATTGGCTTTACCTCTTGCATTGTCGCTGGCACTTTGAGAACCACCTTGCTTTCTTCTAGTTGTATATCTGTGGAATGTTTTAGAGTCAATAATTTCCACGGCTTGTTCCTGTTTTGACTCTTTGGCATGGGCGTTACCTTTTGTGTTTTTCCTCTTATGGGATATAAGGGCACCAGCAAAGTGACCACCCCCGATCATGAAGAGAGCCAGGAACTTACTCTTGATGGGCTCGGTAGAATTGGTCTTGATGGTTCCCAATGGGTCTGAGACAAGAGCGCCTTCAGTGAAAAACGATTTGAAAGCACCAAAAGCTCTATCTTCGGGGAGAACCGGCGACTTGAAGAGGATGAATGGCGATTTGGTGTTGAGATAACTTGCGATGTTTGATTCTTCATCTTCATTTGCAATGGTATATTTCTCCATGATTGTCAGTAACTTCTCGTCTTCGGCATCCTCTGAATCATCCTCTGACCCGGAAAGACTCTCAATTGACTGGGACTCGATCATATTGTCGAAATCAGCTTCAGACACTGGTGGTAACTTATTGATGGTTCTCTTTAAGTTAAATCTATGAAAATCAGATTTGTAATGCTCCCTCTTGGCCACTGCCAGCGAGCCATCATCGAAAGTGATCCCACAAGTCGAGCATTCAGTGCTTGAAGTGATTTTTTTGTCTTCAACTGCCTTGTTTTTGGAAGTTTTTGCCGCTGAGTCACCGATACTTTCTTGTGCTTGAACTTGCGCTGAAGAAGAGTCAAAGTACATCAACTCAAGATTCAGCACTATATCGGGCAGAATGTCGTATATATAAAGGTCATCCTTATCCACTTGGGTATTCTTGGGAGGCATTTTATTCTTTCAAAAAGATGATTTAGTATGAAGAGTGACACATTTGTTAGTCATAATTTATATGAAAAATCTACATGCGCGCAACTTAACCATTTAGTATTGACTATGAACGTTAGCAACATTATTCGTTAAAAATGATAGTTTTACTGGGAGCCGTATTTGTGGCATTCCTTCAAGAAGTGTTCAATCTTTTCGGGTTTCATGAATGGATGAGTACCATGACCAAAGTTAATTATATAGTTTTGTTTTCCACCACCGAAACCTTTAATCATCTGTTCGACTTTTTGGGAAATCACTTCATTGGATCCGTACATAATACCTGGGTCCAAGTTACCTTGAAGGGTGATTCTTCTGCCATTGACAACCTTGACAGCATCTTCTGGTTTGTAGAGCCAATCTAAAGAAACTGTGTCGTAGCCTGATTCACATAAATCATCCAAAGCATACCAGGCACCTTTAGCGAAAACGGTTAAAGGAATTTTCTCTTTGATTCCTAATTCTTGTAATCTTTTAGGCAATTTAGCAGCTATTTCTTTCAAATAAGGCAAGCAGAATTCATTGAATTCATGGGGACCCAATTCGCCGGCCCAAGATTCGAAAACTTGTAACATCTGAGCACCAGCGACAACTTGTTGTGCCAAAAATTCAATACAAGCGTCTGTAATTGCTTGTAACAACTGATGAGATTCTTTGGTGTAGTTATAAATCCATTCTTTGGCGAATCTGAACATCTTGGAGCCTTGACCTTCAGTCATGTAGACCAAAAGTGTCCACGGAGCGCCAACAAATCCTAATAAAGGAACTCTACCGTTCAATTTAGTTCTTGTCAATGTAATGGCTTTGAAGGCCCAATCCAAGCTGGTTAAGATGTCTGGCTTGAGGGTGATCTTGGACAAGTCTTGTGGAGATCTCAAAGGGTCCACAAATACTGGTCCCTTACCTTCGACCATGTTGATTTCACAACCCATAGCTTGGGGAATAACCAAGATATCGCTGAAGATGATAGCGGCGTCGATTAATCCGTCAAAATGGTCCACTGGCTGAATAGTGATGGCCGAGGCAATCTCGGCGTCTCGGCAAGTTTCAAAGAAGTCTCTGCCTCCCTTCACCTCATGGTATTCTGGTAAATATCTACCTGCTTGTCTCTAATGATAGTTAGTAACTCAGCGTCCAAAAGCTGCAATTTTCTCCACATACCATGATCCAAATGGGTGGTCTTTCGACCTTCTCACCCTTGGCTGCTCGGAGAATCAAGTCATTTTTCAATGGTGCAAATTCCACCATTTTATCGTTTTCAATGGAGTGTTTCGAATTTATTCCAGCGTCAAATCAGCTGAAAATTTAATCGCAGCATATCAGCAACTTTCAATCTCAAAGAAAATTAGATTTGTGCAAGTAAATTTTCTCGGTTGCGTGCCCGGTGCCTAAACTCCCTCAGCTAAAACGCTTTCTGTCACAACATATTGTAAATATAATTACTCTGTTTATTCTTTCCATAAGTTCAGACCAGTACTTCGAATTCTTCTTATACCGAGTGAAAACACCCAGTTTAGTCCACATGAGTGACACCGGTGCATCTGGTTCTGTTGCAGAACCCAACTCTCCACGTTCTGGCCAATTCAAAAGAGCCAGCTCCGGCGGCAACAGCCGTGACTCGAACTCGAATATCCCCGAGAATAATCAAGCTAGTGATGGGGATTACCGGGCCAATATATTTATCCGGTTTGTAAGAGCTTTCTTCGGTTACAGGAAAACTACCCTTACTTTATTTGTCCTTCTAACCCTCGTTGCTACTGTTTTGTTTTCTTGGTGGGACAATAGTTTGGCCTTATCAGTGCCAATGCCACCGAAACACTCGTTGGAACACTCCGTTTTGCACGATAGTTGGTTGTCACTTCAAGAAATCTCGAAATATGAGCACACTTACTCTTCTAGAGGGAACGACTACGTTCACGAGTATCTTGAGTCAAAGATTAATCTGTTTGTCCCTGCCAAACGTTACATTGAATATGACAACGACTTGAACAACACCAACACTGTCATTTTCTCAACAAAATATCTCACCAGGGACTTCTTCAGCTACTACGAAAGCAACAACTTGGTAGTCAGAATCAACGGTACGGACTCAGAATTACCAGCTTTATTATTGAGTGCTCATTTCGACTCAGTTCCTAGCTCTTTCGGTGTCACCGACGATGGTTTCGGTGTCGCCACCTTGTTAGGGGTCCTTAATCATTACGCTTCTTCCGACGTTGCCCAACCCAATAGAACCATCATTCTTAACTTCAACAATAATGAAGAATTCGGCCTTTATGGTGCAACTGCTTTCTTATTCCACCCTTGGTTCAAGCAAATTCAATACTTCTTGAATTTGGAAGGAACCGGCGCTGGTGGTAAAGCTGTCTTGTTCAGAGGCACTGACAATGGAATCGTCAAATTCTTCAAAAATGTTAGGTACCCTCACGCAACTTCCTTGTATCAACAGGGCTTCAACAATCATCTTATTCATAGTGAGACTGATTACAAGGTCTATAAAGAAAAGGGTGGAATTAGAGGTCTTGACTTGGCTTTTTACAAACCAAGAGATATTTACCACACTGCTGGTGATAACATAAGAAATGTGAACATCAATTCTTTATGGCATATGTTATCAAACTCCCTTGATTTCACTAAAGCGATTGTCTCTGGTAAAATTGATTTGGATGATGAATATCTTGGCGATAACGAAGATCAAGAAGAACGTTCCCACGAATTATCCATTTACGCTTCCTTTTTGAACCATTTTTTCTCTGTAAGCGTTTCCCAGTCACTTTTCTTCAATATCATCCTTGTTGTTATCATCCCTCTTGTCAGTTTCCCGCTCGTTCTCTTTACTCTTTACTACAGAAAAAACTGGAATGTTAACTTTATTAATGTCATCAAGTCTCCCATCGCCTTCGGTGCATCCATTGGTGTCTTGAAAATTGTTTTCCATGGAATATTAGGCCATATAAATCCGTTGTTACCAAATTCTTCCGCTTCAACTTTGGTAAGTGGCTCATTTGCTTTGTTTTTACTATTGAACTATGTGTTCTTAAACGGTTTGAATTGGTTATTCAAATCTTACAAAGGCGTCAACCATGATGAGAAATTAATCACTATTATCGAAACCTCCTTCTTGTATTGGGTCTTATTGGTTTGGTCAACAGTCAAGTTGTCAAACAATAAACCAGGTGATGACCATACCGGTGAATTCCCGCTTGCTTTGCTCTTTATTCTCCAAGCTTCAGGTGCCTTTTTCGGTCTTTTATGTTGGTCCTTTGTGTCTCCATCTGAGAATAAGTCCACTGATGAGGAAGCTAATCAACCGTTGTTGAGTTCTCGTAATGCCGATTATGGGACTGCTTACAACGACGACGAAAATGAAGAAAACGACAGCAGACCGCTCTCCATCTCGTCTTCTTGTTCGTCACATCAGGATTCAGAAATTTCGAAATGTACACGGAAATATTTCAATTACGATTGGTCTATCCAATTCTTATTGATTGTGCCCTTGTCTTCATTGATCATTTACAATACGGGTTATCTTTTATTGGACGGTCTTGTGAAATCAATTCAAGAATCTAAAAACGCTGAAGTCTTAATTTTCAACATCATCCAACTATTTGGTATCATCTGGGCACTTCCATTTATACCGTTCATATTCAAGTTGAACAGAATTTATGTTCTTGCAACGATTCTTCTTGTCTGTCATACCTTGTTTACTATTTTGACAGCTTCACCTTTTGATCAATTGAACCCAATTAAGTTGAGATTTGTCCACTCAATTGATTTGAATTCCACTCCACCATCCAGCGTCGTCGAAGTTTCCGCCAGGCATGTTCCTTTAATCAGTGAAATCTTAAATGACCTCCCCTCATTGAAATTGTCCAACGAAAAAGTCCACGTTACTCCTGCTGCAGATGGAATGGCACTTTACACTTACAAAAGCTCAATGTTGCCCCATATTGTAAGTAACACAGACCTCGAATCTTATATTGATGTCGAGATCTTGAAAGATTCATCAACTGGCTCTGATTTCCCCTTTGGCTTGTTGACTGGGGAAATTAATATCCACGTTCCAAAGAACAGGAATTGCAAATTGAATTTCAATACCTCTGATTCGGTGTCGAGCTCTCAAACGTCCGATTTGTTCTACAAGGACACCCCTGTTAAGACTATTATTATCTATGCTAATTCGACTACAGAACCCCGTGCCTTGAGTGAGGTCGAATACAGCAGTATTCCTGAAGGATTCTCCAGAGACAAAGAAGGCAACTATCTCTTCAAACATTTGAATGGGATTGAGAATATTGACTTGAATAAATTGGACTGGGATAAACTGTACCACATCGGTATCCAATGGGTTCCTAATTTGATTGACTTGCAAGAATCTGCTGAGAAAGACGTTAAGTTCAATAAATTAGGTGTCAAGGTTGAATGTTACTGGAATGATGACAGCTTCTTGAAGGAAAATAAAAAAATCAAAGAACAAATTCCGTCTTATCAAGAAGTTCTCCACTATTCTCCAAACTATGTTAGTTGGGCAAACTCTGCCCAAGGCTTGGTAAGAGTCTCTAAATACCTTGAGCTTTGAGATGCTTCCCCTACTTGTAAGCTTATAATTTCACTTCTATACTGCATTTTTAATCAATTTTTTCAATTTTACAATAGGTAGATTCGTCACAACTGGATTCTTACTCCACTGTATTCATGCCAGCAAGATCAATCTCCATAGATTGCAAAAAAATATGCGAATTCTGTGGATCGAACACAGGACCTCCAGATTATCTGACTGAAGTGGACTTCAGTCTGGCGCTCTCCCAACTGAGCTAAATCCGCAAATGAACCCACGGCGGGAGTCGAACCCGCAATCTTTTGATTAGAAGTCAAACGCGTTAACCATTACGCTACGCAGGCATTTGTTGAAAGATAAATTCGGACTAGTCAATTATATATGTTTGTAACAGCTTGCCCAAGGTAACAGGCTCATTATGATAAGAAATACGTATCAGGTAGGATATAGTCACTGAAATCACTGCTTTCAGAATTATACAGCTTCTGTGAGAAATATTCAGAAGAAAAAAATCTCTTTCTCGGTGGATACGTTTTAAATTTCGCAGCAATTCCAATTGATTATTCACATATAGTTATACCGTAAGATGGCATACCTGGTATTGACAGTACTTGTTCTTCTTACAAATTTGGTGGTGGCCTTTGTCCACCCAATTGAAATTCACGGCAGGTATTTCATAGACAGCGTCACCAAAGAACCCGTATGTTAGAAAGCCAGGTCGACTTTGTGGATACTAACAAAATCAGTTTATCATGAAAGGTGTTGACTATCAGCCGAATGGATCTTCAGGTGTGTCTGATGTAAAAGATCCATTGTCTGATCCAAACGAATGTGCCAGAGATATTCTCTTATTTCAAGATCTTGGTATCAATGTACGTAATCTGTCAAGCGATTCTGAACAATACTAACATGAAGACTATTCGAATCTATTCTATAAATGCTGACTTAAATCATGACATTTGCATGTCGCTCTTAGCAACTGCTGGAATATACCTAATCTTGGATGTCAATTCTCCTCTCCCCTTCCACCATTTGAACAGATACGAGCCTTGGACAACATACACTGAAAGATATTTAGCTAATGTGTTCAAGGTTGTAGAACAATTTTCCTACTACAACAATACCTTGGGTTTCTTTGCTGGGAATGAAATCATCAACGATGAAGTTTCCGCTTCAGTATGTTTCACAGACGCCATGATCACCTTTCATCTTACTAACTGATAGACATCCCCGATATACGTGAAAGGGCTCATCAGAGATATGAAGCAGTACATTCAATACAATTCCCCACGTTCAATACCAGTTGGTTACTCTGCTGCTGACGACTTGAGATTCGGAATGCCTGTTTCTAATTACTTGCAATGTTTTCAGAATGACCCAATTGAAGCTGTCGATTTTTACGGGGTCAACTCTTACCAATGGTGTGGTGAACAAACGTTCTACTCTTCTGGTTATAACATTTTGGTAGAAGATTACATTGGTTATGATAGACCTGTGTTCTTTTCAGAGTACGTTTATTCGTTATTGAGTCTAAATTAAAACTAACTTTATCTTAGGTATGGATGCAATGAAGTTACACCAAGAGAATTTGAAGAAGTTCAATCGTTGTACTCAACAGATATGGTCCATGTATTTGCGGGTGGTCTAGTTTACGAATACTCACAGGAACCCAACAATTATGGGTTGGTTGAAATCAAAAAAAATGGTGATGTTAAACTTTTACCGGACTTTTTGGCCCTCAAAGCACAGTTTCAGGCGTTGCCCGAATTGGATTACGCTTTCATAGCGGATTCAATGAAGAAAAATGCTGAAGATATCGAATTGAAAATTCAATCCAATAGGCAGGAACTTTCACAATGTGAAGAAAGCTACCCGGGAATCGATGTTTCTGCTGGTCTTCCGAAATCTTTAGCGACAAAAATGACCGAAACAGGGGTCAAGGTGGAAAGAGGGAGGTATGTTATTTTGACTGATTCCCAATTAACCACAAAATTTGAAATCTTAGACGTGGATGACTCTCCATACCCCCTCTACCTGTCAATTGACAAAGTGGTGGACATTAATTCCGGAAATCCTATGATTAAGTCGCCAAATGTTAAAGGATTCCCCAACTGTATGTATAGTGATGATGAAGATAGCAGCTCGTGTGACTCTGATATCGACACTGACTCGGATACCGACGATTACACTGATTCAGAGTTTGAAGCGTAGATGTCAAACTTGTTTCACGTGGTATTACTTTCATGGAGTCAATAGAACTAACCGGCCAGTGGCTCCCTCGATAGCATCTTCTTATTTGAAGATATTCAACCCTCTCATCATATCCTTGATGGCTTTCGAAGTAATCTCTCAAGTATTCTATAGATGAAGATAAGATCATGGAGATCTTGCATAAATTTCATTGTAATGAGTATCATATATCTTCAAGTTACAACTATGGTTGCCATTGAGCAATGGCTCCAACAATATGGACCACTCCCCCAGGTCCAAGGTATTTATGGTTTTAACATCTGAGAATTCTTCTTCTTGCTTGCCTATTTTGAATCCACATTTAACACAAACATGAATCACGGCCGGCCTTTCTTTCAAAACTATTGTCAAATATCTCATATTAGATAAGTACCCAAGCAAGTCCTTGAACCTGCTGGTTGGTGTTTCTATCCAATCATCATCTTGCTCTTCTTGGGATAATTGTCGGATATGGTGAACATGACCGTAACAATCGAAAAGGCCAAAATTAACTAAAACCAATTCTTTAATGGATGAATAGCCACCATTTCCTGAGCAAATGAGTTTGAAGAAATTGTTGTATTTCAAGAAGTTGAAAGTTTTATCTTTGGTCTCATTGTCGAAATCGTAGAAGATTTTTGAGCTAGCATCCAAAGTCAAGGTGTTCAAACAGCCATTAAGTTTGAAAAAGTCAATGAGAAAGAGATCTTGACCAAATTGAACGTCCAATAATTGTAATTTTGTAGTTGAACCAAAAAGTTCGGATGATAGTCTCTTACCATTCTTTCTGGCAGCCGAAGATTCCAAATGTTTGCAAGAGACCAAAGAAACGCAGTTGATACTGATCGTCTTGGGAATATCAGAGCCTACCAATTTCGACTCATTTATGACAAAATGGCTCAAACTAAGGTTGTTTATAGTGTCGTAAACGTTGAGGATAGAAGATATGTGTGAGGGTTTAAACAAGATGTTCCAACCTGATTCAGCTTTGAGGATTACATTTTCCAATATTCTCTTTGGTTTCGCCTTTTTAAAAGAGAAATACTTCTGGCTATGACTAATGATTTCCTCGCCAAAGTCAAATTGTGGGGAGATTTCTGAAATTATCAAGGTCTTTAGTCCATAAGCCTCATTTAGTAAATGAACAAAGGACTCAACGAAATGGGAATGAGTTTTCTGATTGGAGCTTGGTGACATCGTTTCCATTTGTAAGTCATATGAGCCAGCTATACTCGTCTTGTATTTAGTTGCATCTTTAGAAGGCGGGTTAACAAAATGGACCGATTTGATGTAGTTTATTTTCGAGCTTGACTCGCTGAATTTAGAGCTCTTGGCTCCAGCCAAATGCGCCTGACTGAACTTGTGGAATTGATTTGCTGACTTGAATGTAACCAGTCTGTATAAGTAGTTTTTGTTTATGACGTTATTGAGTTTGGAGCAAGTTAGCGAAAGCGAGTGAATGGCTTTGGAGTCGTTTTTCTTTAGATCGAGCACCTTCATTAGGATTTCATTGGGCAAAGATAGTAAGTGTAAGTCAGGATACTGATTTTTCTCCTTGTGCTTGTTAACAAACACTTTCTTTCGGCCCATTAATTGGTATCTCATATTCGAAATTGTGAGTAAAATGTTTGTTGGAAAGATGCCAAAGATTCAAATTCGGATTAAATAATTCAGATATTGTGACGTCCAATTTAAATAAGACATGTGCTGGTGATATTAGTTTCTCAGGAAGACCCGACGTATCGTTTATGGTCCAGTTCGTTGTAAATTTAAGATAAAGAATAAAGTGTATCAGGCGGTTTCAACAAATACTCAAATAGGAGAGGGCCGCCGTCTATATACAGGGCCGCCTCATCACCCAATTCGGAAGAGTGAGCTTTTCAGTGACATGTTGATAATAAGAAAAACGACAAAGAAACCGCTTTCATCCACAATTTTTTCACCATAAATCCAAGCATCATGGCAGAAGAGCAGAGAAAATTACTAGAGCAGCTCATGGGGAAAGAGGCGCTAATATCACTGAGAGTGGTGCGCAAAGAACCGGATATTACCAGTCATAGAGTGTGCAAAAGCTTCCTAGTGGGGACTTGCCCCCATGATCTTTTCGTGGGCACCAAGCAGGACTTGGGTAAATGTCCAAGGTTGCATTTAGAAAAACATAAAATGGAATACGAGTATCGAACCAAGAGAAAAGGTGAGAAATTCCCTGAGTTTGAATACGAATACTACAAGCATTTACAAACTTTCGTTGATGATTTAAACAACACAATTGCATTGGCATCTAAGAGACTAGAACACACGCCTGAGGAAAAAGCACAAATCGCAGAGGTCACCAAGGACTTGGAAAATTTGGATACTAAAATTGGTCTAATGACCCAAGAAGTCGATTATTTGACGGCTAGTAAAGAACACTTGAAGAGCCTACAGGAAAGCATAAAATTGGACCAATTGTACAAAGAACGAGAAGTTGTGGCTCAACAAGCTCGCAAGATTACAGAAAATGTCGGTCAGTCGTCTCAACAGAAACTCCAAGTGTGTGAAGGGTGTGGTGCTTATTTATCTCGATTGGATAATGATAGAAGATTGGCTGATCATTTCGTGGGGAAAATCCACCTTGGTTACGTACAGATGAGATCAGCTTACAACGAACTTCACAATAATTATATGAGAACATCTCACCATTAATATTATGGACGTCGTTTTATTTATATATCATGTAAAATACAATTTATAGCATTCTGATTTGGTGTAAATAGCTTAAGCATCTTTCTTGTTAAGTGGCTCAGCGTTACCCACTTTAACCTTGGAAACATAATCGATGGCTGCCAATCTTTCAGCCAAAATTGGGTGAGAATGGTGGTAAGAAGAGAACAACCAGTCAGCATCCATGGCTGATAAGTTTTCACTCAATAATTTAATTAAGGCTTTAGCCAAATCATCGGCGAAGCCGAATTGTTTGGCATAAGCGTCAGCTTGGTATTCGTTCTTTCTGGTCAACAAATTCATAGCAAATTGAGAGACGCATTCAAATGGTTGGAAAATGTCACTGAATAAGATAAACCCAATAATGGTTGGCTTAACAGCGTAGAATCCGAAAGAGTTGAATAAAGAAGCGTTGTTAATGAAACCAGAGAACGTCAAGAAACAAGCAAAAACGTGGATTTGAGAGAAAATTAACAATTGAGGTAAGTGGTTCAATTTCCAATGACCAATTTCATGGGCCAAGACAGCAACAGTTTCTTCGACGGAAGAGTGGTTTATCAAAGTATCGTACAAAACAATCTGTTTACTCCATGGCAATCCAGTGAAGTAAGCATTTGAATGAGATGATCTCTTGGAACCGTCAATGACAAATAATTTGGTTAATGGGAACTTTTGATCGGAAGCCAATTTTTCAATAGCGGTTTTCAATTCCCCATCTTCCAAAGGACTAAATTTATTGAACAATGGTTGAATCACGAGAGGGAAGATGGTCATACCAACCAACTGGATGAACAAAACAAAGCCACAGAGGTAAAGAATGAAAGAGTCAGTGAGGTTCACAATCTTGACAAATCCAACGGCAATAGCAGGACCAAAAAGGGCACTCAATAAATAAGATTTAATTTGGTCGCTGATCCATAAGCCCAAGGTCATTTTGTTGAACCCATATTTTTCTTCTAACACGAATTGGTTGTAGTAGTCAATTGGCAATGAAACGAATAACTGGAAAAACATAGTTGCTTGCATGAAGAAGAAAGATTGGGTTCCGATACCACTGAAGGATTTAGGCAAAGCGAAAGCCAAATTTTTCATGATGACACCACCGAAATTCCATAATTGTGGAAGTAAATCAAATTGAATAGTAGCAAGGTTCTGGACGAAACCATATGTACGGGAGAAGAAGCCAAATCTTGATTTAGCACGAGAGTAGTCTTGGGACTTGTCAAAAGTTTCTTGACTAATTTCTGCTTTCAAAGAGGGAGGAGGAGAGGTCTTCTTCAAGACTTGGTACTGTCTGTAACTCAAGTAATTTTCGAATAAGAATTGAGCGGTACTCAAACCAAGAATAATAGCCTTCCAGTTATAGCTTGGATTATCCAAGAAGGACAATGCCTGGGACGCGTTAATATGAAATTCAATTGAATTGATAACCATGGTTAGCGTGGGTATCGAGAACTAAACATACCGATTCCAATGAAAAAGCCATTTCTTACGATGTTAATGATTTTTCCAAATGAATTTAAAAGAAAAGTAGTTATTTTAAGAAACTTACACTTGTTCAAATACTACTTTTTTTCGTTCCCCAAGTTTTTTCGCTTGATTTTTTCAGTGCATTAATTACATTATTCTTTATAGTGAATATCTTTATTGATCTAAAAAGTCAAAGTTTCAATGAAAAGAATAGAACTAAGACAATTGGCATGAGCCATTGTTAATCATATATCATTCTTTTATTTATTTTGTAAAATGAGATTTTGTAAATGTTGCTATTAATACTATTTGTCAATTGATTAAACTAAGATGATGATGCAACTTAGTTAGATTCAGCAGCCAATTTTTCAGCCTTAGCAACGACGTCTTCAATACCACCAACCATGTAGAAGGCGTTTTCTGGCAAGTGATCGTACTTACCTTCCAAAACATCCTTGAAAGATTTGACAGTGTCGGCCAATCTAACCAATCTACCTGGGATACCAGTGAAAACTTCAGCGACAGCGAATGGTTGAGACAAGAATCTTTGAATCTTACGAGCTCTTTCGACAGTCAACTTGTCGGCTTCGGACAATTCATCCATACCCAAAATGGCAATGATATCTTGCAAAGACTTGTAAGCTTGTAAGGTTTGTTGGACACCAGTGGCAACATCATAGTGTTCTTGACCAACGACGGAAGCATCTAACAATCTAGACTTGGAATCCAAAGGATCGACAGCTGGGTAGATACCCAATTCAGAGATACCTCTAGACAACACAGTGGTAGCATCCAAGTGAGCGAAAGTAGTAGCTGGAGCTGGATCGGTTAAATCATCAGCTGGGACGTAAACAGCTTGGACAGAAGTGACGGAACCCTTCTTGGTAGTAGTAATACGTTCTTGCAAGAGACCCATATCGGTGGCCAAGGTTGGTTGGTAACCGACAGCGGATGGAATACGACCTAACAAAGCAGACACTTCGGAACCAGCTTGGGTGAATCTGAAAATGTTGTCAACGAACAACAAGACATCTTGACCTTCAGCATCTCTGAAGTATTCGGCAATGGTTAAACCAGTCAAAGCAACTCTAGCTCTGGCTCCTGGTGGTTCGTTCATTTGACCGAAAACCAAGGCCACCTTAGAGTCACCTTCTAAGTTAATGACACCAGTTTCTTTCATTTCACGGTACAAATCGTTACCTTCTCTGGTACGTTCACCGACACCAGTGAAGACAGAGAAACCACCGTGAGCCTTAGCAATGTTGTTAATCAATTCTTGGATGAAAACGGTTTTACCGACACCGGCACCACCGAACAAACCAATCTTACCACCTCTGGCGTATGGGGCCAATAAGTCGACAACCTTGATACCAGTTTCCAAAACTTCAGCAGCAGTGGATTGTTCAACGAATGATGGTGGTTCAGTGTGAATTGGGTTTCTTTGTTTGGTGTTGATTGGACCTTGTTCATCAATTGGTTCACCAACAACATTGATAATACGACCCAAAGTTTCACGACCGACTGGGACGGTAATTGGGGAACCAGTGTCAGTGACTGGAGCACCTCTGACCAAACCTTCAGTACCATCCATAGCAATAGTTCTGACGGTGTTTTCACCCAAATGTTGAGCAACTTCTAAAACCAAGCTGTTGTCACCATTTTTCAAGGTCAAAGCGTTGAAAATAGCTGGCAAGTTACCTTCTTCGAATTGAACATCGACGACGGCACCAATGACGGCTCTGCGAATAGTTAGTATTTAAAACTTTTTGGGAAATGTCACCATGTCAAAACCTCGCTTCCGATCAATCTCAAAATTTGCTAGATTTCATTGGTCGAGATCGATTCGCACTGAAAAATTGGAAAAAAAAACAGGGGTGCACGTACCACGATTTTGCCCATGGAAATTGAATCGATATTAGAATTGGAAGATGATTGGATGAATGGTTTAATTGAAGGAGGACGTAGAACAAGAAGCGATAGGAATTGACTAATTGATGGACCAGATAATTGAGTCGATATTAAATAAAATTGAAATGGGAAAATTTTTGGAACTTTCAAAACCAAAACCAAAGTAATCAATTCAACTCAATTGAGCTGAATCCATCAATTAGAATTAATCGAGAAGAAAGGTTGATTGACATTGAGTAATGATCGATGATCATTGAATTGATAAATTCACGAGGATAATACATACCTAACTTTACCGTTGGTAGCGGCAGCTGAAGCTAAACCTCTGTTGAAAACAACATTACGCTTAGCAGCAGTGAAAGCATTGCGTGAAGCAGTGTTGAATAATCTTGGAAGAACCATCGTTGTTAACTTTGGTGTTCTAAAAGACTAAAACGATTCTTTTTAACTAAAACAAAAAAGGTGTTAGAAAAGAAAAAGAGGATTCTAATATTTAATTATAAGAGCCAACTGTTCGTCCGAATTCTGAGCGAGCGAAAAATTCATTTTTACAAACGCTCACAAAAAACTTATAGTTAAATCGGCTTAACTATGGGCCCCATACTATTCTTAACTATGGCACGTCCATGTGCAGGATGATTTCCGGCTCTCATCCAATCAAATCACTCCTTTCCGGAGGTCTCTGGAAAAGTGCGCATTTTCCTGCAATTCTATACAATATTTTTGCTTAATGTCCGAGCCTGTTCCTTCAAGATTATTGGGTGATGCGAATTCGATAATTTCCGGGTTACCCTGTTTGTGTGCAGGTTTCTCTCCGGTAAATTTGATATCATTTGGTGGGTGTCGGGGTGTAAAACTGCTGGAAAATGTTTAAGTTGCAAAAAAAAGTTATACTATTACATGTCTCCGATATTTAATATACATACAATTTCTTCTCGACTTAGAAAAGGTCCATGATTTCCTTGTAGTTACGTCTGCTCTCGCTCACCAAGTCCAGCATCTGGTGCGGGTACATTTCGAAAATTAAAACCAGACCTTCTGGTGCTCTTTCCCCGTGGGGTCCACATTGCTTTAAACAACAGCTCATACAAAGTTGTATTTTGTCCTGCTCGTTCAATTGTTGTACACTGAGGGAGTTTTGTATCACGGTCATTTTACCCATGCGAGATTTAGGTGCCTTGGATTCTTTAGTAACTGGCTCTTCCTTCACTATTCTGGTTGATCTCCTACGTCTTCTTTTGGCCCCATCGTCATCTTCAGTATTCTTTTTAGCTTCTTCCTCCAAAGCTTTCCATGTTTCAGCCTCTGGCTTCCTTTTTCTCTCGCTCAACGCAGACATTATTTCACTTGATGGAAGTAGGGCAACCTCCAGAGCATTACTTGACTCATTCGACTTACGTTCCTCGAACGGTGAAGAGTCTGGAGTCAATAATTGACTAATGGAGATCTTCTTGAACTCTTCTTGCTTCATTTCAGGTGTAACTGGTGTTAATTTCACCGGTGAGTGTTCCTTCTTCACTTGAATGCTTTCTTGTTCCTCGATTTGGGGCTCGTCACAAAGAGTGCTGCAAATTCTATCAAATCTGTGTTTGCTGTTCTCAATAACGCAGTACTGGTATGAGAGATAAGTCCGACATATGGCACATAAATCATCATCGTCTTCTTCCTCGTTGTCATTGAATTGACCAAGTTGTTCATCTTCAAACTTTCTCTGTTTGAAGTATCTTGGTTTGTATTCAATGGTGAAAACATCTTTGTCGAACTCAGCTATTAACTCTTTCTGTTTTGAATGGTACCGTTCAAAGCTCTGTATACATCTCTCGATCAATTCCAATTCCTGCCTGGCAATCGTTCCTTTTTGCTTGTTGAAATTCTTCAAAATATTTTCCACCAACTGATAATGGTCGAAAACATTCTCCTTCTTGATCAACTTGTAGTCATTAATTGACTTTTCTCCAAAATCCAACCATTGCTGCATTGTGAAATTTACTGCTTCATTAAAGTTAAAGCCACAATTGAATCCAGCATGGTAAACTCGAGGATATGTCACGACAAATTCATTCGGTTGTTGATCGGCATACATTACGGGGATTCCATTTTTAACAAGTGTTTCGGGTGAAAGTAAAGTTACTAGCTGATGTAACAAATCTGGTTGTCTCTGGAATAAATCAGGGGCTGAATATTTCATAAGCTCCTCAAATCGGTCAGCATAATCTGCTGGAATACCATACCATTTTTTTGTAGCTCCGAAATGACAGTAGTTTGCACTTAGGGTGTAGTGGTCCTCAACATGCCAGCAGAATGTCGATAATAAGGATCCAATGTAGATCCATGGAATTGTCATTCCTGATATTGACGTATTGATGAAATTCAATAAGGAACCTTTAGCAAAAGGGAGTCGAGTTAAATTCCAAGGGTGATTAACGTACTTTTTTAAGCGGGGGTCAGTATGTAACATGGCCTCCAAGTTAGGGGTATTGAACATTGGAAATCCACTGATTTGACCGGGTTTCAAATTGTGAATATCTGCCCCATATTTCACTTCCAAATCAGATTTTTCGATATCAATGAATTCCCAAAATTTCCGCTCTATAAGGTCGACATTCAAGTCTTCTCCATGGTTGTAGGTTTCTTTGAATGACTTTTCAAAGTTTTGACACATTTGGTAAAACTGGGGAAGTGAGTATTTCACTTCTACTGGTTCTTCGAAGCCATATTCACCAGTTCCAATCAAACATTTATCACAATACCAGCTTCCCTTGGGAACTTCTTCTAAAGGAGGTGACAAGCATTTCATGTGGAAAGGGTTATCACAATTATCACAAAGTAGTGTTTGAGTTGGAAGGTTGTGTTTCCCGCACACCAAACAATTTGCTACTTCATCTTCAGAATCACTATCAGGGAACTCATAATTTTTGTTGGTATTTCTCGATAGAAACTCTGCGTAAGATTGGATATTATTGACATACTCCTCTTTCAAAATTGGTGAGCTTGGTAGAAGTCCAAATTTGGTATTCACTTTGGACCAAACTTCATCGTTTAGTTTACCGACACCACCGAAGTTCTCCACTGCTGCGTATAGATCATAGTAATAAATTTTCGAACCCAACTCTCTATTCCTTATATGAAGTTTCAAAGGCTTTCTTCGTTTCATCTTCAAGAAACGATTGATATTGTTGTTGAAAAACTTCCGACTTCTGGTTGTTAAGCCTAAATCACTAAGTTTTTGGTGACGAGTATGGAATTTAAAGTCTTCAGAGATCAGAAATGGAGGTTTCCAACCATTTGGTGGCTGGACTCTCACTATACCATACTTTTTACCAATCTCCGCAATGTCCTTTCTCGATAAATATTCTATCGGATTTGTAAATTCAGATTCACTCGGTGTCAATATGGGACACGGGGTCAAAAGTTGCTTGTTGAAGTGCATATTCGATGATATCCTTTCTTTCTTTACCCCGAGACGGGTTTGACAAGTGATTCAATACAGTAAGATAGTGATTATATAAATGTGAATCAATGGGTAAGACTCTTTTCAATAGCCCTATGAATGAAAGTACAAACGACAAAATCAAAGTCAAGTATCGAGTCCAAGCTATAAAAAGTCTGGCAGCTGAGATGTTCTTTTTTGGACTAATTGATAGCTTTTCCAATATCTTTTCCTTTTTCGCACAAGGTCTGAAACACTCTAAAAATTCAAAAATCTAATCATTTCCTGCCCAATTTCAACTATAAGTATCAATGTATTTCAACTGAAGCGGCCCTCTCCCTAATGTTTGCATTCTCATCGTTCCCTTCAATTTCATGGGCTTCCGTAAATCGAGCAGTCAATTCCAAAAACAGTGATTGTTGAAAATGGGGTCGGCGTGGGATAACTAACAGATTGCCTACTACTTGTTATCAAAATCAAATCCGGCTTATGTCCCCAGAATGTTTCTACTCTGACTACCAATCTTTGGTGTTTTGACCATGAATCATAGCGCTTTATCAGTGAATCCTAATATGGCAAGGGCTAGCGAGTGCGCTTTTCCCCATAATATAAATATACTGAAAAATTCATTAGAAATACTCTTCGTTCATAATTGATCATAGAAAATGAAGGACTATACTATTGCTGTTTTGGGATGTGGCGTTATGGGTACTGCTGTGACCTCTGCCATTCTCAATGCCAAATTTGAACCATACCCTGCCAAAATTATCTGTTGTAACACTTCCGAGTCATCATCTAAGAAATTGGCTAGTAAACTCGATTCCGAAATTGTTGAGTTTTCCTACGGTACCGAAGACAACAAGAAGGCGGTCGCCAAAGCTGATATCATCATCTTGGGCTGTAAGCCTTATATGTGGGAGACCATTTATCAAGAAGTGAAGGATTCATTGACTGGATCTCAATTACTCATTTCTTTATTGGCAGGAACTACTATTGATGAATTGTCTGTTTTCACTCCATACGTTTCCAAAGTCATGACCAATACACCAGCTCAATATGGGTGTGGTATGGCAGGTGTCGCATTTTCAAAAGAAGCTGAATCTAAATATGGTGAATTGGTCATGAAATTGATCAACCCAATTGGTAGAGCTACCCAATTACCAGAGAAAAACATGGATGCAGCCACTGCTTTGATCGGATCCAGTCCTGCTTTCTGTTTACTCATGATGGAAGCCTTAATTGAAGGTGGTGTAAGAATGGGAATCCCTTACGCTGTTGCCCAAGAATCAGCTGCTAAAGTCATGGAAGGCACAGCTAAGATGGTTTTAGAATCAGGAGAACTTCCTGCGGCTTTGAAAGCTAAGATATGTACTCCAGGTGGTACAACCATTGGTGGATTGTTGAAATTAGAAGACGCAGGTATCAGAGGTGCCATCTCTCGTGCTGTGGAAGAATCTGCCAATATCTCTGCTTCTTTTGCTAAAAAAAAGTAGGTAAATTTTCGAATACATAGCTATAAATATTTATGTACAGAGTCATCATTATTGCTTATCGAAACCGTAAATTTTCATGAAAGCGTTAAGGTCTTCAGGACTGAATTTAATTCCGTTTTTATCCAATATATGTTTCAAATTCGTGATAGCTTCTTTAACATCTTTTTGGGCTAAAAGACCCATCAATTTGATCAAAGATGGAGGTTCAGACGAATCGAATCCTTTCTCTATCATTAATTTTTTGAAGTTCTCAAGCGTCTCTTTGATTTCGGGATTCTTTCTGATCATTGAAGTTATCTGTTGAACTCTCTCTGCATCTCCAGATGAAAAGTTGTCATCGCCGTTGGCTTTAGAGGCTAATGACCTCGAGGCTACTCTCGAGATTGGACTTTGTCTCACACTCTTCAATGTGTTCACACGAATCACACTTCCCAATGTGTTAATACGAATCACCCTTCTAAACATATTGATCAACGCATGCTGTCAGATTCGTAGTACATGAGCCTTTCAATATATGAGAAATGGTGTGTGATTACCAAATCTTTTGGTTTTCTCCCGTTTTTACCTCATTCAGCCACGACCCCAAACGCCAGCGAATTTTTCAAAACTAACAAGTTTACGTGCTACTTCTTTTCATCAATCAATCAATTATTGACAAGTACAAAATGTCTCACGAAGGTCAAGAAGAATTATTGGATTACTCCGATTCTGAAGAAATTGCCGTGCAAACCACCAGCACCAACAACGAAGCTGAATCTGCCAACGGTAAGGAAGCCGACAAAAAAGGTTCTTATGTTGGTATTCATGCCACTGGTTTCAGAGACTTTTTACTTAAACCAGAATTGTTGAGAGCTATCGGTGACTGCGGTTTCGAACATCCTTCTGAAGGTTCGTATCATTTCCAGAAACAAGTGATCGATGTCAGTTAATCGACCTAAGATTCCAAACAAAGTTACTCAGAGTGATTAATTTCATTATCCGTCTTTACTTCCTCGGTCATTATTCGAAGCGTTGCTAAAGACCTCATACTTTATATCTGTTCCAATAACTCGATGTATTATTCACCATTAAGTCATGGGTGCTGTTATCTGCAAATGTTTATTCTATTTCATCACTTTATTAGAGGGTTCAATCCTCTATTTTTCGAGTGGGTATCAAGTCTATTTTGTGGTATTTCTATTAAGTTTATCATTTGAATGAATCTTCGAATATATCAATATAAGCAAGTTCGGGTTCAAAGTACTGGTAACGGAATTCTTAAGAGAGAATAATTGTTCAAAGATCACTTGTTCCATTAATTTGAAACATCAACTAACTTTTCTATTATAGTCCAACAAGTCTGTATTCCACAATCTATTTTGGGTACTGATGTTTTATGTCAAGCCAAATCTGGTTTGGGTAAAACCGCTGTCTTTGTCTTATCTACTTTGCAGCAATTAGATCCTGTTCCAGGTGAAATTTCCACCTTGGTCATTTGTCACACCAGAGAATTGGCTTACCAAATCCGTAACGAATATGCCCGTTTCTCCAAGTACATGCCAGAAGTTAAAACTGAAGTATTCTACGGTGGTACTCCAATCAACAGAGACTTGGAAAAATTGAAGAACAAAGATACCTGTCCACACATTGTTGTTGCCACTCCAGGTAGATTACATGCTTTAGTTGCCGAAAAGGGTATCAGATTAGGAAACATTAAATCATTTGTTATCGATGAGTGTGACAAGGTCTTGGAAGCTTTGGACATGAGAAGAGATGTTCAAGACATCTTCCGTAACACTCCTCACCAAAAACAAGTCATGATGTTTTCTGCAACTTTGTCCCAAGAAATCCGTCCTGTTTGTAAGAAATTTATGCAAAACCCATTGGAAATTTACGTTGATGATGAAGCTAAATTGACTTTGCACGGTTTGCAACAATACTATATCAAATTGGCTGAACAAGAAAAGAACAGAAAGTTGGCTGAATTATTAGATTCATTGGAATTCAACCAAGTTATTATCTTCGTCAAGTCCACCCAAAGAGCCAACGAATTGAACAAATTGTTGTGTGCTTGTAACTTCCCATCTATTGCAGTTCATTCAGGTTTGAAGCAAGAAGAAAGAATTGCCAGATATAAATCTTTCAAAGAATTCAACAAACGTATCTGTGTTTCCACTGATGTTTTCGGTAGAGGTATCGATATCGAAAGAATCAACTTGGCTATCAACTACGATTTACCAAATGAAGCCGATCAATACTTACACAGAGTCGGTAGAGCTGGTAGATTTGGTACCAAGGGTTTGGCTGTTTCTTTAGTTTCTAACAAGGAAGATGAAGAAGTTTTGGAAAAGATTCAATCCAGATTCGACGTGAAGATCACTGAATTCCCAGAAGAAGGTGTTGATCCATCTACTTACATGAACACCTAAGTGGTTTTGTATAATTTGAAATTACGAAAAGTAAGGTTAAACAGTTTGTATTAATATATAAAATTTGAAATCAACCTGTGTAAAGTGGATTCCACAAATGATCGATTCAATGCGTACGTCTCGAATTCGTAAGTGGATACATAAATTCCGAATTTACGAGAAGAATATGAATTAATGCGTAAATTGTCAAAAAATCAATAAAATTAACAAATCTAGTATAAATTGTTCGCAATTTGTTTGGAATTGATGCAAAAAAAGGGAAATTAGAAAAATTAACAAATTACATCGGTTTGATAAATCATGCTATTTTCTGTTCGATGCCATATTTATCTATAGAATTGTTGACATACAGAATCTATTACGCCGAATACATACTCCAAATCTTTTGTAGGTATTAGAAACCATTCTACATGCACATTGTAGGAGCCTTGTTTGAAGTTCGACGGCTTTTCCTTCCTAAACATTCTCAATAATGATGAATCCTTGTCGGCACTCTCCACCGCTTTTGGATTTTTTTTACATGTAGTGCAAAGCATTTCACCATTTCCATAACGGCTGTGCAATCTGTCGTGAATTTCACCCTCGGCCTTTTGCACCCACCCTGGTAGAAAGAACCCATTATCCTGGGGCCTATAAGTTGGATAGTAAGGGAGGTTTTGATTACTCAAAGACAATTTACGAAACTTTTCAAGTATGCGGCTCATAGAGCCAGTCCGGTAGGAGGATATGCTGCGTCCAGGAGTTAGGCTGGTGAGTTTGTGATGGCATTGTGATTCCCATTGTTGAAGTCTTTTTTCAACAGTTTGAGTAGTCATCCCCACTTTAATCAAGATAAAGGGATGTTTCTTGTGATCGAATGGCATCCATTTGTCCTTATTGTCTTTAGAGGTTAGGGGAAGGTTCCTAACTTTGAGCCACAGAGATTTCCCGTCATCTAGAATATCAGTGACTGTATAAACATAAATGTAGCCCGGTTTCCCAGGGCCATTATTGGTGTGACCCGAACCGTATTTCAAACGGCCATTCGAGTACCCACTGGGTCTATTGGTCGGTTTATTTTGTTGATTCGGTGGTTTCGCATTCCATTTGTTTGTATTTGGCTCATTTCCATGTTTATTGGGTCCATGATAGTGACAAAAACCTCCCTTTTCCGCAACCTTCTTCTTACACCGTAATCCTTTCTGAGTAGTTCCACAGCATTGATATTGGTATTGTTGATAATTTCCTGCTGTTGTCATAACCAAATTGGCGGTGTTATGATGACATTCAAGTGCATCTTGAGCATCTTACGAAAAAATTTACACGTGACACTGCGCAACTTCGCGACTGCAAAATAATGTGTGGGTCGAGGCATGGCGTGGATTGCAGCCCTTTAAAAACGGGGAAATATCCAGATTTATTGTAATTCCTCTGATAAAAAAGATTTATTCGATAACGAACTTCTTCAATATTGTCAATTATGCCTTCACATTTCGACACTCTTCAACTACACGCTGGCCAGCCAGTCGAGAAGCCCCACAATGCTAGGGCCCCACCAATTTATGCTTCTACTTCTTTCGTTTTCAACGACTCTCAGCACGGTGCTGAACTTTTCGGTTTGGAAACCAAGGGATACATTTACTCCAGAATCATGAACCCAACCAACGATGTTTTCGAGAAAAGAATTGCAGCTTTAGAGAACGGTGTTGGCGCGGTTGCTACCTCTAGTGGCCAATCTGCTCAACTCCTTGCAATCACTGGTTTGGCCCATTCTGGTGATAATTTTGTTTCTACATCCTTTCTTTACGGGGGTACCTACAACCAATTTAAAGTAGCGTTCAAAAGATTCGGAATTGAAGCCAGATTCGTCAAGGGCGACAACGCCGAGGATTTCGAAAATCTCATTGATGAAAAGACTAAAGCCGTTTACCTCGAGTCAATTGGTAACCCAAAATACAATGTCCCTGATTTTGAAAAAATTGTTAAAATTGCCCATAGTCATGGTGTCCCCGTTGTGGTCGACAACACCTTCGGTGCTGGTGGTTACTTGATCAGACCAATTGATCATGGTGCTGATATAGTGGTCCACTCCGCAACTAAGTGGATTGGCGGCCATGGTACTACAATTGCTGGTGTGATCGTTGATGGTGGTAAGTTCCCTTGGAAAGACTACCCTGATAAATTTCCCCAATTCTCTAGCCCTTCCGAGGGTTACCACGGCTTGGTCTTGAATGAAGCTTTTGGAGAGGCTGCCTTCATTGGCCATGTGAGAGTAGAATTATTAAGAGATTTAGGTCCAAGCTTGAATCCTTTTGGTGCTTTCTTATTGATTCAAGGTTTAGAGACTTTGTCCCTTCGTGTTGACAGACAATCTTACAATGCCTTGAAATTGGCTGAATATTTTGAGAAATCTCCCTATGTCAAATGGGTTTCTTATTTGGGTTTGAAATCTCACGAAGACCACGAAAATGCTAAGAAATATTTGAACAACAAGGAGAACTTTGGAGGTGTCCTTTCCTTTGGTGTTAAAGACTTGGAGACCAAGACCGATAATCCTTTTGAAGAGGGTGCAGCCAAAGTTGTTGATCACTTGAAACTTGCTTCCAACTTGGCAAATGTTGGTGATTCAAAAACTTTAGTGATTGCTCCATGGTTTACCACACACCAACAATTAACCGACGAAGAAAAGCTCAACTCTGGTGTCACTAAAGATTTAATTAGACTTTCAATTGGTACTGAATTCATTGATGATATCATAGCTGATTTCGAGGAAGCTTTCAAACAGATTTACGGTGCTCAATAATCATTAAATCTTATTTCTTAAATAGTCGTTATATACCTATTTCCTAACTTGTACGAAGAGAAATGAAAACAGAACCAAATCAACTAATAACATCATTAAAAGAAGCAAGTATCCAGCACCGAATTGAATAGTTGCAACCTCAAACTTGTCGAATAATCCCGAAAGTAGAAAGTACTCTCTGGTTTGTAAGATGGTTCTGGTGCAAGTAACTCCAAAATGAAGGAATACCACCACAAATAGTAATCCCACAAGAACATTAGCATATGTGTATTTCAGTTCTGACAAAGTTACCCTTTTCTGCTTAGCTGCGAAAACCAGTACGACAGACACCAAAATTGCAACAAGTGACAATGCCATGGTTACCGAAGGTACTTTAGTCATGAGCTTACCAAAAAATCTCATATTCTGAAGTCGATGTCCCATGTGTAGTTGTTCCATCTTCAATGAGTCAGCTTCAGTTTGATTGTCTTTAGCTCGGATGTATAGAGCATCCATTAATTCTACTGCTTGGGAATAGGTTACCACCAACGAGTGGCCCATTTCTTCAGACTCTTTATCTCCTTTACCACCAACACGACCCAATTGTCTTCCGACATCATTGACCAAACTGGTGAAGACATCAAGACCAGGACTAGGAATGCAGTACTTATTTGAAGTTTGGGTATCAAGTCTGCAAAAACCGTTAGTGCTGAAAGTGAAAACATTCTTGGGCGAAAAGGTATCAATTGTATTCAAGTAGTTCAAGTCTGAAACATCGTTGGGAACTCCAAGATCAGTTGCAAAATAAGAAACCATTTTAAGACCTTCTCTCATCGTGAGCAAGTTCAATTTTCCTTTTACGCTCAGGTCATTAGGCCGTATAGTTAACTGTGGTAAGCATGAAAATGCTTCATTTTGACAAGAGTATGCAGTGATGAGATCTATGACTAGAAGAGATATCATTATAATTGGGAGAATAAAAATGTATAAAGGTTTTTTGATTTTGTAATGTTTAAGGGTATCATTATGCTTCAAAAGTGTTTCTTTGGATTCATCTGCTTCTAAAGCAATCTCATGAAGAGCCTTTTCTTCCATGTCTAATGTGTGGGAAAACGTCGAAAATAGTTGGGTATAATAAATAGTTCTAGCGAAGTAATATAAAATATCCAAGCCTACTCGGGATTATATATAAGAAATTCTTATTGCAAAAACATGGAAAGTCCACAAAAAAAAGTTTACTACTTTGGGCTTTTACCTAAAATTAGACTTCTTGGACATGGAAATAGTATGTGTGAATTTAGACTACGGATTATGATCTCGTCAACACCTTATTCAAGTACATCCCCACACAAAACTAGTCCATGGCATCACTTCCTGTCCATTTTGGGGCTTCAAATCAAAACAAGAGATTTTCTCGTTAGCCGAATTTAGCAGTAATTTATGAAAACGAGCAGCATCAACAAAATAATATTACTAGAAATTTCCTATTTGGGATATGTACTAACCAACATTATTTACGCTTGCATTCGTTTTGCATCATATGCCATAAGAGAGACTAAAACACCTCAAAATACCATTACGACATATTATTTTGAACTTGAACATAGCCATCTGAAAGTTAAAATACCTTCAGGAACTCGTGGCTCATCTGATATAGAACCTGGGGTAAATGGGGCATGGCTTTTAGTTCTTTGACCAATTTGGGGTAATCAAATCTTTTTGAATCGGTATTTGGTCAAAAATAGCTACAGCTATCAAACGAATCAATAAATTGCCACATAAAGTGGATATGTACTCCTAATAAATGTGTAATCTCATTGAGAGTGTTCATGCAAATGTCTATATATTCATCACTTTCACTTAGTGAATCTATTGACGTACTGACTGTTGTCAAGGAAATTCATTTCGTCCTCATTTAATAGAGAGTCATTGGCCGAAACTCGTTTCCAATTCCTGGAAAGTTGCTTCTTGGATGGCTGTAAGAAAGGGTTATTATTAGAATTATGAATTTCATGTTGTACCGAATCCTCAGCCTCAGTGTTGCTCCTGTTATTATTGAAAGGGTCTTGTTGGAATTGGTTATTGTCAGCCATGTTTCGGTTACTGTTACTCCTGCTCCTGTTCCTATTTTTATGGCTGTTGCTGCGAGAGTTGTTCATAGCAGATGACGAGCTACCAGAGCGCTTATGAGCATCAACATAACCATCATAAGTCTCTTCTCTATAATGGTTAGCAGAATCTGACCTTGGATAATGGCCGTCGGATAACATAGCACCATTATATAATAGGTTCTTGGTCTCGTCGGCTTCAGGGAGTTTTTCGAGTCTTGAGGTTCCCAATTTCTTATATAAATAACGAGATGACGATTTTCTCGAAAGTGACTCCCCTAATCTTCTCAACTCTTCCTCATTCTTATCAGAGTAATTATAGTCATCCACAAATTGACGACTTGACTCATATTTTGTGTTTTTAAACATCATACCTTTGACTTCTTCATTGTCAAAGTAATGTTCAACATCATTATTACCGTCCGCCGACAATACGTCCATCTCCTGGAATGGGCCAACATCGTATCCATTCTCATTATTCGAGGAAGGTGAATGACGAATGAAATTGGACCGCTTGCTTCTTGAGCTATTTTGCCTCGAAACAACTCCAGAGTTCTGATCTTCATCACTGGATTCAGTTTCATCTGATACTTCCACGCTTCTTATTCCACTCATTCTTTTACGAGCTCCATTAGGATTTACACTCAAGAAATGAGATGTTGATCTGCGGCTTTGCTGTCTTTCGTAATGTTCATTGTACTGATAAGAATCTTCGTAATCAAACTCATATTCCTCTTCGTCATCTGGAGGGTTTGCACACCACAATGGGAAGATCCAAGTTAGCATGCCAAGGAATGAAAAGGAGAAACTAATCCACAATAGTGCAAACCAGACAGAGCCGAGTTCCAAGGAAACTCCAAAGTCACCTAAGGAAGACTTAATTTCACTTCGAATACTGAGGACCAACCGGGTGATCACAGCGGCACCGATCGATACACTTAAAAAAGATGCCACAGACAATAAGGAAACAACGTTTAATACAATCGATGGGATTCCACTCAAATCTCTCTTGCCTCCACGATTAGAGTATAAAATGACAGTTGCTATGATTATAGCTATTTGAGAGCCTCCACCGAAAATAAGGGCAGGAGTGACTATTTTGTACTTATTATGTCTAGAATTCACCGTGCGAGAATAGTTTTCATCATCGTATTTTGTTGTTTGGAATGCATATGCCAAAATACTGTTTAAACCGATGCTCATGAGTTCTTGACGGTAATCGAATACGTAACCCTGGCTTCCTTTTTCGCAAGTTAAAGTATCGTCATGTTTGATATAATGAGTACGACCCTCGCCGTCTCTTGACAGAGTCACATTATAGTTACCATAACACCAGTTCCAAAGACTTGTCATGGTATATTGAGGGGCAGAAGACACCTGGTTTTCAGCATATTCTGTTAAAATCGAAATTTCAGAATTGGTAAGGGATGACGCTTGAGGAAATGCATTCCTTGGGGAATCGTCAAGAATGGAAGGATTCAAAGAAACAGAGTTTCTTAATGATTTATAAAGGCCATATGCCACGTCAAGATGGGCACAGTTGATTCGGGCGATATAACCTTGATTCGTTATTAAGCAACAGATCAAGGTAAATACGATCATCAAAACAGCACCGAAAGAGCAGAGAAGCCGGAAGCTTAATAAGATTTTTGACCTTATCGAAAGTCCTCTATACGGTAGGAAAATACTCGTTATTTTATTCTTGAACATGGTCACTGGTGCATTATTAAAAGAAAACCAAGACTTGGAGGAGTGTTAGAAGAAGTTGAGGGATGTTGAAATTGATGTTATTATTGAGAAATCAGATGAACCCTTTGAATGTATCCGTGTACACCGTAGATTTATATTTGTTCCTCTAGAATGAATCAACCAAATGTTTACTAGAAGGAGAGAGTATGGCAAGGTTGAAATTCAGTAAATTCAGTTTAAGAAAAAAAATCACACTCAGTCTAGATTTTTTCTGCACAGTTTGCTATTTATATATGCGATAACGACTATAGAAATTCTAACGTTTTAGATCGATAAAGAGTTTTAAAGGACAGGAACACCTTTAAGACGTTTGCAAGGAGATGGACCAAAAAGGCACAAATGTTCATTGATAGAAATCTTTTGTCAGGGCACTCTACATGATATAAATCGAGTTAAATGTGTATAGATGAGACAGTAAAGTAGTCAGGACTGAGAAATGAAGAAAGAGTATAGAAAAAACAGAAATGAATTGAAAGCGAACATGAGTCATGGAGGTGTGTTAGGTGTCGAGACATTAAAAGTCTTCGTTGAAGCTTAACTCACCATATTTGGCTCTGTAAGTATCGATACCCGCATCAGAGTGAATGTTCACTTCGTCATCGTCGTCTCTTCTTCTCTTCATGCCATTATTAGCCTGGGGCAACGTGATGACAGGGTTTTGGCGCGTCTCCCACTCAGATAAGTTGGAACCAGAGTCAAAAGTCGACCCTGAGTTTACCAATGAAGGGGGTTGGCTCAAATGGCCAGGCAATGGCATTCTCCTCATTGAGTTAAAGTCTTGTGGAGATTGCTGAGACGCTTGCAGCCCACTGATGTCGTAGGGATTTTTGTTCATGCCATTATTATAACTATAGCTATGGGCGCTATTGGTGTTGTATCCGTCGGAGACAGCTTTCCTGATTCTCATTCCAATAGTAGATAAAGCAGCCACATCGGCATTTTGTGATTGTGGCTGGATAGCGTCGTTGGTGCTTCTTTTATAATTCATGTTGTTAAAATAAATAAAGGGTTCAAGTTAAGTTAAATGCTGATAGCAAAATTTGATGGCTTGTTAAATTGTATATGAATTGGCTTCAGTACACGACCACACCCACTCACCAGCGGTTCCCTTAATTCGCACTTGATTGCCATTCGATTATTTCAGCTCCCCGCCGTTTGCTAATCGCGGCTTCCGTAAACGACAGGAGTTGCCGCGATAAATCAAGACAATTTGGGGCCAAATACCCTATAGGCAATGAAGACCGATTTTTAATCAACATCATTAATATTGCCAATTAAAAATCAACAATATAAATAGAGGCGTGAATCCAGTTTCTTCCACGAGTCTTATTCAATCATCAACCAAAATGTCAGTCAACATCTCATCTGAAACTGCTAGAAAATACGAATCAGAATATTCTGCCCACAACTACCACCCATTGCCAGTGGTTTTCCATAAAGCTAAAGGTGCACACGTTTGGGATCCAGAAGGAAAAGAATACTTGGATTTCCTTAGTGCTTACTCTGCCGTTAACCAAGGTCATTGCCACCCCAAGATCGTGGAGGCCTTGGTTGATCAAGCATCTAAGTTGACATTATGTTCTCGAGCATTCTCATCTGACGTGTTCGGTGCGTTTGCCAAATACATCACTGAATACTTCAATTACGAAATGTTTTTACCAATGAATACCGGTGCCGAAGCCGTTGAGACCGGATTGAAGTTGGCCAGAAAATGGGGATACTCTATAAAGAAAATCCCAGAAGGTGAAGCAATTATCTTATCTGCTGTCAATAACTTCCATGGTAGAACTTTGGGTGTTATCTCCATGTCTACTGATCCAGATGCAACTACCAACTTTGGTCCTTACTTGTCTGGTGTTGGTCCTCAAATCCCAGGTGAGCCAACTGGTACTTTATTAAGATACGGAGTCATCGAAGATGTCGAAAAGGCTTTCAACAACGCTGGTGATAAAATCGCTGCAATTTTATTAGAACCAATCCAAGGTGAAGCCGGTATTGTCGTTCCTCCAAAGGACTACTTGTCCCAAGTCCAAGCATTATGTCGCAAACACAACGTTCTCTTAATCTGTGATGAGATCCAAACCGGTATCGCTAGAACTGGTAAGATGTTATGTTACGAACACTCAGAGGGCGTTAAGCCAGACATAATTCTCTTAGGAAAAGCCATCTCTGGTGGGGTTGTTCCAGTTTCCGCTGTCTTATCGTCCAAAGAAATCATGTTAACCTTAGAATCTGGGTCTCATGGTTCTACCTACGGTGGTAACCCATTGGCTTGTAGAGTTGCAACTGCTGCTTTACAAGTTGTCAAAGATGAAAACTTAGTCGAAAGATCCGCCAAGTTGGGTGAATTGTTACGCTCAAAATTGGAAGAATTGAAGAAAGAATTCGATGGTATCATCTCTGAAGTTAGAGGTGTTGGTTTATTATCTGCTATTGTTATTGACGAATCTAAAACTAATGGCAGAACCGCTTGGGATCTTTGCCTCATCATGAAAGATGAAGGTGTCTTAGCTAAGCCAACTCACGATAACATCATCAGATTAGCTCCACCTTTAGTTATCTCAGAGGAAGATTTATTAAAGGGTGTCGATGCCATTAAAAAATCATTGACTGCCTTGCCAAACGCTCCAAAGGGCCACCATTGATTTTAGCAGGTCTAATGAAAAAAAGTGAAGACAAATATATTCTTATAAATAGCTAAAATTCACTTGATTAACTCAACTCAATGTAGTCGTAGGAGTTAAACCATGATTACGAGTCCGAGCGTTATTCCTTGAAAGTTATGTGATTACCACGATTGTACAAGTTCAGTGGTCTTTCGCTAGCCGAGTCATGAGAAGATTCAGATGTGCCTTCTGTGGAGGGTATATTTCCATTTGTATCAGATTTCCCTTCAACATTTGTCTCAGAGGGTTGCTCAGAACGGGAACGGTTTCCCAATTCGATTTCACGCAACCTATTCATCCATGTAGATCCATCACCTTCAGAGGTGGTGACTATTCGATTAACAGACTTACCCAAGGTCATAAAAGCCACCGAACAACCATGAACCAACATTGAAGCGATGACTATGAAGCATACAATAGGCCAAAGAGTCTTGAGAAGGTATGCATGAGGTCCATTGTATGAATTTACGTCTTTTAAGGGGGTCTCTTCGTCTGTATAGTATTTTTCAACACCTCTTTTGGCAAGGATGGAGGTGAAAATTGCACCAACACCAATGGGACCGAAATGACCACATAATAAAGCTTCTTTCCAAGTCGTGATATCTGGAGTAATGGGCTTGAGGGACAAGGCGACAGGAATACGACGAAGGAACACCATGATAATGGAAAGAATGATCAACCTCCAGACATTAATGCCCAACTCCACGTTATTGAAGTCAGCCCAAGGAATAATGGCTCCGAAATAGACGAAATAAGCCAAGTTCAATAGTAAGTCGATTGAAGACGAGACTTCAGATTCTTCTTGTTTTTTGTGGA
The DNA here is from genome assembly GCA_030556945.1 of Hyphopichia buzzinii. Lineage (NCBI taxonomy): Eukaryota > Fungi > Ascomycota > Pichiomycetes > Serinales > Debaryomycetaceae > Hyphopichia > Hyphopichia buzzinii. The sequence continues at coordinate 55,662 of JAKTUZ010000006.1, read as the reverse complement.
ATTCGCCGTCCCACCCCAATGCGGTACCAGCTGCAAAAGACACCAACAAGTCATCTACTCCAAGCATGGATCCAATACCAGCGGATGTAAAAGACAAGAAAACAAAAATCAAAAGAAACGACTCTCTATCGATCAAATTCCTACGGTCTGCCAAAGCGACCAATTGCTTGGTCGCAAAACCCAAGACAGAGCCGAGAAGCAAGCCAAATGTGCATTGCCACAAGACAATTAACAATACCCAGTCCTTCACGATAGTGCCAGCATGACCAGCGTGAACCACAAGATTCACTGCCAAGTAGACAAAGGGGAATGCTAAGCCATCATTACAAATGGACTCGGCAGAAAGCAAATCTCTTATTCTAGCGGGTATTTTTCTGGCAAACTTGCCTTTGCCAATGACTGCAGCCGCCAAAACAGGGTCTGTAGGGGTGACACAGGCACATATCAAAAGGGCATCTGAAAAATTTAATTTAGGGAACAAAATCCAGGTGAATAAGCCCACAATTAGCCAGCCACTTGCCATGACTGGGAGAAGAAACAAAATTAACGAGAAAAAGTGATTCTTCATATATCTGGGAGGTAATTCCACTGCCACAATGACAATTTGCATACATAAGACAATCCGACTCACCTCAAGAGTGATATACTCGGTATTGCCCCAAGAAAGTGGATCGAACCATCCTAGACAATGTGGTCCTAATATAAGCCCAGCTATCGTTGAAACGATAGCCTCTCCGATGTAGAGTGTGTCTTTTAAAAACACAGATACTATGGAGAATAGTATACAAACTATTCCAACACAAGCATATGCAACATGAGGTTTCTCTATCTCAAGTTGGGCCCAAACCATAACCTAGAACCAAGAGATTTAGGCCGGAGAAAAAAGATTTGGGTTCTTAGTGATATGAATGAAATCTAATCAACAAGCAGGATTAACAAAAATTTTGTCGATTCAATTATTGGTTTTATTGGAAAGAAGTAGTTGTAAAGTGCAAAATGGCGCTGCAAAATAGCGCTGCTGATAAAGTGCGAAATGCAAATGTCAAAAGTGCAAAAAAATATTATAGACGGCTGCTTTACGAATTGTGGAAGTCTAGTTATTTGATTAAAAAATTGAAAATGGGTATATATATCTCTTTGATTTGAAACTTGTTATAATAAATACTACAAAATGCAACGGGTTCTCAACGTGGAAATCACTCTTCTTCATCATCATCATCACGCCTAGTGGAAAGATGGCCCAATGCTGCCAATCTTCTGGTTCTTTCCACTTCAGTTTCCTGGAGAATTTCGTCTTCATCGGACTCTTCCAGTTCACTGCCAATGGAGTCGGTATCATCCCCATCATCATCGACTTCTTCGTCTTCATCATCAAGTTCAGGAAGTCTTGGTGGCGCTTTCTCAACCACTTTAAGATGCTTTCCTGCCTTGTCTTTTTTGGTTGTGAGCTCCCCTTTGGTAAACATGTCAGTGATCTTATGCTCAATGTGGTTCTCAACTTCAGGATCTCTGAGCGGGTTGCGATCTTTTCTTGTGTCGAGCTTATCAATGAGGACGTTTCCAGGACTGACAGCTCCATCGCTTTGCCCATTCACATTTATGGTAGGGACATTGGAGGAAGCTGGTCCATCGGATGCATCGGCACCCTTCTTGATGCCCACCAACGACAAAGCTTTGTCAACGAGTGTATTGGATCTGGACCTTCTCTTTTCAGGGTTATAGTGACGGTTGACCTTGTATCTTCTAATAATTTCACCGTCTGCATTCTCGACAACGATAAGGTCATCCACTTGATGTGCATAAACACGACGCAGCTCGGGATCGTTCTTTCTACGGTATGCCCGTCTAGATCCTTTGGCAATTGAAAAGTCAGAATTTTCGGGCTTTTCAGGTTCATCCACCTTATCGTTTGTACTCTCTTCAGAATATGAGTATTGTGACATGTGGCGTCTCAATGAATCCATGGAATGAATACTGCCTTGTAAATCATCATGATCGTGATTATGGGTAACTGGCCTATTGGCATTTTCAGTATTATCCTCTGGTTCAGTGGCTTCCTTCTTATCGAACAAACGTGGTACATGGAGTCGCTTGGAATCGGAACGATCTTTCATCGGAACAACCTTCAATATCTCACCGAACTGGTCTTCGATGATAATCTGATCACCTTCTTGGTAAGCAGTGGTTGGAACACTGCGGTCTCTTTCACCATCATTATCATCATCTTGGATATCGACTCTCCCATGATTTTCAGCTCCAGGTACTTGAAGGGTAATACTGTGGGGTTTTTCGTCTCTAGCGACATCAATCGATTGTGACGAGCTTTCAGATGTTTCTGGTAGGTTATCTTTATTAACAGTCTCACCTTTCATAGTGGTGGTAGGTGAACCATTATCGTCATAGTCAGTGGTAACTCTAGATGGGGTCCTTCCAAGTTGCAATACTTCAGTTTGTGGACGTTGTCTCTCCGAAGTTGGACTATACCTCAAAGCATGAATGTCGTCGTCACTAGTTGTTCTCGACAATGATTTTTTCAATCTCGAAGATCTCTTCTTCTTCTTGTGTTTTCTTCTCTTAGCACCACCAGCTGGTCTCACTTTAATACCACTAGTATCAACAGCATTGACTCTAGGGGATTCATCCTTTTCATTCAGGTCGTCATCGGTTGTGATCGATGGGGCCCTGGTGTCGACTCTTTTCAATGAGAATGAGGTGGATGTTTTATCAAGCTTTTGTAAACGAGACATCCAATTTGGTCCCTGGTCTTGGGTATTTGTGGTTGTGAAAGACATTGTGATGGCCATTCTATTAAGTCTTTTTCCTAATGTTAAAACTGCCACGGAGGATCCATGAACAATGATTGAAGTTATGACTATGAAGCAAACCATGGGCCATATTACGGCGATGAGTTGAGTATGTGGGAAATCATGAGTTGGAATTTTAGCCAAGGGAGTTTCTTCATGGGTGTAATGTTCCTCTAAAGATTTTCTTGCCAAAATTGCAGCAAAAATAGCACCAACACCAATTGGACCAAAATGTCCACAAAAGATGGCTTCTCTCCAAGTTTTAACATCTGGTGTGAATGGTTTCAATATGACAGCGGCTGGTAATCTTCTGAGAAAGATGATGACGATTGCTAGAATGATTAACCTCCAACAATCGAGACCCAAATCATGATTATTGAATTGGGGCCATGGGATGATAGCACCAAAGTAAACGAAGAAAGACAAGTTCAATAATAAATCAATGACAGTGGATACATGTGATTCTTCAGTTTTCTTAGCGAAGTCACCGTTCCATCCGAAAGCCGTTCCTGCTGCAAATGAAACCAACAAGTCATCAACACCAAGCATGGAACCGATACCGGCCGAGTTGAATGCTAAGAACACAAAGATAGCCAAGAAAGATTCTCTATCAATAAGTTTTTTCTTCTCAGCGAATGCAACTGCCCTTCTTAAGGTGTAACCTAGAACAGCACCGAGTAGACAACCGAACACACATTCCCACAAGATTGTCAACAAGATCCAATCTTTGACGATGGTGCCACCTTCCCCAGGATATAGAACCAAGTTGAGGGACAAGAAAATGAAAGGGAAGGCCATTCCATCGTTGCAACCTGACTCGGCTGTGAGTAAATTTCTCAAGTGACCAGGAACTCTTTCGGCAAACTTACCTTTACCCACAACAGCAGCTGCCAACACAGGATCAGTAGCTGTCACGCAGGCACTAACCAATAATGCTGAAGGGAAGTCAAGATGCGGTATCAAAGCCCAAATGAACAAACCGACGACCAACCAACCCGTGGTCATCACGGGTAGAAGGAAGATGGTAACCGAGAGCCAATGTTTTTTCATATACTTCTTTGGTAATTCGACCGCCACTGCCACGATTTGGATACACAAGACTATCCGGCAGATTTCGAGGGTGATATGGTCGCTGTTACCCCATGATACAGGATTGAGCCAATCCAAACAATGGGGTCCCAAGATGAGGCCGGCAACTGTAGCCACGGTAGCTTCACCGATGAAAAGCCTCTCCTTAACGAAGAGCGACACCAATGAAAAGATGGTACTGAAGACACCGACACATGCATAAGCAACGTGTGCTTTTTCTATTTCAAGTTGACTCCATACCATTATGGATGTCTGTAGGGATAAATATCAACAGGATTATTATGGGATCTATCTTCAAATAACAATGGGATTTCAATAATTAAAGGGTAAAAAGAACAGTTCGAGACTGAATTTGGTATAACGAGTACTTTATTTGAGATTAAACAACAAGTTTTTGGAACATGCCGAACTTTCAAAAAGAAGAAGTAGCAGGAAATTTACTCATCATAGCAAATATCAATGTTCCAAGAAAAATGCGAAACGCTAAGAATATTCGTTGACGATAAACAAAAAGATTGCAAAATATTCTTCGATGAGATCTCGCTTTTATTCGCTAGACATTTCATTTTACGTTTGGAGTGATCGAAGATGTACGGCGGAAACAATAAGTGTAGTGCTAGATATGGAATTCCTGCCATTGAATACAAAATGCTTATCTAGTGTAACCAGGGTCCTTTATGCGTGTTTGTTCGCGTAGATAAGATCTTTCCAGTCGAATGCAAGTCGAGATAATCCAAATTTCTTGTGTTCGGCCTTGCCTGAATACGAGTTTTCAGCTCATCTTCAGTCCTAGAGGAAATCTCCAAGAAAACCTGTCATCAACACTTTCAATAATGCAAAATGAAACATAAACCTCCGGATTATTCGCGATACCTTTGTTCCCCATTCGATGAAATGAAAAATGTGCCATTATGGTGTACGGACCACCCGATTGAGGTTTTCATTAAAATGACAGGCAGTAATCCACCAACTCTTCAAAAATCATAGAAACCATGAGTGACGGCATGTGGGTCATTGGCTACGGCTCACTTATATTCAAGCCACCTCCGAAGTACGCTTTCAGAATCTCAGGGTATTTGAAAGGGTTCATTCGTCGCTTTTGGCAAAGCTCTTCTGACCATAGGGGTACCCCGGAAAGCCCAGGAAGGGTTGTCACGCTAATTTCGCTTCACGACCTCCAACAGCACTCGAAATTTCACGATGATTTGCATATGTATGAGCTCAATGGGAGGCCCGAATCTGACTTACTTTCAGCCACGCCAAGTGCCGTGGATATCAACAGTGGCACGATCGAATCAACATCACATCAAATATCTGGCTTGTCCAAAGACGACTTACGTGTTTGGGGTGTGGCGTATTACATTGCACCCGAGAACGTGGAGTACGTGACGAATTACTTAAATATCCGAGAGCAAGACGGATATTCGACCCACCAAGTTCCATTTCATATCACGGACTTTTCGCCCGAGTCGAAGCAGGATAGATTCAGCCGGGTGATATCACAGATTCCCAAGAGTGACAACGGCGAAGCCTTCATTGAATCGTACATCTACATTGGGACCATTGACAATGAATCGTTTATCGGACCAGAGTCGGTAAAGGAAACGGGTGCCAAAATCAAGGTGAGTGAGGGACCTAGTGGTCCCAATCTGGAGTATTTACGGGAACTCACCAAGGCCGTCAGACACTTGGATCCCTCGGGCAGATCGAGGGACTATTATTTAGAGGATTTATTGAGTATCGTAGACGATCAGAGCACCCAATAGATATATTTGCCTATTTGAGCTGTAGCTTTGGGGATCAATATTCTGCAAGTGAATGATCACTACAGTGCTCATTGTTCCGTGGTCTTCAAACCAAACCAAATTAGATCATACCCAGTATAATTGAAGACATCACTAGGTATCAGGCCGAGGCTAAACATACATCAAAGTCCGATATAGTGTAACGGCTAGCACGGTTCGCTTTCACCGAGCAAACCCGGGTTCGACTCCCGGTATCGGAACTTTCTTTTTTTTTCCAGACTCACTTTTTTTTTTTCACGCGTGTGGGTTATGAAACACAACACAAAATTAACGACAATTGTACGTGGCTATAACCTTTGTTTTCTCGAAATCTGAGGCCAGAGTTCGAAGTTGCTGGGCGTGCTCAGAAGTCATCTCACACCACGAATACCAAGATATGCCTAGAAACAAGCCGAGACTTGAGCAAACCGGCCAAGTCAAATACTAGACGCCAAGCGAGCTACTCGGAGAAATTGTAACATTGCCTACTTCGGTGTGATAAAAATACATCAATCGAGTGCATATCGAAGGACATTAAAGCAGAAAAAGAAATTTTTTTCTTTTAGGAGCATTTTTTTCCGAGAATATGAACACGGAATCTTGATTTGAAAAAAATAAACTTAACTGAAGAAGCTGGCAAGGAATCAAGACAAGGGGGTTTACAGGATGCAACGCTCAACAGAGACGGAAATTAAGAGGGAGTGAATGTGAAATTCATGAAACCTTGGTATCCACTGAAATTTGAATTTAAGTAATGGGTGATATCATCTAATACGCGGTGTGAATTAAACAGTAAATGTAATAAAGATAGAATTTACAAATGCAAATTCCGTGCTTTATTGTAAGGCTTGTAGCAGAAGAATACCAAATAAAAATTCGAGAAGAACACGCCTTCTTGAAAAAACAAGGCTCGACTTGAGTTGATTTGAAGAAGGCTTTGACGTTAATTGATTTTGTGATCTTTAAAAATATAGTAATTCTTGCTAGCTTCGAATAACAAAATATTTTTATTTAAAAACTACTACATACTTTCATTTCGAAAGCTCCAAGTGTCTTTTTAGAATTACGTATACAAGGATGGCTCAAAGGGATCTAACGTATAACACTCCTCAACTAGAGAGTGAAGAATATAATTCATACGATCATCCAGATTCCAACCCAAATCACCACACTAATAATCCCTTTGTCAATTCTGAAGAGAGCGGACTGTCATTTGAATCAAGAAGAAACTCCTATAATATATCAGATGAAGACCCTTATGGTAAGCCATTCAATAATTATCCTTCAAGAAATGGTACTTCATCTAATTTATTGTCACAACAATCATCTGTAGATGATTTTAACTATGCTCAAAGAGCTGCTCGTCATGTTTCTGATTCACAGAGTTACAACAGCAACCTTCATGTTCCTGCTGAATTCGACAGATATCCTTCGATTCCGGGTTCCAGAACTTCGATGAACTCTCAAAATTATCAAAGTTACAACAACTCAGACGCTAATTTAGTTGGTACCGCTTATAACTCAAGCAATAATTTACTCAAATCCGAGGACGATAACTCGAGTTTTTCAAACACTTCAGGTAACCCTTTTGTCCAAAGTACCGATTTCAGTCCTTTTGGTGGTTATCCTGCTTCTTCATTCCCTTTGCATATAGATGAAAAAGAACCCGATGATTATATTCATAACCCTGATCCAATCGCTGATGCTGAGTATGATAAAAATAGATTCCTTTACGACGTCAAGCACGGTGATAAAAGATCTCTTGGTGGTTTGATTGGGTTTTTCATCTTAATCGTTGGTGGTCTTGCTGTTTTCATCGTCCTTCCTGTATTGACTTACTCTGGTGTCACTGATCCATATGTTCCAGAATCTTACGAAACTTTGACCAAATATCATTATCCTTTATTGAGTGCAATTAGAACTACTTTGATCGATCCTGACACTCCCGACGATGCCCTCTATAAGAAGAATAAAGATGGTACCAAATGGAAATTAAGCTTCTCAGACGAATTCAATGCTGAAGGAAGAACGTTCTACGAGGGAGACGATCAGTTTTTCGTTGCTCCTGATATCCATTACGCTGCTACAAATGATCTTGAATGGTATGATCCAGATGCGGTCACCACCACCAATGGTACTTTGGTCCTCCAAATGGATGCCATCAAGAATCACGATTTGTTTTATAGATCAGGTATGGTCCAATCTTGGAATAAACTTTGTTTCTCTCAAGGTATGATTATGATCTCCGCTCAGTTACCTAATTATGGTAATGTGTCTGGCCTTTGGCCCGGTTTATGGACTATGGGTAACTTAGGTCGTCCAGGTTTCCTTGGTTCTACAGAAGGTGTTTGGCCTTACACTTATGAATCCTGTGATGCCGGTATAACTGCTAATCAATCATCCCCAGATGGGATCTCGTATTTACCAGGCCAAAGACTTAATTCTTGTGTTTGTCCTGGTGAGGACCATCCTAATGTCGGTACTGGTAGAGGGGCTCCAGAAATTGATATTCTTGAAGGTGAAGTCGACACAACTCACAAATACGGTGTTGCTTCCCAATCATATCAAATTGCTCCTTTCGATATTTGGTATTATCCTGATTACAGTTACGTTGAGATCCATGATCCAGATATCACCACTATGAACACTTATACTGGTGGTCCATTTCAACAAGCCGTTTCAGGAACTACCTCATTAAACACTGAATGGTATGAGAGAGGTGAAGGAGAGCGTGCCTTCCAAGTGTATGGTTATGAATACATGAATGATGATGATGATGGGTACTTGACGTGGTATGTCGGTGTACCTACTCTTACTCTTCATTCTTACGCATTAGGTCCAAACGGTAATATTGGTTCGAGAAGAATTTCCAAAGAACCAATGTCCATCATTATGAACTTGGGTATCTCCAATAATTGGGCTTATATCGACTGGCCATCTATCATTTTCCCATCCCATTTAAGAGTCGATTACGTCAGAATCTACCAGCCTGAAGACAGTTACAATATGGGTTGCGATCCTTCGTCTCACCCAACCTATGATTACATTCAGGATCACTTAAACCTTTATGAAAACTCGAATGTGACTAGTTTCAAAGATGGTGGTTACACTGTTCCTAAAAACAAATTGGTTAACGGCTGCTGATAGGTTGAACATATTACGCTAATTTGGTGGCTTGAATATGTCCTCAGCGAACATTTCTGGTGATATTCTTAATAATCACCTCGACATACTATTTATAAGTAAATGCATACATAATCATTAAAGTCGTAGCTGAAAACACTTTTATATTAATCGTAGCTAAAACACTTTTATATTAATCGTAGCTAAAACCGCTTTTATATCAGCCAATCTGAACGCTCATATTCTAATTTACAATATATGGAATGAAACCTACAATAGTGTGACTAGTTCATTGTGTATGAGACTGTATGAATAAATAAGAATAATTTACATGGAAATGTTGCTTGAATGCTGTTTGATGATGAAGTATGATTATTTGATCAAATCCAAATTTTCATAGACTGAACCGGATGCCTTGTACAAGTCATTGGCAGTAACACCGTTCTTGTCTTCGGCATTTTTCTTCAACTGTTGCATCATAAGTCTAGCTTTTTCTCTTTCTTTGTATCCATGTAAGCATTCAAAGTAATCGTCAAATGATGGAAGACATTCCTTCTTGGCCACAGTATCAGCAGAAGTGTAACAAGCCACTAATGTTTGAAATTCGTAAAAGCACCTTCTGGTACCACCTGATCTAGAGTATGGTTGCATGGTTTATAATATTAAAAGGTTGGTGATGTTTAAAGATTGTTTTAGTATTATAAGCTTAGAAATTCAGTGCGTTTATTGGACGAGACTAATTGAGACAGAATACACGACTTTTTTTTTTCAACACTGAAAATTGCAGTGTTCTCATTCAGCTGCAAAAAAAAGTCAGTACATTATCATAGTGTTAGCTGATATATATCTAATGGAAGGAGATTTTTGTTCACCCTATTATTTTATTCTACAGAGTCATGTTAAAATGATATAAGAATAAACGTCTTTGGGTACCAATATATCAAATACCTGCTTGCCTATTCGAAGTTGTGGCTCTAATAACACCTACAGAGTTGAATACTTTTACATATTGATTAATTCTAATTATACATAGGCTAACATTTCCCGTATACAGTCTTTGACTTGATAGTATAATGGGCCAATCAGACCATCTATGATGATGTCACCAGTGTCATCTCCTTCTGCACCTCCAAAGGTAACTTTTCTAAGTGCTAAAGTATCATTTACGACCAAAGTACCCTCACTCTTAAATTCAGCATTAAGGTTTCTGTCAAGAAGACGTTTCTTTAATTCGGGTAATCTAATGTTTCCGATTGCCAACTTTGGAGTATTGCCGTTAATTGTTGCAGCAGAAGTGCTGTTCAATTTGTTGGTTTCCTGTTCTTTCTTCAAATACTCTTCTTTCAGAATATGCTTCAACACAAAGTCAGTTGATGTATTAATGTAGTCAGCAACGGTTTTTTGTTTTTTATTTGGGTTGATGTGTGGTGCACGAACATCAATCTCCCCATAAACTTGGGCAATACTGTAACTTCCAGTGATCTTTTGCCATTTCAAAGTCTCTAATAATTTTTCATCAAGCTTCACTTCGAAATCAGTTATACCTACCCCACTATTATCGGTACCAATTTCAATGGGGGTATTCATACTAACTGGAAATATGCTCATTCTTGAATTTGAGCTACTAGACCCATTGGATAACCCATTACGGATCGCTGATGATGATAGGAATCTAGACATGTACATCGACTTCCTGTTTTCCTCTTGGTGTTGCTCATCATGTTGCTCAAAAGTAGATTGGACAAGTTTTAAGCCGTCTACCTCACCAGTCTCGTTAGATTGGTGACCGTAGTCTGGTAGCAACAATAAGTTGGTTGGTTTCAAAGAAGAAACAATTAAACTCAATGATCTGATATCAACAATACCAGACAAATCAACGAACGATAACCCACATCTGGCCTTTAATTCCATGGATTGGTTCGAGTATGAAGATGCCACTGTCCATTTGACCCTTTTGCAAGGATTGAATAGAGTATCCAAATTCTTTTGCAACAATTGATTGTTCAAAATTTCTTGAGGAGTTAATTTGTCATTGAGATTCTTATTCCTGCCTTTCCCATTTTCATCACCGTCACCTCTTTGCTCAAACTTCTTTTTACTGTCCATGATGAGCTTATTGCTTGTGTCATCAGCTTTCTGGAACTTTTTGATATCAATAACTTCACCATAATCATCAAATGTCCTCTTGTAAGAGTTGCTGACATATGGGAACATCGCTTGTCTTGGTCTCAACTTATTAGTTATTTTGAAATCAATCGGGCGATTTAATTCGAGTGATTCTTTGACATACTCCGTGATGAGTGTTTCATGTGTGGAAAGTTGGTTCACGCTTAAATCGTCTTTCTTTTGAATTGTCTCGACTTTCATACCTGGTGTTTCGTCTGGCTTGGTCACTTCAGTGTCTTCCCCACTAGAGTGCCCTTCTTCACCATCTTCATCTTCGTTTTCTTCATCTTCATCAGAGGAGTCGTCATCACTTAACATGTCTGCATTCAATAAATTTTCATTTTTCTTTTCCCTAACTTTTGCAAGTAACTTTTGCTTTCTGTGGGCATTCACTTTTTGTTTGAATTCGGCCAAATCAGCTCCGGTTAAGGGTTCTTCCCGAGTCCAGTCTTTAAGCGATATCGTTCTTTCAAATGGCACAGCAATTCCGTCTTCTGGAGTTCCACCTCCCTGCTTCTGTTTGGCCAAAACGTACCAATCATTATATAGTTGGGTGCAAATATTATTATCAGAAGAAGAATGTGTCTTTTCAGTTAAGATAAGGGTAGTTTTCTCATCTTGGCACAAGTGCCGTAAGGCTTCCGAGGACATGTCACCGCTTCTCATGTCTAGGCCCGATGCGAATACGATCTTTGGACCTCCTAATCTAAGAAGTTCATGAGGACTCAGTAAAAGATCGACTTTGGCAGGATCAAATGGAAGTCTACCCTTGATATGTTCACCCCCGATATCTTCGATGCTTTTAGCTATTTGACTCGACATCCATTCCAATAGAGTAGATGCGTAACTTAAGACTTTAGTTCCGGAATATGCGAGGAAGTAAACAGGGATAGGTGCACCTTGCAAATGTTCGTCAATTAAATGCAACAATTCCAAGAATCTACCTGAAATGGTGGTTGGAAGTAAAACAGCACCACCGTTGGCTAATGTGGCATCAACCAACTGTAAGAACTTCTCAGTTCTCTTTTTATGAGACATTGATGATCCAAGATCAGTATTAGTAATTAATGCAGTGGGTCTAAGCAAGGAGGCCAATGGGTTCCCAGTAGTGGTGGACAAAAAGCTAGCACTGTTCAAGAAGGAATCCTTGGAATGGTTCCAAACAGGAGCATAGACAACTTTTTCCATTCTTTTGGCGAGTAGCCAAAAAGTACCACCAAGTGTATGACCAGAGTTGTAAGGAGTGATTACTATTTTACCGTCTAGCAAACTAAGGGTCTGAAAGTATCTCAATGGAAGAACTTTATCGAACCATTCGTCGATGTCAGCAACTTCCATCAAGGCTCCCTCCAATGGTCCTACGAGACCATTGGAACGGTAATACTCGACTGTGGAGATTCTACCCAACTGGTTAACGGGCAAAGTTGCATAAACGGGGATTTTGGACATTATCGTTGGGAACTTTATGCAGAGAAGAATAAACCCACTTATAAATTCGGGGGTAGAGTGGGAAAGGAGAATTAAATTGATGTCTTTAAGATATTTTTCCAAATACAAGATATCATCTGGATCTTTCCCGCTAAAATTGGGATCTGCCAATATCTTTATATCGTCAAACACAAGCAATGATGCTCGACACGACATGTCGCCTTCAGACGGCGTCAATATCGAGAAGTTGAACATGATTGTGTGGTTTATATTGGCGTTAACTTTGCAAAAATAATGATTTATAACATTTGAGTAATATTCTGAACGCGCACGACTTTTGGTCCCAGCATACATTAAATTTTCAAAGCTCAAATTTGCATCTTCTTATTTTTGGAGCTACTAATATAAGATTTGAGTCTCTTTATTGGTATAATATACAGGGAATTATAAGCATATAGAAATAAAATCACAACTTTGCCAAGTTCAAGAAGTTGCGGAAACGGGTAGAAAGTATAAAATAGACAGGTATTGCAACATCAATTATCAAAGTGAATCGATTGACGTTTATGATATGAGAGAAGAGTTTCAGCTTGAGTTAAACCCGGTAATTCGTGTGTAGTGCTGATTCTTTCAAGGGAGTTTCTCGAGCCGGTATTATATTGACCTTCCTTGATCATTTGTAAACGTAAGTTCTGTAAGTTGATAGGTTTGCTGAGTAATTGTTGGTTGTGCTTGGCTTGATCACTGACGGTGTTTCTTCTTGAAATCGTAGTGGCACGTCTTCTAATGCTCTTGAAGGTCTTTGTGAGTGGGTTGCCTTCTTCATCCTTTTCAATGAATGCCGAGTCGCTTGTTTTGTTGGCGTTATTATTGTCTTCATCGATTTGTTCGTTTTGAATGGTTTGTTCAAGCTGGTTTAGAAGCTCAGTGTCCCCATTATTAATACGAGTCAAGATTCTGTGTCTTTCAACGTCATTCATATCGGTTGGGTCATATCCGTCGGGGTAGTCAACATATGCACCCATACGGGCTCTTTCTCTGATGATGTCAATATCCCTTGGAGCGAAGTTTCTCATCAAGAAATCGTAGAAGAATCTCGGTAAGAGACAAGCTATGATTCCAATAAAGATACAACACCAACATGCTAAGGTTCCAAGAACTTGGGCACCAGCTTTAAAGAACTCTTGTGCATAAGTATTAGAACTCCATACACCGGTCCAGAAAAAGACAAGTAAAATAGATATACCATCAATCAACCCTGACAACCAATCCCATCTATATTGTTGTAAGAGCACGTATAAATCACACGATCCCACGGCAATAGCACAAACAACAACACCGATCCAGAAACGGTGATCAATTCCCAAGCCTTGAGGATTTTGGAAGCCGATATAGAATAACAAGTATGGGAAATAGAAACTTATAACAGATTGGTAAAGACCATCGACCATATACCAAATAAATTTGAACTGAGACCATTCGAGACCAAGAATACCACTTCTGTACAATTGAGGTACAACTAAAGACACTGTATCAGAAACATCTTGATCGAAGACAGCTAGCACAATGATTGGCAAAGAAGTAAATGCCAAGTTATAGAACATCAAGTAAGTATATTCGTAAAGGTAAGAACCATCGAAATTGGTGTAAATACCAAACCAGAAACAAGTGAAGGTGAAGACAACATTTTTATAGAAGAAACAAGGAACCATTTCTGCCAATCTCTTATATGACCATCTACCATGAACCAATAGAAGACGGCACAAGAAACGGAATTGTCCAATGGCATAATCAGACGACATGGCGGCTTGTCTACCTTCTTCACCAACAATACCAACACCAACGTTGGCAGCTTGAATCATTGCAACATCGTTGGCACCATCACCAATTGCTAAAGTCATAACCTTCAAGTTGTTTTTGACAATGTTTACCACCTCAGCTTTTTGTGAAGGAGAAACACGACAGCAAATGACAGATTTACACTGCTTACCGAGCAACAAGAATTTTCTTCTCAAGTCCATGTTTGCAGTGTCAGAGTCATTGAAAACGTGACCTAAAGCAGCACCATCGATGATAAGAGCGGTATCCGAAGTGGGGACAGAATGATCTTTGATAGCTGATGCGACCAATTCATCGATAGCGGCTGATGAGTCGGTGTTGATACCGAATGATTCTTGTAAATACCTTGAAATTAAGTCGTCAACGTACTTGATGTTATCGGGATCATTTTCATCTGGACGAACAACGAGTAATTTCATATCGTTACCTAACAAGTTACAAGAGAAACCAATGTTGATAGCGGTTTCAATTCTGTCTCCAGTCAAGACCCACAATTTAATACCAGCCTGAGACAAAAGAGCAATAGAATCTGGTACACCTTGTTGTAAACGATCTTCGATGGCTGTACCACCATATAAAATCAAATCTTTCTCAATTTCGTCATCCAATATCTCAAGCTCAGCATCTCTATCATCCTCAGTAGATGCCAAAACATCCTTGTAACGTCTGTGCCATTCTTCAAACGTGGAATTATCAAGTTCTTTCCCGGCAATACACAACGTTCTTAAACCTTCTTTGGCGTAATCCTCCAAGTGCAAGGCAGTCTTGTGAATCATTTCTTGATCAGCGTCTTCACCCAATCTCTGGAAAATCACGTTATCAGCGCCTTTGGTGAGCATGAGAATCTTATTCTCAGGAGTTCTGTAAATACAAGTCATTCTTTTTCTGGTAGAGTTGAATGCAATGATTTGCAATAATTGGTACTCTTGCCTCTGACCGTAAACATCTAACATGACAGATTTTCTCAATCTTTCTCTGAAGACAATACCAACATCTCTAGCAACAGCGACTAAGGCAGCTTCATCTGGTGATTCTGCTTTAAAGTCACGCAATTCTTCATCTTCGGGGTTATCCTCGGTAACAACAGTATGGCAAAGCGCTAATGCAAGCATGAATTGTTCATTTTTTTGCTTTTGAGCAGTATCGTCAGTGCCTGGAACGATTGTATCTTCAACATAGTCATTGGAAACAAATGTAACAGCGCCCTCACGGAGTTGATCATTCTTTGTATATTGTTTGAGCTGATCCATCATAGACTCTCTTTCAGACTCGATCTTCATTTTCCATTTCTCAGATTCTTTCACCACGTCTACGCCGTCTCGCTTATCCATACCTTGTTTAGCTTCGGTATATGCCAAACCATAGGATTTACCATTGATCGAACATTTTTTGAATTCCATAACATTTTGAGTAAGGGTACCAGTCTTATCACTGAAGATGTATTCAATTTGACCTAAATCGTCGGAGATATTCCATGATTTTGGCACACAAGGATAATCAAGTCTTTCGTAATACATTTTCAAATCAGAATAAATGAAAAATGCCTGTAGCGTCTTAATAATTTCAATGGAAATATAAAGCGAAATTGGGACCAAGGACTGGTAAATGATGAGGGAGACAAAGAATTGAACAAGACCATTTAAAGCGGCGGTGGAGGCGTATGGTTTGAAGTCGAAATAAAGACGAGATACGCCCTTTTTATCGTAGTACAAACCATTTATCAAAGCACTGACGAAACAAAGGATAAACACGATTGCGAAATTGATGATAACAGACAAGTTTAATTCACGAGAAATACGAGAAATCTTGGTGGGAGTAATACCAGAGTTAAGCATTATTTTGGTTTCTGAGCCAGTATAAACGACCAAACCAGTAATCCATTTACAATTCCGCAATGTACAACCACGAAGTAAAACATTGCTATCCGTAATAGGCTCTTTTTCATCATCATTGAGGAGATTTCCTTCATCATCGAAGTTTTCGTAATGGATGGTTCCTCTGAAGCTGTACAAGTTTGGGTTTGGAGCATCACACTCAACCCAGAATTTTGTAGATCCCAAATCGTTAGAGTGTTTCAAGTTGGATGAACCACCACAGTGCAAACTATTTCTATTTTTCAAATTGGTTTCACCGTCCAAATTTTTCGTTTCGACGTAACAATTACCTTCAACGTCTGAGGTAGAAAGCAAGACGATATCAGCAGGAACTTCTTCGTTGGCACGAACTCTGATAATATCACCTACGCTAATATCTTTCCAACGACGGTTTTTGAAAGAGACACCAGAAAGTTCACCATTAGCGATTTGTTCTTTTTGAAGCTCTGGGTTGAGCAAGGAGTTTGCCAAAGGTTTTGAGGGTTCAGTATTCCGAGCATGTTGACGAGACTTACGGGCTCTTGAAGAAGTGGATGGTCTTGGGGCAGTCACATTGGAGTTGTAACTATAATCGGAAACAATTGTGGATACACGATGTAATGCGTTGTGTTCTTCTTGAACCTGTTCTCTGATGAACTCCTGCTTCTTTTCCTTTTTGCCAAAAGTCATGATTCCGAATTTTTTGAGGCCTTTAAAAGTAGCAGCAGTTCCTCTGCTACAAGATTTCTTGAACCTTCTCCAAGGGCCCACATAATTGGAGGTGACATTTGGATTTTCGATACCTTGCAAGAGGTGGATGGGGGAGTTATTCAATTCCGAGTCACTGCTATTCCTTTTATAGTCTTCGAAAGCATCTTTGATAGCAGTGATACAGACAATAACAATAAGAGGGACAGCTGCCAAACCGGGATTTGGGACACCAAAGATCTGGAAAGCACCCAAAATAACAAGAACCAAGAAATAGAAGTTGGCAATGTTGGTGAATTGTAAACTGATATTTTTAGGCAAGAAGGAGATTGGGGTGTATTTAGTGGTTCTGATTTTGTTTCTAGGGTAATCAAGAATTGGAAAATCAGAATGGGATTCCTTCATCTCATCAGGCAAGTCATAGTTGACAAAGACGTACCTAGGGATATTTTTATAGATGTCTTCAAGATATTGTGGTCTTTTGTGAAGGCCATGATTGTAGAGGATATTTTGCAATCTTTGCTTAAAATTGGGAGGTCTAGCATTGAGGAGGTCAGATGGATGATTTTTACCCTTTGGGACTTCGATGTTCTTAGCATAAGGTGCAGGTTTAGCTTCATCCGACGAGTAAGTTGAAGAAGTGTTATCCAGACCTTTATTTTCTTTGTCCCGTTCACTGGCTACGGCGGCAACACCGTTTTGGCCGAACGGGGTATCAGAATGATTTGCATCCTTCACGGAAGCATTGGGAGTGTCTTCCGGTGACATAACTTATATCTTAAACCGAATTCAACACTTTAAAGATACAAGTAATCTGAATATTGAAGGAACTTAGCAATGATATTATTAAATGGCCGGGTAAAACGACTGAGGTAATGACTGTATAGAATAGACACAAGTAGTTAGCGATAACTTGAAAGTCAGCCCTACTAATGTATATATGCCCAGCAGTCAGCACGTTCGCAATCCCTTGAGCTTATAAGGGGACGTTCACTGGAAAAGGATTAAAAGTAACTAATACAAGTAATTAATAAAAGGAAATTTAGCTGATAATTCGAAAACTGCGATGTTATTAGCCTTGTGCCAAACCATAACAATTCCTAACTTAAGAGAGAAAGAAAAAAAAAAAAATCACTGCGATTACTAAGTGCGAAACAATATCGCCGCCCCGGAATTAACTCAATCTAACAAGCCTAGCGATGTCTATCATCAATGTATACGAACTATGAGCTACAAGTCACCATTGAACAGTGACACACAGAAAGTACTGATTATCATGACAGCATGATGATGCGGCGAACGTAGCCAGCAAACTGCCGGAGCTTCAGCCCCGATTTTCCAACTCGGTAGGCTCGGAACTAAGTAGTTCCGTATTGACATTTGCCAGGTTAGGCAGTGATAATTCGCATACATAAATACTCAGCAAGGCTGTCAAGCTGTCTCGTCAAGCTGGACAGGAATCCATCCAATGACTCCAAAATGACGATTCCAGTTACCTTCGCTCTATCCTGACTCATCCCAACCTATCCGAAGACATCCCGCAGCGGCCCGTTCGCATCATATCTCTCTTCCCTTTTGCTAAGTTTCGCAATGGACGGATCCTGTTATGTCCGAGCCGATATCTCTGGCTCGGGGGGTCGTGGGCCGCACCAAACCGTACCACGCGCCAATTTTCAAACTTTCAAAATTGAAATGGTTTTTTGTGTCGTGCAGTGTCCAATTAATGTCGACGAGTTCGAAAATTTTCAATTTATCGATTGCATTTACTCCACTACTACTTGTACTACAATAAATACAATTAAATCAAAATGTCCACTGAACAAATCCCACAAGGTGCTGAAGTCTCCATCTACTCCAAGAACGAAAAGAAGGCCAGAGAATTGGTCAAGAAGTTGAACTTGAAGCAAGTCAAAGGTATCTCCAGAGTTACTTTCAAGCAAAGAGGTAACATCATTTACGCCATTGACCAACCAGATGTCTACAGATCTGCCGCTGGTACTTACATCGTCTTCGGTGAAGCCAAGGTCGATGACTTGAACAAGAGAATGGCCGAATCTCAAGCCGCTCAAGAACAAGCCGCTGCTGCCCAACAAGCTGCTGGTTCTACTGACGGTCCTGCTACCAAGACCCCAGAAGACATCACCGCTGACTTGGAAAAGGCCTCTTTGGAACCAAGCAAGATCGAAGAAGCTGACGACGAAGAAGACGTCGATGAATCTGGCTTGGAAGCTAAGGACATTGAAATCATCATGGAACAAACCAATGTCTCCAGACCAAAGGCTGTCAAGGCTTTGAGAAAGCACGAAGGTGACATGGTCAATGCCATCATGGAATTGTCTTAGATGTATATAATCGCTTAGTAATTAATATATCTTATTCTCATCCGTCGTAATTCAGTTACTCGACAAGGTTTATAAATAAGTTCTCAGAAAAGGTCTATAATTCGATTACTAGAATAGGTTTGTAAGTCAGTTACTAAGTTTATTAACCACTCACTAGAACAGGTTTCTAAATCAGTTACTAGACTAAGTTTATTAACCACTCACCAGAACAGGTTTATAAATCAATCACTTTACTATGGTTACATGAATTTGGGTTTCGCTACAGACGCTCGACTTCACGTTCTTGTTGCTCTCGCTTGATGCTCTCCTGAATTATTCGCTGGTAGCCTCCTCAGTCTTACTTTGCTGTTGATCTCGCTTGAGACTCTCCTCAATCAAGTCATCGTTTTCACGAATTTCTTTCGGTATGGTTGGTTCCGTTGACTCGGCGTCAACACCCTCCTCAGTCACTGGCTTTTCTTCTTCTGCCCCGTTTCTTTCACCAACGTCTCCATTCAACATCCCACAATGAGGACAAACATACGTCACTTCACTAGGACCTGCACTTCCAGGTGGAGCCAACCCATTATGATGGAAACATCTTTTACATATAAGAGCAAACCGATTTTCAACACTTTCATTGTTTTCGCTGCCAATGATGTAGTCCAAGATTCGGTCTTGAAAAGTCCGTGAAGTGCCTCCTGCAATTGGACTCGTAGCCATTGGTGACAAGGGTGTTTGCACAGAATTGAATCCAGGCTCCTGGTCTAGATTTGGCGAGGGAAGGTTCGAATGTGATCCAGGACCTTGATTGGGTAAATTGCCAATTGGAGGTTGCAATTGGGACATAGGTTGATTCTGTCTCATTTGATGCTGTTGATGTTGTTGATGTTGTTGCTGTCTGGATTTTGGCGCTTGCTTGTCTCGTATATCGGCGCTGGACCCGGATTGCTTCAGTTTCTTCTCATCCTCATCGTATTTACTCAACAACTCATTGGTTCTGTTGAAATTGGTGATTTTCTTCAACTCGGTCACTTTCTTGTCTCGCTTCTCCTGGGTGGCTTTCAAGACGGACTTGCGTTTTTTGATCAAAAAGTCAAAACCGAAGTTGATAATCCATATCAACAAGTAACTCAATACGGGGTAGCCTGCAAGCGTGATCATCAGTCGAGATGTTTGATAACGAAAGAAGTTGTGTAATCTCCCACGATTTCCGATCACATCTTTGGGCACCTGTTGATATAAGTAAGCAACATACACTAGGTAAAAGCTAATCAGATAAGTTAGCAATTGTCGCTTATAAGATGATTTTTTTGATGTTAGCGCTGAAATTTGCTGTTTGGTCTTGGTCGATTTTTGACTTAATTCAGTCAATTGCTTCTCAAAAGCTTCCAAATCCAACTGATCAGTTCCAAATATTCCAAAGAGACCCATTAATTAGTTTGATTGAATGATGCACTAGTGTGTTTTCAGGTCTTGTCAATTTCCTCATTACAAATTTCGCGCGATAACTGGCAAACAGCTTAGCGATCAAATTTGAATTGTCATCGAAACTTTAAACTGATTTTTATTGTCCGCTTCTTCGTCATAATACTTCCATACACAGCATTTCCACAGCCAGAATCAGAGGTCAGATTTGGTTAATTCATCCTCAATTCCAAAATTGTATCATAATATATTAGCTTTTTCAAGCAATCACAATTTTAATTAACTCCAACAATCTCATCGTGTAAAATTGAAATATAATGACTTACACCATAGGTGATCGTAAAATCACTATCGATGAAAATTTATTGTCGGATTCAGATAAGGAATTGATTTTATCGCATCTGAAACTATTCAAGTATTGCTTGAATCAAACTACATTCAAATTCCTATTGAACGTTAAAAACATCATTCATCTATATTGTGATATTATCACAATTTACTCAACTCTCTTACGAAAGGTCCAAAATTACGATGATATTACGCTTATGACCAACAAGACTAAATTGAATTTATTGAAGCTAGAAGAAGACCTCAATAAGATCTTTGACTTTGATACAACTGTTTTCAATAATAATTCTGGTAATGAAGATATTGTTAAAAATTTCAACTGGCAAGATAAGGAATACGAAAATGATGTGAAGAAAATGGCCATGCTAATTTTGTCCAGTTGTAATGAAATTTTCGAATCCATCAATAAGAATTTGAATTGCATTGATATATTCTTTAATAGTTTCGATAACTTGAAGAAATTATTAATTCCATACTTACTCAACCAAACTCAATCAGTTCAAAGATCTTTAGCAAAATCCATATACTTATTCAAACTCACCACTATCACTGATGAAATTTCCACCATAAAAGAATTGACTCCCGCCATCATCAAACAATTGAAGAAAATTGAAAAAATTACAAGCGGTGTCGAACGAGAGTCTGTCATCTTGAATACAGCGTTCAACACTTTCGATCCTTCCCTTCAACAATACACAAGCATTTTGCTAGGTAAAGCCATCTTGAAAAGAGATGTTAATGAGAGCGAATGCAAAATTATCAAAAGAAGAGATATCTGTTTCCAGGCAGCAGAGCACGTGGTGAGTATCCCCTTGACCAAGGAACCGACTCCCAATGGCTTAATAGAACCTTACATGGAACTACTAAATTATGCAATAGTTGTTCTAGTCATCATATTAGCGGTACTAGTGTATCGTGTTGGAAAATTATTAGTAGAGTGAAAATTGCATTCCATGGTTTCAGGAGAATCTAGATGTTCGATCACCTGATTGAAAAATCATGGCATATATATATATATATATATATATATATATTTGTACTTTTAAACTGGAATTGAAATTCAACAGTTACATCAAGTTAGCCTCTTTTATAATTTATTAATACTGAAATTTCATATCATTTCCATTTTTGTCCACTATGCCTACGTTATAAATTCTAGTAGCACTCTTCGCACTCAAAAAAACAATAATACAAAAACTCAAACTAATTATTGGTGCCATACTTCCTTTAAATACAACCACGATCAAACCTTTAAGTTTTAATTGATACACCATAGATCGTGTATCCCTGTGAATTCTGTTATATCCTTCTGGGAATTCACATCTTTGAATAATTTTCAATTCATTTTAGTTCCCTCCAAATTTAATTGGTATAATTCACCGTGTCTCCCATTTCGCCAGTTCGTGTTGCATGAACCTTTCCCGTTCCCAAATCTTTTGAGCTTCAATTCATTCCTTTAAACAGGTTGTGTGTTTCCATTTTGTTATCCGTGTACCAATAGTTGTATTTTAATTTGTATTATTAGTGTATTTCCTCCATTCTTTCCTAATTCCAACATGGCTACAACAACTGATCAACAAATATATTCGGCCACCTATTCAAATGTCCCTGTGTTTGAGTTTGTGACTGCTGAAGGTCCAATCATGAGGAGAAAGTCCGATTCTTGGATAAATGCTACTCATATATTGAAAGTAGCTAAGTTCCCTAAAGCCAAAAGAACAAGAATTTTAGAAAAGGATGTCCAAACAGGAATTCACGAGAAGGTCCAAGGAGGGTACGGTAAATATCAAGGTACTTACGTTCCCCTCGATCTAGGTGCTGAAATTGCCAAGTCTTTCGGTGTTTATGATGTTTTAAAACCAATTTTTGAATTCGAATATGTTGAAGGGAAATCAGCCACCCCTCCTCCTGCTCCTAAACATAATCATGCATCTGCTTCGAACGTTGCAAAGCGTCAAGCATCTGGTTTGGCCGAAGTTAAACCGATTACTGCTAAAAGATCCAAAAGTATGTCCTCCACACCCTTTACTCAAGGTGGTGGCATAAGCCCAGACGAGCTGAAGAAAATAAAGGATCCTCCAAAGAGACGTGGAAGACCCAAGAGAGTCACATTGCCTTCTAAAGTGGCCAAACCTGCATTGAAACATAATCAAACGGCCCCAGTATGGGAGTCTGGTCCTAGCATCGGTACATTTGATAATTCTAAGCAATCCAGAAATGGTGACTTACTGGCACAACCAAGCCTAGTACGCCAGGATACTGAACAAGATGCATTGCAGATAATGGCAAGTAATATGAACGTGAGAAATGAGGATTTGGAGCTAGCTGATAGAAGTAGTGATGATGATGAAGACGATAGTCTGTTGTTACTACAGAATGCGTCACATACCCTCAATTCCATTAACAGAACTCCCCAATTTGTTTCCGGAGCACCAGGATATATCAAAAACGAACATGACGAGGACGAATTAATGAGCGTTCGAGAATTATTTGGAACTCCAAGAGATTCATTCGAGAGAATTGTTAACAATCATAACCAAACTAGTGCTGCGAACCGTCTTGGTAGCTTCAATTATAGTCAGCACTTGCAGCTGCTTCAACACCATCCTATTCAAAACAATTCACTTGTGGGGCAAGGAACTTCGATCGCAAGACAACAACTTCCAGGTCTCAATGGGGGTTCACCGATGGGTCTTTCAAGTGAATCATACGGTTTGCAACAATATCACCACGAGCAGTCTTCAGCGCTGGAAGATGTGTATGCTACTTACCTAAGAACCCTTATACATTATATTTCCGAAGACGGCCAAACTATATCAGAAAACGCATCTACAAATGGGATGAATACTGGACAATCAAAAGTTCGTTTCAGTTCCCTAGAAATACCTGAGAAATTGTTGAACCCCCCGCAACCATTGCTGAGAATCAATATTAACCAACCAATTGATTCAGATGGAAATAGTATATTTCATTGGGCTTGTTCCATGGGCAACATCACGATAATTGAATTCTTGTTAATGATTTTTTCAAGTTTTATCAATGCAGATTTGAAAAATGCTAAAGGCGAAACACCTTTAATGTTTTTGGTGAAATTCAGTAATTCCTATCAAAACAAAATTTTCCCGACTTTGTTGGATTTGCTTATAGATTCACTCTTGTCGATTGACAATACTGGCAAAACAGTACTTCATCATATTTGTATCTCGAGCATCACAGATACCAAGGCAGCAAAGAACAAGAAAGACGAAAAAGCCTTGATTACTGCCAAGAAGAACAAGGAAAGGTGTGCCAAATATTATTTGGAAACTTTATTTTCTAAACTCATTGGGATTCAACAGTACCAAATATCACAGGATAATAAACCCCATAGCTCTGAAGATAGAAAAGAGTTGGTGAGTAAATTTGTTAATCACCAAGATAATGATGGTAACACTGCATTTCATATACTAGCCTACCATTTGAATCGAAGATGTATCAATGTTTTCATAAGCTATCACAATTACATCGACTTTTCACTACGGAATTTGGTTAATTACACTGTTGAAGATTATCTTACCTCACATAACTGTGTTTTGAGGTTAGATAAAGTTGATGGAGCTGGTGAGCGGACTCAAGATGGAAATCATAAATCATTAGGAATCGTCAAGAGCAGACCAATGGTTATGATTGCTAGTGATGGTACTACTATATCTTCTACCAAAGGTAGTAATGCAGTCATGGCTCAAAGTCTTGAATCACAGTTGTATTATAGCAAGATGGCAATTAATTTACACAGCAGTGCCATTAATAAGATTACCGAGAGGTTGACCGAATTATCGTATGCAGTTGACAAGGAATTAAGAATTAAGGATGACTTGATATTGAAGTATTATAAATACTTGAAAATCCTAAATGAATCTAAATTTCAATCACAGAAGGATATTTTGAAGATATTCAAATTGGACTATCTTTTAGATAACGGTCAAGAGTCCAAATTGAAACCTGAATTTGGGAACTCCGAGGCCAAAGATCAGGCCCGTTATGAAGCGAATGAAGGGGACTCATTTATTGCCACACAAAAGGATGAATCACCAGTAAAGGATGCATCACCAGTAAAGGATGAATCACCGGATAAAGAGGAGAAGAAAGAGAAAGATAAAATGGGGGCGGATGACAACGAGGATGATGAGGAAGATGAAGATGACGGGTCTCTAGTTGTAATCGATAGCACTCGTGATGAGCTAATTCAAGAGGAGATCGAGAGGTTGGTCAATGACTTGAGTTTCCAATATTTGACCAAACGAGAAGAACTATCGGCATATGTGCAACAGTATGAGCGAATGAAGGAGCTGAAAATCAGACGAAACTTGCGTGAATTGGTGGGAGATTCTGGCGATAGAACAAGCGAATCACGGGACTTGGCGAGTGCTATAGAGCTTCAAAAAGAGATTATTCAGCGGAAAAAGCTTATCAAGGAGATCTTCGCTCACCAGGCCAACGTTCCCAATCTCAGCGGAGATACCAAGGAAGTTGTTACAGACGATGACGAGTTCAAGGAGAATCGTGATGTTAGCAACATTAGCGCTGTTCCTCCTGGACAATTCATCATTGGAAGAGTCCCTGCTCTGGACAAATTATACAAATACTGTAAATTGATTGCTACGTGTTGTGGGATGAACTTCAAAGAAATTGAAAGTTCAATTGATTTGATCGACCAACTGTTGTCCAAGTCCAATATCCACACTAAATAATATTAGTGAAAATAATGAATAATAACACTAAGATAGTAATTCATGTAAATGGTGCACATTTACTTAAAGTGCTAAAATGTCGCTTGTTTAGCGTAACAAATCTCATGGACAATTGGCCGGTGCAGCTCAACGCTCCTGGTACATATGAAAAGAAATCAAGTGGAACCTGTTTGAGCGAATAACTGCATCACCACGTGTAGTCGCATACATGGAAAAGTTCAAATGAGTCCGATCAACCATACAGCGATCTGGTCAACATCTTATAGTCCCAAAGCAAGGCAATTATTCGCATTCTCTTATGCGCTCACGGTCTAAGCCACAAAAATTCCGATTATAAAATATCGATCACAAAACAAGCTTCTGAGATCTGGCCCGCAGATTATAAGCGCCAACCCCGAGGTACCAATAATCCGAAAACAAAACAGCAAATGTGACGTTGCTATCGCGGAAAAATAACAAAACATTCTTTCGAATTCAAAGCCTTCCTCAGCCATCGTTCACCGATGGGTAATGGAGGTTCTGTTCGGAATGGAACACTTCTTCTCTTGTGGGGTGATGTGACAAGTTTTGAAAGTCTTGGAACTTTTCAAATTTGTCCGCTTCGTAATCGCACTTTAACCTGGGTGCATGAAAATTGAAGGAAACGTCGAGCGTACATTGTGAAAAAATAATTTTTGACCATCGTAACTGAGAGGCTGTGAAACGAAGTGTTTCACATCGTTGCTGTCTGGTTTCACCCTATTTTAAATTTTTTTCATGAAATCCATATCAACACGTCTTTTTTCGTCTTACTTCATAGCCATATATTCACCTAGGACATACAACGCATCATGGTATACGGCAGGAGATACTTGCGGTTGTTATTGGTGCTCACGATTTTGTTCGTGGTGCTCGCATTGATGGCTGTGTCAAATGAGTACCCACTAATAGAGGTTTCCTCTAGTGGAGGCGCCATCACAAAATCTAAAATGAAACAAGAGATACTTGATAATATTATTGCTCCTATAGTATCAACAACTAATAAGCAAGGCTTAAAACTTGGAAAATCACTTTTCAAATCTCAGGGAACCCTTGATTCTTTTCCCCTTAATGATTCCTTATTGAATACTGATATTTATAAAAGCGTAAAGTTGACGACATTTTCTGACCCAGCCAAATTCATCGATGAAAGACCGTCCGATTATGAATTCGTTAAACTGGACGTTTGCGAAAGCATACGGTTCGATGGTGATTTCCAAGTCTCACCGCAAGAATACTTGCCAGCAGATTTTGCTAGAATGCAAGATTCCATCAAGAAAAATCCCGCTTATGCTCAAATCATAAAACTTGCCAAAGAGACTTTCAAACCAACTCTTCCTGAAGAAAAGCAGTGGTTCCGGTTTGGTGGTTCCTCTGTTTGGTTGCCCCAGTACAATTTGCATTATATGGTGAGTAGAGTTTTATACTCACCAAGTGGGATTCCCAACAAATCATTCGTTTCATTCCTATACATCCAACTATTCGATAAAAGTTGGAAAGAGTTACCTCCCAAAAAACTCAGTATTCCTTATGCCAGAAATGTCATCGAGAATATCGTGAATTCAGACGGTTCTGTTACTCCAGTAATCTTGGAGAAATCAATTTCTTACAGAGAAGTTGAGTACCCTTCGTTTTTACCTATCCCTATCGAGTATACATTGAAAACTGAGAACAACAAATACTATTATGGTCCAGAAGACCCTAGAATCTTGTTGAGAACAAATCCTCTTGGTTTCGAAGAACCGCTTGTGGTATTCAACATGAAGTCGGTTTCTTTGGTGAAAAGAGTAATGTTCCGTTACTTACCATTCTCCAATGATATGGTTGTGTTAAAAAAACGTGATGAACCATGGGCTAAAATCGAAAAAAATTGGACACCCTTCATCAGTAATACAAATATAACCACTACCGTTGGTTTGAACACCTTAACTTATGTCAACTTTATTTATTCCATCGACCCCTTGGAAATATTGAGCTGCGAATTGGAAACTGGTGTCTGCGAATTCAGACAAAAGCCGGAGAAGAAAGATTATGATTATATCGGTCCGTTAAGAGGGGGCACACAATTGATCAAACTACCATTCGACGAACTAGTTCCAAAACATATCAAGAAGAACTTCAAGCTTCCCAAGAATCGTGAAATTTACGTTGGCTGGGCAAGAGCTCATCTCAATGATTGTGGTTGTGGAGAATCAATGTACAGACCCAATTTGATTATCTTGGTGGAAGACTACAACCCAACCACCAACCAATTTTTCTACAAAATTAGTGATGTCTCTGAGTACCTTGACTTCAATGCCGATGTCCCTCCATGGACTACACCAAAACTTGATAAGGAAGGGAACTTGATTGAAGACAAAATTGAGCCTAAGAAGTGCGATGGTAGAAATGTTCTTATTCCCAACTCAATCGCCTACTGGGTTATTGAATCCATTGTCAAAAATGATGTCATGTACCGAAGAAAATTTTACAACAAGATCCCAACCGATGATCAATTGGACGATACTAGAGCGCTGAAGGTCACCAAAGTTAAGAACTCCCTCAATCAAAGATCTCAAAGAGATCACCCAGTCTACTTCAACGATTACATGGGAGTGACATTATCAGCTGCAGACTCAGATGTCAGTATTGTTCATGTTAGAGGTTTGTTGAACTACATCCTCAACTTACCTTCAATTTTTGATAAGAGTACCGTTGTGCAAGACTCGTCACTGTTCGAACCAAGAGGGTTTCATTTCAACAAGGAATGTGCAATGGATGCCAGTAAAACTTACTGTAAAAATTATGGCAAGACCCACGGTGACTCCAAGGACAAACAGTAAGCATTGGTCTGAATGACATATATTCAGGCCTTGTTCAAGACTCAAACTAAAAGCCTGATTCACATCACAAACAATAGGGTCCGCGTGCAAGGCAAACTATACCCATTTCCAAATCAAACTCCACACCATAACTAACTTTCAAGCATATTAACCGATTCAATTCTCCGACGATAACCTTTGTTTTAGGTCCATTGTAAATTTATAGAAATAGAGTTAAATTATCTAATTTTTCACCGTAGCTTGCCCTTTCGGTTATCGATGGTACCGCGCCCGCGGGTTGCCGTACAATTCCGGTACATTTGTGGCATTGAAAAACGAAGTTTTTCGTCGCGACTGCCCCTCCGATAGCCGAGCCACCAGTGCAACCGAAGTTTTTTACTGCAAAAAAGAAGCACATCGGTTAGCCATATTGCAAATTTGTGCTACAAAGTTACAAGGAGTTTTATTCCAATTCAAAATTTATAAAACATAAAAATCAAGGCATTTCCCACTTGAAGATCCTTTTGCGCATCAAGTTTGAAATGTCTGATAATAACACGCTTCACAGTGACACACTGGATGCACGCAGAAAGGAAGAATTGTACACTTCTTCTTCCGCAGAGTCTAACCCGTACTTCGCTTACACTGGGGACGAGGAGAAAGAGCCCAGCCCATTCAGAAAGTCCATCGAGTCCATCAGAAGCTCCTTTAGCAAAACTAGAGAAGTCAATGATGATGAAAGTAAAAGATACTCGTGTAAAGAAATTTATGGCGGCCTCGATGAAGAACAAATTGAGATAAGAAGAATAGCAACAAAAACTACCATCTTGGACGAGTTGGCTAATAGGGTTCATTATGACAGCCACGAGGACTCGGATATTGAGAACTCGAAACTGATTGACGATCTAAATTTACCTGGTGAGTTCGAAGAGACTAACATTCAAATTAACAATAATGGTGAGGAGTTTGAACACATCGATCCTGAGTTAATCACTTTTGGCACAAATGATCCGGAAGATCCAAAAAACTGGCCCTTCTTGAAAAAAGCATTCGTCATCTCCGTCGCATCTATTTATACCTTAGTTCCTTGCATTTCTTCATCGATTTTATCACCTGCATTATCCGAGTTGGCAGTTGACTTCAACATCAAGTCGCAAGTCATCTTGGCCATGATCGTCTCGATTCAAGTCTTGGCTTGGGCTTTCGGTCCCTTGGTCATCGCTCCACTTAGCGAAGAGGACAGATTTGGAAGGAAAAAAATATTAGACTTTTCTTGTTGGATGTCTTGCATCTTCAACATTGGTTGTGCATTCTCTCAAAACACCGGACAAATGTTGGTTTTACGTTTCATGTCTGGACTTTTCAGTTCAACACCACTAAATGTATCTCCGGCCGTAGTGAGTGATTTATATGATGCCAAATCAAGAAATGTTAGTCTCGCTGCTGTCTTTCTTTTACCATTGTTGGGGCCAGTATTGGGGCCAATAGCAGGTGGTTACATTGTTTCTTATTGTCATTGGAGATGGGTATTATATGTTTTATGTATCTTCAACGGTGTCATTGCAGTATTTGGAACTTTATTTCATATTGAGAGTTATCCCCCAACTATTCTAAGAAACAAGGCCAAAAAATTACGGAAGGCTACCGGTAATCCCAATTTGCATACCATTTACGAAATTTCCAACGGTGAGACTATTTTGAGTAAAATTCAATTAACAGTCACTAGGCCGGTGATTCTTCTTTTCACACATCCGATGGTCATTGGCCTCGGCAGTTTTATGGCATTCATTTACGGTTTCATGTATCTCATGATTGTTACTTTCCCCACAATTTTCGGGAACCTTTATGGCTACAATAAAGGAACTGTGGGGCTCATGTATATCCCCATGGGGGTTGGATTTACTCTTGGGCTCGGGTTTTGGACTTATGTCACAGAGAGAGTCTATAGGTATTTGACCGCTAAGAACGGCGGGATCGCCAAACCTGAGTACAGACTTCCATGTTTATTGATAAACACTGGGTTTTTAATTCCTTTATCTTTATTATGGTATGGATGGTCTGTACAAAAACAATTGCATTGGATCATGCCAGCTATCGGTACTGGGATCTTTGGATTCTCCTTCTACTGTGTATTCCAAGCTTTACAAGCAGTATTGATTGATAGTGTTAAGTTCGCAGCCAGTGCTGTTGCCGCAGCAGCATTTTTCAGAAGTTTTTTCGGATTCGGGTTCCCACTTTTTGCCAACATAATGTATGAGAAAATGACATACGGCTGGGCCAACACCATGTTCGCCGTAATAGCTATAGTCTTGGGAGTACCGTTTCCAATTTTACTTTTCAAATATGGAGAGAAAATCAGAATGAAGGCTAATAAGAGAATGGAAAGAGCACAAGCCCAAAGAGATGAGAGGAATTTGAGGAGATTGCAAAACAAACTTGGAGAGAAGGGAACTGTGTAATATAGCATGAATACAACACAAAATAAGATTCGTAGTATCTTTCCGGAGATTAGAGATTGAAGACAGAATTATCCGAATCAGGAGGAAAGCTAACAATCAATTATTGGCTGCGAACATCCGTATTCGGCCAGGATTTTTCCGACTGCAAAAATAACGATGTCGTTGGGGAAATGTCGCACTGTGGGCCCGTTTCTCGGACTGAAACAAAAAGATTGATAACAATTTGAGCATCGAAGCAAGATAAGTACGCACTTGTGAGAGATGAATCAAACAATAAGGGAGTTAACTTTGGAGGAGTTGAAGCCTCTACCCTTACCAAAGCAATTGGAGACACTACCGGAAGCCACAGTGCTTCAATTTGCTGAGCTGCATGAGTTAGTTCGAGGGTACATCAAGCAACTACAGGGGTACAAGCAATATAATCAAGACTTGATTAACGAACTCAATGAACAAGTGGAAAAATTGAATGAGGTAGTGGATATGTTCCACGAGTATCAGGGGCTTGGATCCAGTATACCTGAGCAAATCCAGCGAATCAGTCAACTTTACAACGAATTCGTTAATTTAGAAACCTATCAATATCAACTTTTAAGCGCCAACTTCAATCAACAATTCCTAAAGAAAAAATATGAGAAAATTATCGATAACAGCCGAGCACACAGTGAACAATTAATTGAAAACTACAAGTTAGGTTCACAAAATGAGGAGGAATTGACTAACTTGGTGAGAGATTTCAAAAACAGTAGGAAAGACTATCATTTCAAGAGAGAAAAACTCAATAGGTGGAATGAAGAGCGAGTAACTGGCTTCATATAGGCGGACATATAACTCCCGCATAACTACCTCGACAATGTGTGTAGTTCTATTCAATAGAATTTCACATTCAATATTTCGCATATACGATTGTTTGTAACCATCAGCTGAGCCAAGCTAACCAGTCGGGGAATAAGAATCCGAACACCTTTATGTCCGAAGCAATCAAGGCTGAAAGTTTATTCATATTCTATAAAACCTTCAACCTTTCTGTAATATCAATCCTCCCTATTTTGATTCAGCTATTTTAGAAAGTTTGTGCTATTAACTTATAATCATTAATTTCGCTCAACTTATAACCATTAATTTCGCCGCCAGTCTATCGTCCGAAATTGGAACCGCACTTAACTCCTGGGGTGCAACCGTCCGCAGCCAAATATTCATCCCGCGCCATTAAACTTAACATATTCTGTTAACAGAATACACAGTGAATCTCCGGAAACATCGGTCTTTGCCAACCTATCATATTGTTCATCTCAGCAACAATCTGATCCTTGAACCATCATTCATACACACAAAATTTCACCGGATTTTGGACCAATTTTCCCCTCGTTATTGGTAGATTATCGCGACATTGTACGGGCCGGTAAGGAAAATTTTTCGCCCGCTAAAGTATGGTATATAATTCCAGCAATCTCATTATTCGGCCGGCCCTGGCTTTTTTATCAGAACGCATTGGTTTCCTACGGTGTTTAAATAGTCGATTTTTTTCAAGTTATCTAACTGTTAAAAAGCAAGGTAAATCTTCATTGATCTCTGAGCCTTGTCAATTCCACGCCCCGTTAATAACAAGTGAGTTTAATCATTGTCTCGATCCAATGTTTGCATCTCGCTTTGCTTCCGTATCTCTGAGAAGATTATTCTCAACTTCTTCAAGACGTTATGCCGCTGGTCCAGCTTCTTCAGCTGGATTATTGGCTAAATCTTGGACCACTCTTAAAAGAGCCACCGGTTTAACGGTTTTCGGTTCTTTGGCTTACGTTTCTTATAAAGTCTATACTGAATCTCATCCCTCCGATCAAGTTAAACAAGTCCCTGTTTTCGAAAATGGCCAAAAGAAGAAAACTTTGGTCATCTTGGGTTCTGGTTGGGGCTCTATCTCCTTATTGAAAAACTTGGATACCACCTTGTATAACGTCGTTGTTGTTTCTCCAAGAAACTATTTCCTTTTCACTCCTTTATTGCCCTCTTGTCCTACCGGTACCGTCGAATTAAGATCCATCATTGAACCTGTCAGAGCCATCACCAGAAAATCTCCTGGTGAAGTCATTTATTTGGAAGCTGAAGCCACTGAAATTGACCCTGTAAACAACAAACTTACCTTGAAACAATCTACTACCGTCCACTCCGGTCATTCCGGTAAAGATACTGGTTCTGCCAAATCGACTGTTTCTGAATACTCCGGTGTCGAAGAAATTACCACTTCATTAAACTATGATTACTTGGTCGTTGGTGTCGGTGCTCAACCTTCCACCTTCGGTATTCCTGGTGTTGCGGAGCATTCTACTTTCTTGAAGGAAGTTAGTGATTCAATCAAGATTAGAAAGAGATTGATGGACGTCATTGAAGCTGCCAACATCTTGCCAAAGGGTGATCCAGAAAGAAAGAGATTGTTGTCCATCGTCGTTTGTGGTGGTGGCCCAACTGGTGTTGAAGTCGCTGGTGAAATCCAAGATTACATTGACCAAGATTTACAAAAATGGATGCCTGAAGTCGCTTCTGAAATTAAGGTTACCTTAGTTGAAGCTTTACCAAATGTTTTGAACATGTTCAACAAAAAATTGGTTGATTACACCAAGCAAGTTTTCAACGATACCAACATCGACTTGAAAACTAACACCATGATTAAAAAAGTTGATGATAAATCTGTTTCTGCTCAAGTTAAATCCGAAAAAGACGGTTCAACTTCCATGATCGATATCCCTTACGGTATGTTGATTTGGGCCACAGGTAACGCTCAAAGACCAATTACTCAAAACTTGATTTCTAAGATTGAAGAACAAAAGAACGCTAGAAGAGGTATTCTTGTCAATGATAAATTGTTGGTTGATGGTTCCAGTAATATCTTTGCTTTAGGTGACTGTACCTTCACCAAATTTGCTCCAACGGCTCAAGTTGCTTTCCAAGAGGGTATCTTCTTAGGTAAACATTTCGAAAAGTTGCATGAAATTGAAAGTTTGGAATACCAATTGGCCCACCCAGCTCCATCCGATAACTCCGAGCGTTTAACCAAGAAATTGTCCAAATTGAAGGAAAAATTACCTCCTTTCGTCTACAACCACCAAGGTTCTTTAGCTTACATTGGTTCTGAAAGAGCTGTTGCTGATTTGGTTTGGGGTGACTGGTCAAACGTTACAACCGGTGGTACTTTAACTTTCTTGTTCTGGAGATCCGCTTACATTTACATGTGTCTTTCCGTCAAAAACCAAATCTTAGTCTGTTTGGACTGGGTTAAAGTTTCCATGTTCGGTAGAGATATCTCTAAAGAATAAGCCCTTCTTTCTACAGTGACCCATTTGATAACCATTAATATATAGATCTATTCAAATAAAATATTTATTTGTCAATATATGCTTACGTGCTTTTATTTTGGTGCTCGTATATATGTATTTTTTCGATAGCACCCAAAGTCCGATTCCGAATCTCATCGAAGCTTTAAATTTCGAGAACGATTCAGATTCGTAAGTGTAACCATTTCGGGTAAACGAAATTAAGCAAAGAAAATTGTACGAAACCTTTTTTGCAAAAAAGGTCAGAGAAAAAGGTCAAAATTTTACTCAATGACTGTGATTTCTTTGACGGTTCACAATTTTTAAGAGTTTTCAGCTTTCTCTCAAGAAAGTTCGAAAGAATCCTTCATCAACTATTGGGAATTACAAATGTAATCTACACACTTCAAAATAAAATGGTCACAAAATCTAGCTGTTTGAGATTCTCTCTAATAAATGCCTCTTTGATAAATAATACATAAGATAAATTGATTCGAAATAAAGGTATCGAGAATGGGTTAAAAATAGAATTCATCTTCGTCAGGGTATTTTCCGTTTGGATGGATTGACTTTCTCGTAATCTTTTCGTCTTGTAGATTGCCGGAAATTGGGTAAGGTAGTTTTTCTAAATATTCATCAGATAATTTGTGAGAATTAGATCTTCCATGGTGAATTCTTTCAGACCCGGTAATTGAAGATTCGTAGGACTCGTCAAGACTTCCTCTTGGTTCCGACTCAGATTCATCATCGGATGCGTAGACGGATTGTTCAGCAGTAATGATTGCCCTGACTTTAGCAGGCAATATGTCTGGTCGATAGAAACGAAGATCGACTCTACCGACGATATATACGATATTAATCAATGCTTCCAAAAGTGACCAACATATATACATCACAACCGGCTTCGTGATAACACCACGATCCTCGTTGGTATGGTGTTGGAATAAAGACACACAACGACCAAGTGTTCCAACAGACACAAACAATGTGGTGAGAACAATCATCATTAAGGAAATGTTATGCTTCAAGTCACCTCTTTCATTACTCAAACCCTGCACCATATTATAATGATGATGGGTGGCCGCAATCACTCTGATAGCATGACGGTGATTATGATTACGCTTCATAAAAGTTTCCTCAGCATCTTGGGCTGCATTTTTTCTCACAAAGTAGAAAGGATGAAAGCTCTCGATCCACCAGGGCTGATACGTGTATAAATTTTCATCCTTCCTAGTTGGACTGAAGAAATACGATAAGCCAATTAAGATGATAGATGTCAAAGGGTAAAGGTTGATTAAAATCGTACAAAATTCATCCACAATGATGTATGAATTGTAAGATTTCACACTCAAGTAATTAATGTATGGGACAAATGCAGCCATGACTGTAACACCTATAATGACAACAACAAAGGAATAAAGTCCAATCATAACTCCCCAAAATAGCTTTCTGGAACCACCGACTGGATGTCTCCAAGTGAAAAGACGTTGCGCAAGTATTAAGTTGAGGGACACCAAGATAATTGATGGAATAATCAAGAAAACCTCGTGGGTTAAAATTATGCCTACTTTGGTAACATCATGACAGGTCACAATTCGAAGGGCAAAAGCAATGACTTTAAAGGCACAGTAAATAGCATAGAATAAAGACAATATGAAATAATGTCCCCTTGACCAGTTCATTATGAACAAACCAAGATGAACCAAACCAAGGAGGGCAAAAACCACTAGCGACGTTATAGCGAATGGAATCTCTGAATATGCTGGGTAACCACCAAACAAATTGATCTGGGCAGAAAGGTTGTACTGAAGGACAGAGGCAGGTATTACCGGACCCATAAGATTGTGCGATAGGGAGACTAATTTTTGAATGCCCGTGCCGTCGGCAGCTCCGTTATTCAAGGCCTGAACGATTTTCATAAAACCGTCAGTAGCTGTGAACTGGTCATTGTTGCTCATGGCTAGTACATAGAGGTTTAGAGGAAAGCGATAAAGAGAAATAGAAAAAATCAGCGAGTAGCTGTGGTATTATAAACCGACCGAAACCGACCGAAACCGAACGAAACCGACATGACAAAAAGTGTCTTCTTCAATGGACTTTCTCGACTAGGAAGTGCCGTTTGAGCGAAACCTTTGTCAACTCAGCCGAGTCTTTGACAAAGGTTGAATGCAAATATGACATTCTTATGCAGCCACCCATACACCTTACCAATTTGAGTAAAAAGATACTGCAGAATACACTTTGTCTGACTGTGCAAAATACACTTTGTCTGACTGTGTAAAATCACAGGCCAACTTTCAAAGTCGAAGTTTCCAAATTTGTGAGCATTTTCGTGGTACACACCCACCAATTTAGTTGCGAAAATCTATTTTGACCTGGCTGAAAAAGGAAACTTGTGAGCCCTGAACCCTCAAAGTGGAGAAATGTACATTGCCATAATAAGTAGTAACAGATGATTTAGGAATATTCCCTAGATTAAGTTATAATTTATGAACTATTCAAGAAATTGGTAATTGAGATTAGTTATATCATAAATAATAAGAAGTATTGGTGGAAATAAAGGGGCGTGAATGAACTAGAAATGGAAATCATCGTCACTTTCGTCATCTAATTTATCAGATTTGTAGGCTTTTGTAGGGTAAGGGGGCGAGGCCGCATGTTGTGAGTGAGGTTTTGGATCGAACAGGAATCCTGGTGGCGGGTTCACAGGAGTGAGATGGCCGGATTGTGCCCTATTTTTTTCGGTATCATAAGAGTTGGGAATCGAACTAGAACTTGTTTCATCATAGTCAACTTCATCGTCGGATGGGTAGTAACTTTGCTCGGCGGTAATAATTGCCCGAACCTTGGCAGGTAGAGTATCAGGTCTGTAGAATCTCAAATCAACTCTTCCCACAATATAAAGGAGATTAATTATGGCTTCGAGGACCCCCCAACAAATGTAGGCGAGTATTGGTTTAGTAACCCCTGGTTCATTTCTTTGTTCCTGTCCTCTGAAAACTGCGATACAACGTGCAAGGGAGGAGACCATGATCAAAATGGTCGAAATAGTGAGGATTGCGATTGACTTGTTGTGTTTTAAGTCACCTCTTTCATTGGTCAAACCTTCAACCATGTTAAAGTGATGATGTGTAGCGGCAATAACCCTGATAGCATGACGATGATTATGATTACGTTTCATGAAAGTCTCTTCAGCATCTTGGGCTGCATTTTTCCTCACAAAGTAGAGAGGATGAAAGCTTTCGATCCACCAAGGTTGGTAAGTGTACAAGTTCTCATCCTTCCTAGTTGGCTTGAAGAAGAACGACAAAGCAATCAAACTAATGGATGTCAATGAATAAGTGATAATCAAAACAGCGGTAGCTTGAACCACTTTTTGCCATTTCAAATAAGAACCCCTGCTCAAGTAATTAAGATAAGGAACAAACGAAGCAAGAATGGTTACGGCAACAATAATCAAGACAATTCCGTAAAGGGCAAACATGACATTCCAAAACAACCATCTTGAACCACCAACAGGGTGTCTCCAAGTGAAAAGTCTTTGAGCCAATATTAGATTGAAGGATACAAGCACATAAGTCGGAACAATAAGAAACACTTCACTTGCCAATCCAATCTTGACTTTCGTGATGTCCGATGCCCAAGCAGCTCTTGTAGCCCAGCCAATTATTCTCATCATACAATATATAATCCAAGCAAATGAAATATAGAAGTAATGACCTCTACTAGTGTTGACTGCAAAAATGACTGTATGTAGAATCATCAAAATGAAGAATACAACGGAGAAAACTATTGATGGTGCTATATCCCATTTTGTTGGATAGTTACCAAAAAGTGTATTTTGAATGGAAATATTATAGGTGATAAGGATCTCAGGAATCTTTGGGCCAAGAAGATTATGTGCTAGACTAATAATCGGACTGATGCCTGTTCCATCCGCTGCCCCATTGTTGAGTCTTGCAATCAACCTCATTAGACCAGCAGTGGCCGTATATTCACCATCTGACATGATATTTGCAAAACACTTTTTTAAAAAACCCTTCCACTATGATGCATACAGAAATGTGTCTATATATATGTATGTTTAGAAAACCACTTTCACATTGAATTTGCAGAAATTGGGGAATTTTAGCAGATCCCCTCTTACTCGAGAGGCCCCTCTCACCTAAAAACTCTGGAAACGGAAATATAATATTTTCATGCACATCACTCACCCGTCAACATAATCGCCTCAGCACATTTTCGCCATGTTCTGATACATGAGGCCGAAAGATATGTCGATGTTCCATAATGTATTAGATTTTACAAGGAAATACAGAAAAATCTCACAGATATGATTTTAATGTGTCTGAAGTAAAAAGGCTCTAATAGCAAGAATAAGCTTATCACCCTGTTTGTTTACCCCACGGACTTTTTTTTTATTGTTCTCATTTTCCCATGCCAGAGAAGAAAAAAGATGCAAATTCCCTTTACTGGAAGTGAAAGATTGCAACACTGAGATAATTTCCAACTCAACTTCACTAAATTCTTGGTTGGCATCTGGAGTTGAGAATCTTGAAAACTTTAACTTAAAATCGTATTTCGCACATGGAGTGCCACTGATATATTTAAATCCGAAAAGCTTCAGGTTCAAATTGAAGCTCGGTGGATCAACTTTTTTGCATGCTTACACTATACTACTTTTGGTGTACGGGATATTAAATTCATTGATTTTTCATATAATACAAAAATTGGAAAATCAATCAGCGCTAGCGACCAATTGCGTTCATGCTTAGAAGAATTGAAATCTTATCATCTTAAAGACGTAAAATCCTTTGTCAAACAGGCAATTTCCGTCAAAAAAGAGCCCTTGTTTGAAAATGGATAAAGACTAGAAATGGAAGTCCTCGTCATCGGACTCTTCCTCTTCTTTAGCTTCTTTGATGAAGCGGTCTCTGTTTGGATCTCTGATTGAGCCTCTGACCTCCCTGTTATTATAAGCGTTTCTAGGTTGGTAGTTACCGAAATTATGTTCGTCCAGATCAAACCCTGAATTGGTTTCAGTCTCGGTGGTGTAATATTCATATTCATCTTCGGCATCAGACTGTTCGACAGTTTGCTCAGCAGTAATAATACTTCTAACCTTGAGTGGCAATCTGTCAGGTCTGTAAAATCTTAAATCAACTCTACCGATGATATAGAGTAAATTAATGACAACCTCGAAAAGACCCCAGCAGATATACATAGCCACTGGTGAACAAAGAACGCTACTTGCTTTTTGGTATCTTCCCTGGAAAACAGTAATGGCTCTAAGAATGGCCCCAACGAAAATAAGCAAAGTGGTAACGCAAATAATCCATAATGAGGTGTTATGATTCAAGTCTCCTCTTTCATTTGTCAAACCCTCAACCATATTATAATGGTGGTGAGTAGCTGCGATAACTCTGATGGCATGACGATGATTATGATTACGTTTCATAAAACTTTCTTCAGCTTCCACAACTGCGTTAGGTTTAACAAAGTAAAATGGTTTAAAACTATCAATCCACCAAGGTTGGTAAGTGTATAAGTTCTCATCTTTTCTAGTTGGCTTGAAAAAATATGCTAATCCCAACAAAGAAATGGCAGTTAAGGAGTATAAAATAATCAAAATGGCAGACGCTTTGACACCAGCTTTGAATCTCCCGTAATTCTTTTCGGAAAGTAAGTAGACATACGGAGCGGCAGCACACACAATGGTCATAGCAATGACACCGAGGACGATAACGTATAAACCAATCATGAAACTCCAAAAGAGCTTTCTGGAACCACCCACAGGATGTCTCCACGTGAAAATACGTTGAGCCAAAATTAAATTCAAAGACACTAACACCATAGAAGGTAGAATAAGGAAGACTTCATTAGTGATACCGACTGGCGTAACCGTGAGATCCTCAGCCCAAATAATTCTCAAGACCCAACCAATGATTCTCATCGCACAGTAGAAAACCCACCCAAGAGAAAGCCAGAAATAATGCCCTCGTGAGGAGTTCATCATGAAAATGAGTAAATGAAGAAACATCAAGATTACGAACACCGCGGCGAAGATAGCACTTGGAATGGTATCTTGTTTATCTGGGTAATCACCAAATAAATTAATTTGATGAGCTGCGGCATACTGAACCATTGCATCAGGAACAGTGGCACCTAATAAATTGTGTGCTTGAGCAACCAATACAGCATTACCAGTACCCAAAGCTGGATAATTGTTTTGAAATCTTAAAAGTTGCATAAGCCCATGAATGGCAGTGTAAGGCTCATTGTCGAAATCGGACATTTTGAAACTTTAGAGTATTTGATGAATGATGGCAATGAAGTAATAAGGTATTGAAAGGATGGGTATTAACCTTAGGGAATTTTTTCTAATAAACTTAACAGGATGATTTATTATATGCAACAGTCTATGATCAGGTATGCTGAATGACGCAGCCAATTATTGAGTTAGTGAATGAAGCTTTTACACTTCTGCTTAACTTTTAGTGAATTAAAGGATGAAGAAGAAGAAGACGAAGTAATTATACTAATATATGAATTA
This sequence comes from Hyphopichia buzzinii, assembly GCA_030556945.1. NCBI lineage: Eukaryota > Fungi > Ascomycota > Pichiomycetes > Serinales > Debaryomycetaceae > Hyphopichia > Hyphopichia buzzinii. The sequence goes on along the minus strand of JAKTUZ010000006.1, from coordinate 14,908 downwards.
ATCCTGACCTGACAATTTGGTGAAAATGTTTTGGTTATGCCTAATTGTCATGGTTGATTTACTTCTGTTTTCGGTCGAGTGAACTCAAGAATTTCCTAATTAGGTTACATAATAAGGTACTTGAGTGCGCCTACCAACCCCATTAACTTCCTATTTAGGAAATGTCATCTCTGTCTTTAGCTGCAAAGTACCACAATTTATGCGCATAATACCTTTAATAGATAGAACGTGACATTAAACATTGTTTCGGGACTGGTTTAAAAAACATTACAATTCTTCGGGCTGTTAAATGTGTGATAATATTTCTCATTGGGGTAACACATGGAGGTGATACCCGAAATTCTGTGTTTCCCTGCCTCGATATACCTCGTCTGCCACGCCGTTGCTTGACCGTTGTTTTAACACTGTTTCATAATTGGTCTCCGGGTTCTTCACAAGTGTTCTGCCGTGGGTTTTCTGCCGTGGGTTTTCTGCCGTGGGTTAAAAGGTCTTGTATTTGAATTTATTACTATAAGTATAAGTGATCGATTTCGCTGGACCCTTCACAGTTTCCGTGGATGATTCCTGGTGACTCGATACAAATCAATTCCTGAACAAAAAACCAATATTCACGGCTGTTCCATATATACACTATACTAATCCTGTGACATTCGAAAAAATTTCCTGTTTGGGCTATTAGATTAAATTGTCGCTAACAGTTTTACTAGCGACAACTTGATGCACGGGTGCTCACGTCTAATAATATCAAACGCGTTAACCTAACAAATCCACCTAAATTCAAGCATGCCTTCAGCAAATATAGATTATTCGGCACTTCACAAATCACTCAGTGGTGAAGAAAAAGCTGCTCCTCTGCTAGATGGTGTGATTTCGACACCCTTTGGACTCTCCATTTTAGAGATTCAAGGTGAACTAAACATCCCTACATCCATAAGTCAGGACGAAATTGATAAAAATCCAGATAGTGACTATGTTGCTAATTTTGCTAAAGTCGACGATATATACGACGCAGTGAAGTTTGGAAAGCTTGATTTCGATGCCAAAGATCCCTCGAAAGTCACTTTGTTTATTGGTAAATCTCAAAGACTACTAGGGTCAATGGTGAATCTCGACACTCCACTAGGAGTGATGAGAGTACCCACTGATGATGATAATCACGAAGAACAAATCAAAATTATAGATTTGATTCGAAAAAAGATTGTCTTCAAACAAAGACCGCTTCCGATTATGTGAACTGATTGTCATCTAACTTGTATATTATAATAAAAACTTTATATCGATTTTGATTAAAATTTGGCTGTGATACTTCCTTTGTGAACCAAATTAACACCGGAAATTGCAGAATACTCCTCGTCAAAATCCAAACTGGTCAGGACTATCCGGTTGTAAATCTTGCTGATGTCAGAATCTGTGAATCCCAAAACTTCTCTCATATAGTTACAAACACTACCATATTTTTTGTTGAAAAGATCAATGGTAGCCAACATGGCCTCGTATCTTGAGCTCATCAAATTTTCAAATCCTTGTTCTTCAACAGACCAATTTTGTCTACCACGGACAATCATTTGTTCAATATCGGAGGAATCCCCACCAAATTTCAGTTTCATGGTTTCCACGGTTTTCAAGAAATCTCCCTTTAACTTTGGATGGTCTGGTTTCAATCCAATAGCGGTTAGTTCATATTCTTTGGCAATGGTATGAGGATCCACTCCTGCAAGAAGTAAGATTAACATGCCTAGAACACCAGTTCTGTCTTTACCAGCTGTACAATGGAAAACAAAGGGTTTACCTTCATCGCGAATGAACTTGAATACAGTCTTGAAGCATTCAACACCATATTCCAACATATCTTCGTACACGTTGACATACGTATGCCAGCTGGTCATCAAATTTGTATATCTCATGGCAATGGCTTGAGGAGAGTAGTCGTCATTGGTATAAACTGGAGCGTGAATTCTTTTAATTCCATATTTTTCCAAATCTTGAGGGTAGCCACTCTTTTCACATTCGCCGTCGGAACGTAGATCGAACATAGCAGTGACTCCATATTTCTGAAGGTCTTGCTTTCCTTTTTCAGTGATGTTTGCGGTATTGGCACATCTGAAAATAACATCAGGTTTAATGTAATAATTTGATCCAGTGGTTGCACCACTTTGGAGAAAAGTTGGGTTCGCTAATTTCCAGCCTCCAATATCTCTGAAGTTGGAGACACCTTCTATCTTCTTCCATCTTGGAATAGCTCCAACAAATGAACTTTGATGGAAGAACCTATTCAATTCTTTTTCTGGTTTCAACCAGTCTAAAATATAGGAAATCACAAGGGGATTATAATTGACAAGGTGGCGCTTATTGAGTGGTAATCTAAGCGGGTTATGATCTTCATGATCCATTTCGGAGTGAATTTCCTCGATGCCGTAGAAGTTATGGTCGGCACCTGGGATGAGCTCGAGATGATGACTGTAAGGACCTCTACTCAAGACATTGGCGAAATGAGCACTATCTTTAATCGGAATGATACTGTCTTCTAAGCCATAGATACTCAAAACCGATGACTCTAAGGATAAATTTCTTAAAATGGAAAGATCGGCTGTAGCCAAAGACATCAATTCTTGTCTTGTAATGGTGTAGTTTTGAACTTTCCCGTGGCGCATAGCATTGATTTCAACCGAATCAAATTCCTCATCATATAGTGGGTATCTATCCAACACAGTTGGAGAGTCATATCTAGACGAGCAGTTGACGAGATTTGGCACGATGAAAGCAGTTGATGTTTCACCTTTCTTTACCTTTTCCTCTTGTTCCATAGCCCACAAAAACATGGCAACAGAACCTCTCGAGTGTGCAATGATGGAAGATAAGAGGAAATTGGTTTTCAAAGGGTTCTTTGTGGAATCAGTCACAAATTCAGCGCAGGCCTGTATGTCTTCTATATCTTGTTTAATTATTCTTCCCACATTGGCGTCGGCATTATCGGCAGAAGATCCACAGCCTCTGAAGTCGATTCTCAAGGAGTAAATGCCCAAATTGGTGGCCAATTGACGAGCCAAGTCGGCCTGGTAGCAGTAGTCTCTGTGTCCACCTTGGCCATGAATAATGATGGCCATTTTGTGAGTAGCAGGTGCAAATCCCAAAGCTGGGGCACTGTCTTCGTCATCGGCAGCGGGCGGTACGGTTATAGTGCCTTTAACTCCGATATCAAGGGTCACTTCAATTTCTCTTGGTGTCATGGTGGAAACAGTATATCAACAGATTTTTCAATTCGTGTGTATTATATACTTTCAGATGATTTTCAAATGATTTTCTGTCTTCTAAATGTTGGGGCACGATTTAGTTAAATCGCATCTATATCGAGGAATACGCATGTGAAGAAATGTTAAACATTTCACTCAATCTGTATTTTTTTGCCTGCCCTTGAGCTTTTCACATTCATGAGCTTTGATCGCAACATATACACCAAACTAGGACAGCAACTCACGCAGAACCATTCAGCACAGCTCGAGACCCAGTTGGCGGTATTTCAATCAGCACTCATCAATTTCGCCAGTGAACATGGACAAGAAATAGCCGCCAACGGTGATTTCAGAGCCAAGTTCACCCAAATGTGTCAACTGGCCGGCGTGGATCCGTTGGAATTACTCATACACGCAAGAACCGGGCAATCCAAAGGGTCTAATTTCACCGTGGGGTTAGCTGTGAGAATCGTGGAAGTGTGCCAGCAAACCCGCTCAGTCAATGGAGGATTGATCTCATTAAAAGAGTTGAAATCGAGGCTTCAAGACAACGTCAGCTTGGTGACTCCAGTGCTGCATCATGACATACATCTGGCATTGGCGATGTTGGACTCCTTGGGCGGTGGCTACGAAATCCTCCGGATTCGTGACAAGGAGTGGTTGAAGTACGCCGCTGCCTCTACCGACGAAAGCATTTCAACCGACCACAAGAAAGTGTATGATGTCTGTGGCGTTATGGGAGGCTACGTCACTTACAGGCTTCTTCGTGACAACTTCGACTGGGATAAGGTAAGATGTAAGCTGGTGGTGGACGAAATGATTATGAATGGTTTTCTTTGGGTAGATAATGGTGGAGTTGAACAACAGTTTTGGGAACCTTCTTGGATCTCTAATTAGTACGAGTGACGAATTTGCATTAATTACATATATTAGTTATACACTTGTAGCACTTAAAGAGATTGCTGACTAGTTAAAGATGCTCTGTCTTCAACTCTTCTCTTCTTCTTCTGAAGAAATCGCTCATTCACCACTTCAAATGGCTCACCACGCTCTTTCTTAAGAACTGGGATATACGTTTTATAAGTTCTCCCCATTCCATCTCCTAGATTAACGTTCCCACCTCCGTGTCCTGGTTTGCCAGTGGTCTTGATATAAAAATCCTTCATCATCTGCGATAAGTAGCCCTTCATTTGATAATCCGAAATCATCCCATTCACTGGACCCTGTTCCTTATGCAATTTGAATGGCTCAGACACCCGCTGCCATTCCATATCGTCGTATGCACAGTCGTAGAGCACTAATGGCACATCATGAGCCATTGAGTAACCTGGTCTAGAATTGACTTTCTCAACATCCATCAAGTCGTCAATAATGGAAGGCTTTTCTAACTTCTGTGAAACATTGAAGAGTATGGCCACCATGCAACGCACTTGGTGCCATAAGAATGCGGTTCCTTTCAAATCAAAAGCATATAAGTCGTCTTCCAAATGGATGATATTGGAGCTTATGATCTCTCGAGAGTAATTTGTAATTTGCTTCGACCCGTCAATTTTACAGAAATTCCTGAAATCGTGTTCACCTTCATACTTCTTAGCTGCTTCTTGCATGAGTTCCAAGTCCATATCGTCTTGTTTCTTGAACAAATATCTGTAGTGTCTATAATTGCAGCTGAACCTAGCGTTAAATCCAGTAGGTGGTCTCAAACACACAGCAGTGATTCTTATATCTGGAGGAAGTAATGAATTCAATATGGTGACGTAGGGAATCTCCTTTTTATCTTTCAGCGGATCGCTCTGGTCTTCGGCACACATGTTTGATCTCACTTCGAGGGAAATAACTTGATTCATGGCACTGACACCTTTATCGGTTCTTCCGCAACGGCTGAAGTTGCAACAGTATGGATCCGCCAGTTTCACCAACTTGGCTATATGCAATGCTTTCAAGATTTCCTCTTCCACTGTAGGTAATGGTGTAGGCTCCAATTGGAAATTCAACCCACTATAATTCCATCCCAAATAAGCAAACTTCAAGGCAATGAACCTCTTGTCATACTTGGAGAAATCAAACTGTTTCTTTTGCTTTTTAGGGTCGTTCTTCTTCTTGACTTTGACTGCGGTTTCCTTTGGAGGTTGCGGTTCTTCATCTTTATGTACCGTTGATTCTAGCTCTTTGATTCTACTAATAAGTTGTGCCTTAGACCATCTTTCATATTCAGTCTCCAAGGCCTTAGCAGCGGGAGCTTTCTCTGAGTTCCATATAAAACTGAATGCTCTTTTCAACATTCTTTTCGTTTGATACTCAATTGACAGTTGTAGGCTCTTATTTTTTTTTTTTGCCTATCGCATTTATCGCTCATCTCATCTCAACTTTTATAACTGGTTCATACTACTTTTCAGCATCATGAAATCTCAGGTGAACTCCCTTGATTGGGCAAACTTGAAATGTGACCTTCATCCCTGGATCAAAGAAGCCATCATATCTCTCGGATATCCAACCATGACTCCAGTTCAAGCCTCTAGTATCCCACTTTTAAGTGGAAATAAAGATGTGGTGGTCGAGGCAGTTACTGGCTCCGGTAAAACATTAGCATTCGTCATACCTATCCTTCAAAAAATATCAAATGTTCTCTACGGACCTGTGAATCAGGAAGATGAGCAAGACATAGAATCGGTGAAAAGGGGCCATATGTTAGGTATAGTTATTGCACCTACCCGTGAATTAGCCAGTCAAATTCAAGCGGTGTTCGACAAGGTTCTCGATTTCCTTCCAGAAAACTTGAAAACAATCAAGACCCAGCTACTCGTGGGATCCTTAACTTCTGTAAGAGAAGACTTGGACCATTTCAGAAAGCACGGATCCCATATTTTAATTGCAACTCCTGGGAGACTTCTTGATTTCATTCAATCCTCATATGTTAAAACCAACTCTGTTGAAATCGCTGTGCTAGATGAAGCTGACAAATTGTTAGACCAATCCTTTTCCACCGATGTCCTAACAATCTTGAAAAGATTGCCAAAGCAAAGACGTACTGGTTTATTCTCTGCTACCATCTCTTCTGCTGGGGATTCTATATTCAGAACTGGTATGACCAATCCAGTAAAGGTTTCTGTTAAGTCAAAGTCATCCTCTATGAACTCCGCTCCTGCTTCTTTGAATATAAGTTACATGCTAGTTGATCCCCAGAGAAAATTGACAACTCTCCTCAAGTTGTTGAAAGATTACAAATACAAGAAATGTATTGTATACCTTCCCACTTGTGTCTCAGTTAAGTTCTTCTATTCAGTATTCAAAGAATCAATCTCACAACATAAAGCTGATGATATCAATTTCTTATCGTTGCATGGTCAATTAGATACAAAACCTCGTTTGAAAACTTTACAGATGTTCAATGACGGTGATTCTCAACTTAATAGATATGTCATGTTAACTACAGATGTTGCTGCAAGAGGTATAGATATCCCTGATGTGGACCTAGTCATACAGATCGATCCTCCTACTGACCCAGACGTTTTCTTGCATAGATGTGGTAGAACAGGGAGAGCCAATAAAGTTGGCCAAGCAATAGTAATGTTGAACCAAAATTCAAGAGAAGAAGACTATATTGATTTCATGGAAATTAAAGGTGTTCTTATGGGCCAAATGGAACCTCCAGTTAATGATGAACATGAAAAATTTCAAGAGTGGTTCAAAAATTACATGCTTGCCGATAGAGCCCGTCATGAAACTGGTATCAAGTCTTATGTTGGGTTCGTCAAATATTATTCAAAACATTTGGCCTCTTCTATTTTCAGGAAACAAACTTTTGATTATCTTGGAACTGCCAAAATGTATGGACTTTTAAGATTACCAAAAATGCCTGAATCCAGATTCATTTCCAATGATATTATGCCTGAAGATGGTTGGCTCATAGATCCTCCGATTGATATGGACAAGTACGCTTATGCTGACGAACAAAAAGAACAGAAAAGATTGGAAAACTTGGAGTCCGATAAAGCCCAAAAGATTAAAGACGCTAAAGCCAGAAAACTTCTTAAGATCAAGAATGAAGCATGGTCAAGTAAGACGGAGAATAAAGAGACTAAACAAGTGAGAAGAGAAAAGGCTAAACGTAAGAGAGAAGCAATTGAAGAACAGATCAAGAATGAACCTTCCGATGACGAAGAAAATAACGTCGATTGGAAAGAAATTGTAAAGAACAATAAAAAGAAAAAGTCTAATACTATGATGCAAGGTTCATTTGATGACTTATAGATAGCTTTTTATTTAATGAAAACATACCTATACTTTCCATTTTTCACTGACTGATCTAATACCATCGTAAACAAATAAGTTGTTTAAAGGTACGTACTGCGTAGTGACCAACTTCAACACTTCCTGACTAGCAATTCCGCCAATGAAACTGCTGATGTTGTGGTACGATGTGGTGTTGTGACTAATTACCTCCTTGAATGTGAGAGCAGTTGCTTTTGGGATATTTCCCGTTAAAATATCTAGGTTAAACCTTTCCACAAAGACATTTGCAAAGCTATCGAAATCGTCTATACCTGGAATTCTTTTGTAAGCATCGATGAAAAAATTGAAATTCAATAGGGCAAAATAAACCCCCAATATACTATGATCCTTGTCGTCTGTTTCACTTCCCTCTCCATCCACGATTGTTTTGAGAAGACGTGAACTATAAACGTCCCTTGAACCTTCTGAATGATAAAGTAATGCAGTGTTCTTACAAAATGTAGCTATTGGTAGCAACTTTATGTCTTCCTCCAGTCTCCCAATATGTCTTAAGATCTTTATCACCTCTTGGGTAAACGACTCTCTGTCCTTCAAAGCCTTCTCCCTGAAGATGTTTTGCAAAGTAACATAATGTACTGTATTCGATGCCATATCAGGTAAGTTCCCGGGTAATGGTAATTGGTTACCATTCAGCAGTACGAAGTTTTTCAATGCCTTAATATAGATCCAAAATAAAGAAGTTTCCTTAGATATGTTCTCATCTCGGGCATTCTTATTTTCAAAAAGATCAAGAATATGTTGGGGAATACGTGTAACTTGTAATGCCCTATGAACCGATTGAGAGGCTTCGATGAAGTTCGCCTCTGTGTAAATATCTCGGCTTAGCTTTTCCACATACTCTGACTTGAACAATTTCTTTTCGTTATAGTTTTGGGGGATCAATCCACCATGAGATAATTTCCACGAAGTTAGGGCTTTCATGAATATAACGATGTACGGCACATGTGCATGGTCAGTATCGTCTATTTTTTCTAGTTCAATTGAGTCTGAATACGCCTGTAGCTCTTCCCAAGGTCTATCAATTCTCAAATCGTAAAGTCGAGAGGGATCGTGTGTTTCAATGACTGTGATTTCTGGGGTGATTAATCTTAATGATCCATAGAACCCAATTGTATTTATTATGAGTAAGGGAATCTTCTTCTCCCACAAGATATCTCTCAAAAGGTTCAATGACTGGGATGCTATGTAATCTGAGACGATTACAGCGTCGAAGGAATTCCAGAATTCCGGCGATTGGGAATTTAGTATCAGGTTGATGTTTTCACATATAGTTTGGCCTTTCACATCGGTATTGAGCTCCAAAAGCTTCTCAGTAGTTGCCTTGGCTATGTTCTGCCCAATATCTTCATCATCTAGGAAAAAATTACCAGATAAAGAATCTTCGGTCACTTTCTCATCAGATATAATAGTAAACTGACCAATACCAGGCAATACCAAATTTTTCAACAATTCTACACCAGTGGTGGTGGAGTTTATCAAGCAAATATGCGACTCTTCAAGTTTTTGCTGGCCTGACGATTCCCATAGTCTAAGTTGCCGATCGTATCTCGTTTGTTTATTCATGGTTTCAGTAAGATTATGATTACATTTAAACCAGTTTTACAATTGCGAAAAATTACATTACTTCGTACCTCACAAATTATTTCAATGCTATCTATAAATGATAAGCACTTACATCAATATACATTTTTGATCCCCAACAACTTCATCGTATCTCTCTTTATTGCGTTCCTTCAACTTTTCTTTCACCTCAAGAGGGAAGTATGCTTTCATTAGTGCCAACGACTTGTGGTCCAAGTTCGAACTATCTGCAACAGCCACTGCATCGTGGTAACGACAGATTGGACAGTCGACTTTGTTTTGATGTTTCATCTTAACAAGACATCGTACGCAAAAGAAGTGACCGCAATTGAGCTTGATAGGTTTGAATGCAACGGACATGCAAATGGGACAAGTGTAGTCTTCCAATTGAGGGACCAAAGTTAACACTGAGCTTTGAATGATAAAGCACACTGATTGTGCCAACGACTTTCCCGTGAAGAAAATATGATCATCATTGATCAATTTTGGAAACTTGTTTTTCACATTCAAGGATGTTTGTTTGTCGAATTTTTTCAAAATCTTTCTAAATGCAGTTGTGTTAATAGATTGAAATTGTAAAACTTTCAATAAATGATAGTTCATAGTTAGAAATTGATTAAAGGCGTTGATTGATTTTTTCTTCCTGAATTGATCAGTTAATCCTGATTTCAGTACCCGGTCCACGAATACTTGTAAATTTTTCTTAATTTGTTCTGTATTACGTTCAGAAGCAGAAGAATCAGTCTCGTTGTACTTAAAGTATACCTCAGAATCAAGATACATCCTGAACACTTCTCTCCACTTGTACATATCGGATTTTTTCACTGGAACGTCGGGGCTTGAAAGAGCTTTGACGGTATCACCAATAGCCTCCACCTGTTTTATGAGCTCTCCTTCTTGTTGGGCCTTGAGTTTATCCAAGTTCTCGAGTTCCCGGTTAAGCATAAGGAAGAATTTAGTATCTGAATTTAGCATAATGATGATTTCGTTGGTTCTTTTTCTGTTATTCGAGTCAGACTTGTGCATGGTTTCAGAGATACTGGAATTTTTATCTGTTGGTTGGGGTGAACCTTCCCTACTTCTCACGGATCGAGAACTTTGAGGTGATAGAACCAAGGTGTCACCCTCCTCTTTGATCTCAATCACTTGCTTTTCTTCATCATCTTGATCGTGCTCGCGTTCGTGTTCGTTATCATCGTCGTCATTATCATCATTGAGAACAGATTCGATTTTTGCCTTCAACTGACGCGAAATCTCATGGACATGATCATCAGTGAAGTTGCTGTCATCGTAGTTTAGAGATATCTTCAAATACGGTTGAATATTTTGAGACATATCGGACCCTTTGGATTTCGTTATCGTGTATTCAGCGATTATGGGATTGGTTGGGACGGTTTCCTTCTCGCTAACTTCAATAACCTTCTTCTCATCATTGTTGGGATCTTCTAAGAGAAGCTTGAGGGTGTTTTGTTCTAATCCTAAAAATTGAAGCTCTCGTACAACCTTGTTGATGCATTTTTTCAAACTTTTATATTGAATCGCTGCCTCTACCCACTCCTCTGGAATATCCTCCTCCGAAAATGTTTGTTCGAGAAGTTTAGCAAATTTCATTTCATATAATCATACGGATTTTTGAACGTTGTAACAATATAATATATAATTAAGATAAATTAAATTCCCAAAATACGGCTCAAACAAAGATGTTTAAAGTTCCATAACATCCTATTTTGGTCCCGCACTTTGATAGCCGCCTCATCGCTTTTTTGGACTAAAATATATGCTTTAAAAACGTGGCCAGACAATCTTAAGCGGTGGCAAAAAGACACAATCTTATGCTGACAGTGGTTACCGGAGTAGCATTAACATCCTCAGACGGCAAATGCAGCTTATCTGAACAACTTATGAATGACCATATTGTGGACTAAAGTTAAAAAAAAGAAAATTCCGATACCGGGAGTCGAACCCGGGTTTGCTCGGTGAAAGCGAACCGTGCTAGCCGTTACACTATATCGGAAATTGTATAACTATGGTGGTAGTATGAAAGCTAGGTCGAAGCTACATATGTGATACTAGTAAAATAATTTTACTCGAATAAAATCTTCCATTGGCTACTAAAAAGGGTTAATATGAAATATGGCATAATATATAAATCTTAATTATAATATTTTCAGTTCCAATCTTCGGAAACAATGTCTTTGAACATCATTGCCGCAGCAATTTGGCCTTGGGCTGTTGCATTTGCAATTGATCTCATTGGGGTTGTACAATCACCAGCTGCTGATATACCATCCACATTTGTCTTTTGGGAACTGTCAACTATTATATAGCCTTGATCGTTGAGTTTAACTCCCAAAGATTCGACAATTTCCTTGTTGTTTAGCTCAAACGGTGGATGATTGTAGACGGCTGAGCAGCTTGTCTTTGACCCATCAGTGAATTCAATGGACTCAATTTTTCCATCCTTACCAATAAATTTAGCTATAGGTGACTCGAACACTTCAACGTTCTTGGATTTGAATCGTTGAGTCAAATCGGCGTCGGAAATTTTCTTACCATTGGTCAAAACAATCAACTCCTTAGTCAATTTAGATAGCATGGGGATGAAATGAGCAAGCATCGCCTCATTCTCCAAGTAAACAGCAGTTCGGACATTTCTGAACTCATATCCATGGCAGAATGGACAATGGATGACTGAAGAGCCCCAAAAATTTTCATAATTTTCAATCTTGGTTTTCTTGATGAGGTCCAGAACTCCAGAAGCAAAAAGTAATGACTTACTTCTAACGGACTTCACATTGGATTCAAACGAGTAAGACACCAGAAATAATTTAGAGTCACTATCCCGACTGATTCTCGAGACTAAACCGTTTTCAACTTTTACCGTTTTGTAGCTCTGTATTTGCGACAAAGCCAATTTTCTGATTTCACTTGGGGGTCTGTTATCGTTAGTCAAAAAGTTGTGGGAGTGATCTGCATAACGGTTGCAAGGCCTACCACTGTCGATACATAGGACATTGCTAAGTACTCTTCCAAAGGATAAAGCTGCTGATAATCCGGCTGCACTCCCCCCAACAATTACAGTGTCATAAATTATGGACATTTTTTAACTTTACTTTTCTTCATGAAATCTTTGTCGTAACTTCTATTGTATTTATACTGCAAATTAGTTTAATAATTGAAAGTTTTGTGCAACAATTAATTTGCTCGTACTTAGCGTCAAATTGGGAAATAGCGGAAATAGCGGAAATAACGGGAGATAAAGCTTTATTTCCGCTCGTTCCTGCATGATTTGAAGACCACCAAGGTCTATTCCTCTCTTACCCAGCTAGAGAAGTAAGCTTTAGACAATGAAGAATTCGTACAGCCCTTGTCAAATTTCATCAGTGAAATCAAAAGTGGTTTAAAGTCAAGATGTACCCACAAAACTAGTTTTGCGATTTTCCAGCAGATCCATACGGTTCACGATGGAGTACTAGACAGTATTGTTCACTCGGAAATTCCTGCTTATTCTCTTAGAAAAATCAATTGGGGTGACTTACGAGCTACTTTCCAGTCATCAGAACTGCTTTATCGAATCCCTTCAACTCAATTGATCAACTATGTCTGCAAGAATTAATTGAAACCCATGGTAAGGTTTGGTACGGCCACAGATTAAAACAATTGACCTTTTGAAACCCACCGAATGTATCTTATTTTCTCGTGAAACGGCGCCCCCCACGAAAATCCTGAGTCAGCAAAAAGTGTCTGGAATAAGACTTCGTGTGGTTTTCTTGGTCACCAAGAGCAATGTTCCCAGCTTGGCTAGGGGAAGAAATCACCTTCAATTCACCCTCAATTTATTTGGACCCAGGGTAAATTTTCAATTTTGAATTATTGAGCTAGGAGGTCGGTGTGAGGTTTAATATCATGGTACTCAAAGCTTGGTCTATATCAGTGCGAAGAAACCGATCAAGAGACATTTTTCAACGGTGTATGCTTCCTTGACTCCTATAGCCACTAAAGCCACCAGCTGCGAGTGGCCGAACTGTATAAAAAGCTACTGTTCCCTAAAGAATATATCATATTTACAAGATGCTATCAACAAGCACGAGCAACCTGAAAAGCCACCGAAAGATCACAATTAGTTTATAGATTTGATAACTCAGGTAGCTTGCTCGTCGTTGTTGGCGAGCGTGCAAACCCTGGAAGCCTGCTTGTGTAAACAATAAGGGTGCAAAAAAATTCGATATGCCAGTTTACGCAGTGCGTTCGTGGAAACGGGAATTATAGTCATTTACATATAGAATTCAGCTATCATTTCAAATAGAGGTTAGTCGTTATTTAAGTGATGTAACTACCCGAATATTACGTTCGGGGCTTCAATGAGGACGAGATTGTTCTGAGCGTAAAGAATGATCCACACTTCCCCACTAGTGGCGTCTTTGCACCAGAAGTCCTAGCTTCGTTGGACGAGTATGAAGTCGATGGTTTGTTGAGCATTTTCCAACGCAGGTAGTCACATATTAGGAGGCTTCATAGATCTAATTACCCTCTTCCCACTGACGTCTCGGAAATTGTTTTAGCGTCTTCCAAAGTATATTTTGCATTAGGCTATTGTTGTCAACCCGGAAGTAGACTGAAATCTAATGAACTTCCGAGTGGAACAATGGATTATAATAGTGTAAGATTCCATGATTTTATACTTGAAGATAAGGGCAATGTGACTGCTGATCTCGTGGGATTTCTTGAATTGATCAAGTCAACTATCCCACAACCTCAACTGCGGGAAATGGAAGAGTGGATAGATTTCTTTTACTGGGGGCTAAATCCTGATAATTTCTGTTATGAATTCATGCTTTCGAAAAGCGAAATATACATCCCTGTGGAGTTTTTCAAATTTTTGCGGTCCGTCCGGTCATTTTCCAGGCTTATTGGCAAAAACTTGGTGTCTGTATCCAAATCGATCTGCCGTTTTGTTGACGTCTTCCTTCCCCTTAGTCGGTGTGACTCCATAAGATTTGTTGAACTCGGAAAACTTGGATGGACATAGTTACAGTTTATCTTTTGGGGATTACCCCTTTTTTTGTTTACTGTTGCTCCCAGCGTAATCCATTTGTCGATTACTTTTACTGTAGTGATCTTAAAGAGATAAGATAGTGGAAATGATTCAAAAACACCTGAATGCCAAAAGTACAAAAAATGAAATACTTAATTTTTAAAACCACAAAAAATTAATTTTGCAACAACTTTTTGGGAATTTATCAGAAAAAAAAGGAAAAATAAAAAAAAACACAAAAAGACGAATATGTATGTCCTCTTGACATACTTCCAATACATCGGAATTTGATGACAAAGCTGAGCTATGTTCAAGTCGGTTGAAGGTTTTGTAGAATATATGGGTAATACCAACTAATATGGTGGTAGCTGTCCATATTTGCCAGCACTTTTCAAATCTTCAAAGGATATATAGTTTCGAACTGTCATCACCAAATCGACAGGACCTTGCAAAAATGAATCCTTTCTTTAGTTTGGAAGTGATGGATTAAACCACCTCTTTGGCACACAATTAAAAGCTAGATAATTTTGACCATTGGGGAAGAGATAATATCTATATATGGCCACCTTGCCAAGTTCAGTGTGTACTGAAGCAATTCACAGTATTCCTCCTTATGAGGTATATACCCACTAAGTGCGGATCATCATATTCTATCCTAAGCTTACTGGGCTATATTTTTGAAGGACGTTATACCTAGTACCCAATACCGAAGCTGTCGTATGGTTCAGGTTGTATTTATTTCGATGCTGGTATGCATTGAATCACTGAG